>CM041781.1:57939702-58334877 GCA_023374045.1 Limonium bicolor
GACGAGGACGAATGAGCCATTGTCTACGGACCGGTGACATGGGAGAATACGTTGAAGTTATGTGAATGTTTTAATCATCAAAAGGAACAAAAGGAATTTTGAGTGCTACACATGCCTAAGCATGTTGTGTGATATTTAAGTATGAGAATATGGCGGATCCAATGATCCAATGAGATTAAGTATACATAAGTATGATCTATATGATCTAAGGAATGAGGTAAGACATGTATTCTAATAAGATAAGATGCATGGGAACTTTGGGGACAAAGTTCTTTTAAGGGGGGTAGATTGAAATACCCCAAACCTAAGCATGCTAAGTAAACATCAAATTATGATGTAGTAAGGCTAGAATATGCCTTAGAAAGATTGGTAGACAATTTAAACCAAGGAAAACACAAGAAAGTGCCTTAAAGGCAATCAGGGCAAAAACATGCTCTAAGCTTGGAGAGACTTGGGTGAGTGCCCAAATATTATGATAAGACCTTAGTAATATTCTAATGGTCATTTTAAATCAATTAGCAAAGAAAAAGCTTGAAAACAAGTTAAACAGAAGTGTGCTTTAAGAAGTCTTAAAGCACATTTTTGAGAAATTGTCTTAGAATTGAGTTTTGAGTGGCTAAATGTCCATCATTACTCTTTAATCAACATGTTCTAATTAGTATCACATTAGGAGGTCTAAATCAGTGGGAAATCAAAATTTCCCGATTATGTGCCTTGTTTAGTGAATAGTAACTATTTAGTGACTAGTTTAAGTTTTAATCAACATAAGTCAATTAATTGGTCAACAAAGACCATGTTAGCCTTATTTAAGAGGGTGGCCGGTTTTCTAAGAGAGGTGAGTCACCACATGAGTCATCAAATAAGAAAGGAAAAGAAGAGTAAGTAAGAAAGTTACTATTTGCTTTAATAAAGCAAATATCTCATATTAGCTCACTTCTCTCCTCTCTCCTTCATTCATTCTCTTCTCCCACGGTTTTTTCTTCTTCTTCCCTGCTCCAAACCGTGAGTGAAGTCTCCATTTATGCTCCATCTTCAAATGCTCACCAAATGTTCATTTTAGCTCCAAATCAAAAAGTGAGCATAGATTATTCTTAGTTAGACCAAGACCTACCTTTCTATCTTTTCAAATCCTTCAAAGCTCTATTTTGGAGCCATGGGAAAACTCCATTGATGGAGAAAATCAAGTTTGAAGAGCTCATTGGCTTCTCCATTCTCTTAAGGTAAAGAAAATGTAAGAAAAACCATGTTTCCACCATTTCTACACATTACCGAAAATTACTACTCATGGGGATTCATTTTTTTTATCCATTGTTCTAGCTTGATTCCATTCTCCAAGGGCTAGAGGAGGTCCTACTTAATTCATATCCAAGCTTGCTTTGAGAATCCAAGGTAAAACATTCAGTTTAATACCTTAGAACACATTTTTAACCTAGGGTTTACTCCTTAAGGTTAGTGTACTGTTTAGTACTCATGTGAGACATTGAATATTGGTTAGAACATTGGCAAAGGGAATTTAAGTGGTGGCCGAGATCTATGCAAGAAGAAGGTCTAAGGAGGAGATTAAGATAAGCTTGAGAAAACAAGGTAAACTGCTTACCTAATGGTGGTTTAAGATTAAGGAATGAGTTTTAGATAAGTACCAATGTAGCTTAGAGCTTACATTGTGTATTGGGTTATATAACCTAAGAAAAAGAACTTAAACAAGCTTATGAACTTGTGATTAAGGAGCTAATGAGAATGAGTTAGTAATATAAGTTTAAGGTGGATTTTAAGAGCATTATAACTACTATGAGATTGATGAGTGTATTTGCAGGTTGAAAGCTTTTATATGTGGGAAATTCAGTGTTTAAGTTTAAGTCATTTAAGGGCCTAAGAGTCATGTCATTTAAGAGCCTTGGTGCTATGCAATTTAAGATTATTTCAATATAATGAGTTGTTGTGAATGAGTTGGTTTGGTGATGAGATGTGGTGAGAGAAACAATGCATTTGGGCATGAGAATATACTAGCGGATCTATGGCGAAATTTGATTAGAAAATAAGTGCTTAGGTGATGGTGGTGAATTAATATGACCTAGGATTTACTAGGAGTCATTATGAAGAATTTGAGTGGAAATGAGATAACTAAGGAGTTCTTGAGGATGAGAATGACCTAGAATGGTCTATGAGGAAGTTAGAGTTTAGATGGGTGTAGTGAACCCACCAAAGTCATGGTATGAGGAATAGTAAGACTTGTGCAAATCTGGAGGAAATGATGTGTAATGCTTTGAGATGATTTGGGTATGATCACGAGAATGGTGAGTAGGTTGCATAAGAGAAGTGGAAATGTCTAAGGAGGGTGTAGCATGGTTAAGGTAAATGAAGACAATGTCAAGGTATTAAGATAATGGAAAGAAAAGTATAATCAAGCTTAAGAGTTTAAGAGTGATGAGTAATAAGTGAAAAGAAGGGAATTGTGCATGGACATGCAAGATGACCTTAGAAGGTTTAACAAGCAAAGATGGAGTGCAATGATGTTAAGGAAGAGTTAAATGGGTAGGAAAGAAACACTTTGGTTAGTTGAAGTTTTAGATAAAATGCACATGTTAGAGAAATAAGGGATTAGATAACAAGTGTTAGGAACTTCTTGCAAGAATTGAGCAAAAGGTTAGGATGATCTTTGGAGGCTATTATAAATGAGTTTGGAGGATGATTAAAGGTGGGTTTAAAGGTCTAAATGATGTTAGCATACATTAGAAGGTTTTAGGAGAAGTTTGGTGAAGATTTAACAATTTTTGGACATGTTCTGGTGGCGTCCGACCCAGGGGTCCGACCCAAGTTTGGGTCGGACGGCCTCTGTTTACCGCCAGGGAAGGTTCTGGAATGGTCCGACCCAGGGGTCTTGGGTCGGACATGGGTCGGACGGGTGAGTATTAGAGGGCAAATAAGTTTCTGGAATGGTCCGACCCAGTTGGTTGGGTCGGACGTGGGTCGGACATGTAGGGTTTTTCAAACCCGAAAGTTACTGGAATGGTCCGACCCAGAGGGTGGGTCGGACGGTGGGTCGGACGACCCTTAAGAAAAAAAAAAGAAACCCTAAGAGAGTTTAGTGGTTTAATGGTACCCCATTAAGGCGGCAATGATGATGAGGTATAAAGACCTAAGGGATTAAGTTAAGAATAAACTTAAAAGTTTAAGATTAAGTTGTAAGATTAAGTGTAAGACTTAAGAGGTTTTAGGTGGGGATCATTAAGGAATTAAGTAAGTTAAACAAGTTAAGTAAGATAAGTAAGTTGAATTGAGTTAAGTGATTAACAACCTAAAACTGAATGAATGTTTTAGGACTTGGGAGTTTGGACTCCGGAGGAGAGTAAGCAGCCGAACGACCAACGGTGAACGGTACAGTTCTCTTGTGACCTGCTTGCTAACGAGGTGTCCCTCGGCTTGTGTGCTATTTGTTTTTTGTGCTCACTAAACAAGATAAAGCATGCAATCGGAATATATTATATTTCTTGTATTGTTGTGTGATGTTTGAAAACTAACACAACATACCGTGAGAACTTACTAACCAATGTTTAGTAAGGAATTGAGTGAGACTAAGGAACGCCCCTAATAAGGGACGATATGAACCGAAAGGGGTTAACCTACAAACATGGTCTTGAGACTATTACTAACTGGAACTTGAGTGAGGAAACCCGGGACCGATCTCCGGTCATGCATGCTAAGGAAAAAGGGGGACGGTATCTGAATCAGATCCGCCCTCCGCTTAAGGACTTGTCTTCGGACTTGTAGCCTAGGGCCGGTTGCCGGCTCAGCTACGCTGGATTCCCGCCCAGGGTAGGTGGCATTAAGATGGTGCGGTGGGATCACCTAAATCCCAGGTTTGGACTTAGGCTACAACCATTCCCCTCCAGGAACGGTTTGTATTCTGAGAATAAGTTAAGGTTAAGATAAGTTACAATCATTCCTCTTTAAAGGATGATTTGTATTGTTAAGATTAAGATAAGTTACAATCATTCCTCTTTAAAGGATGATTTGTATTGTTAAGATTAAGAAAAGTTACAATCATTCCTTTTTAAAGGATGATTTGTATTGTTAAGATTAAGATAAGTTACAATCATTCCTCTTTAAAGGATGATTTGTATTGTTAAGATTAAGATAAGTTACAATCATTCCTTTTTAAAGGATGATTTGTATTATTAAGATTAAGATTAAGTTAAGATTAAGATAAGTTACAATCATTCCTTTTTAAAGGATGATTTGTATTATTAATTAAGATAAGCGACATCCACTCCTTATTAAAGGATGGTTGTTTCTAAGATTAAGATAAGACTAAGATTGAGGAGATAAGGTTGGACTAAGATTAAGAGGGAACATTACTTAAGGAGTTAAATAATTAACTCTCTAATTAAGGGAACGCATTTAAGTCGTTCATTGTGTGTGAACTTGATTGTTCATATCTGAGTTGTTGTTTACTGCACTTACTATTATATGTGCATCTAATCAACCTCCATGCTATCGACAATTAGTCGTCGTAGCCACGTTAGCTTGGGGGCCATGAGGGGATCGTACCAGCATTCGTGCTGACCCCCTTTGGGGGCTGTTTTTACTACACAGGTACATCAGGAAGCGGCCGTCGCAAGAGTAAGAAGAGGATACAAGTGTTAAGGATTAAGTGTGACCTACGAGTTGTGCATGTACACTCGTATGGCAAGTGAGTTGGTAAGATGTATAGGTTGTTGAGAGGATTGTAAGAAGAATAGGTAATGGTTAAGATTGTTGTACTAATGTTCGGTATATTCTGTAGTCACCGTGGCAAGGTCCTGGATTGTAAAGAATTCCGCTGTGACATGTATATATATATGCTGTTAAGTTGCGAGACCACAATTGGATTGAGTTGGGGTGTTACAATATCTCCTCTTGCATTTGTGTCCATTCCAAATTGATCAACAATCTTCTCACCTCATCGTATCCGCTCTCCATTATCAGTAACTAGCCTACAAAAACAAAAAATAAAAATACCAAGTAGAATAGAAAATAAAAATAGAAAAGAAACACAAAAATAAAATTAATTAAATAAAAAAACAAAATATAAACAAAGGAGAATAGCTAAATAAATAAAATAAACCAAATAAACAAAAACAAAATTAAAAAGAAAGCGAAAATAAATACTAAATTAATTGACACAAAAATAAATTTAAGACAACGAAAATTAAACAAATGAAAAATAAAAGATCAATCAAAAGAAAATCACAAAAAAAAATCAAAGATAAACAAAGTTCCTAATAAAAAAAAAATAATATCAATCTACTAAACAAAAGTATTAGGAAAATAAAATATAAACAAATTAAAAAGAAAAACAAAATTAAACTAAAATAAAAACACAAACAAATAAACGTATTCCTAATCTAGTCCAAGTAATGATCAAAGTACACTGGGTCGAAACTTACGTATTACTACTACAAAGTTGAATTCAGAATAAAAGGAAATCAAAAACAGAATCCAAAAGCGACAAAAATTACGCGACTTAAATTGAGAAAGAATAAACAAAAATAAAATGGAAATAATAAAAAAAACGAAGTATACGTGAGCACAAAACCTACGTAACAAAATCAAATTCTAACAGTAAGTTTGTACACGAAAGCAGTTAATTCGAAAATAAAAACAATCTGAAAAGTAAATAAAGAAAGAAAAGTCACGTAGGAGAATTACTTAAGCTAACTAAATTGAATTCATAAAGCAAAATAGAAACCAGCGAAACAAATTGAACGAGTTAATCAAACAGAAGTAATTGAATTCAAAATGTTAATCCAATACTAATTCACGTTATCTCAAAGCCAGAGTCAAAATCAAAAACGGAAAAGGAAAAGAAACATAGATCAGAACGTACATACAGAAGAAAAAATAATAATAAGAAATCGAATTCAAAAGCAAAGAAATTTGTATACGTAATGTTATAATTGATGCGACACTAAATTCTGAAAAGGAAGAAAAGTAACTCGACGTAATATGTAAGAATCAACCAAAATAAAATTGATATAATCTGAAATAAAAAAAAAGAATGAAGTTGAAAAGTAGAAGAAAACAAGATGAACGTAAAAGAAGAAAGCACAAAATAATGCGAGATTAAAACTAAAATAAGGAAAAGAAGAAGAATCACGTAAAGATCAAGTAAAAAGAATAGAATTAACAACCTAACACGCACGTATTGAATTCGAGGAACCAACAAAACTATATACAAAAATAAAAGAAGATAGAATAAAATATTTTCTCAATCTGATAAACAAAAATGTCAATTAACCGTGCCGGAGGTCCCCGGCAACGGCGCCAAAAACTTGATGGAGAAATATGTGACTACTTCTACCACTTAGGCAGTGTACCTAATCGTTTTGCGGGATAGTGGATTCGTGGGGTTGTCGTACTCTTGGGGACCTCGCTGTGGATAACTGACAGTGGATTAATTTTACTGAGACTTCTAATAAATAGATTTTATCATTTTTTTAAGGAGAAGAAATAATTACAAACTTAACTTAAACAAAATAATAATAAAAACAATTAAAATGAAAAATAATAAAAATAGAAATTATTAATCTTTTTGTCTTTTTAAGAAAAGATCCCAGGTTGTCTGCTCACCTATTTATTCAATTATATTAATATAAAATTTACCACTTAAGTAATAAACTCAGAAACTATAAATAATTCGTTGACGACTAAATCTAACGAACCCTAACCAGTTGCTAGAACTAGCAGCAGACTAATGCTCTAATCCGGACACAACCAATCGCATAAAGAACAGCTTCTATTTGAGACTAATTAACCTATAGGCCGGATCAGGCTTCTAGCTGTTAATCAGGTTTAATTCCTAAGTCTTGTTTACTATCTCAGCTCTCGCGTGTTGATTAGAAAACTACAAATATTTAATAATTGATCAGAGAATTAAAGCAGACAAAGAACTGGAATTAAACTACTACTTTAGATAAAATCATAGTGGAAAGCTTAACATAACATAATTATATAAAATAGGCTCGCATCCCAAACCTGGGAGGGCTTAAGTTTATTAATTAAAATAACTATATATAAACAACGTTTTAACAAAATAAGAGAAAGGGTAGAGAAAACTCCAGCTAGCAAGTTGACTCTGAATCCTGGCTCCGCCTCCGTATTCACGTCGTCCGTAATAATAATACTAATTAATGGCAGTGATGTGGTGTGGAAGGTAAAACAAATAAAAATGGAGAAAACGGGAGAATAGAAATGGATGTGGAGAGGCACGAGGCCTCTGTGTGATGGATGGGTGTGGTGAGCTGTTGTGAACTGATGATGAACTGGCTTTGGATTTAAAGAAGGGATAATTAATACTGAAGATGAGCGTTGGCTTTTATAGGCAGAAGAAATGAGAAGCAAACAACAGAGGGACGGTGCAGTAGGTGAGTAGATGGCGTTGGAGTTGATTGAGCAGATCCGCGAAGATTTGCAGTCAGAGAATTGATTTCAGACAGACAGCCGGCGTCACGCGTGCACAAATTAAGGTGGGCGCCGTCGATATTAATGAAGAGCAGTTCGAGTGCGGCGCCGCGAAAGAAAAGAAGACTGTTCGCATTTTAGTCACGTCCGCTTCAGTTCATGCGCGCCTGGTGCTGTCCGCCTGCTGCTGTCCGCGCCTAATGAGGCGGTTGCCTCTATGTCGTGTCCGCTCGAAAGGAGGCGGACTCGTATGAGTCGTCCGCGCCAAGTTGTTAAAGATTGATTAAGTGCAGCTCCACATCAACACATCAACATTAATAACTCACGTGAGTGCTTGGTTTCTTTTTTTAACAAAATGCCGGCCCACCTTCATCTTTTCCAGCCCCTAAATTATGTATTAATCCTAATTGCAGCTGCATGTGATCTTCTCTAAGCCACCAAAGTCATGTGATCGTGACTTTTGTGTTGCAATAGTGGATGATTTGTATGCACGAGCAGCCCATGTGATTGATGACAAATTTCTTCTTTGCGTTGAGCGTGTGTGATATATATATATATATATAATATGTATAATATAATATATATATATATATATATATATATATATATATATATTTCCTGCATTTGACACATAAAATGCATCAGCTCTCGTCTAGACACAGATCTTAGTAAAGCATATGATAAGTGAGAAATATAACATAAACTGTTATCAAAATAGGAAGAATTAAAGTCCTAAGAATAGATATATTTTACACTTATCAGTCCGACCGAACTTGCATGTCCGGTCACAAGTCCGGTCCATTCCAGAAGGTTCCAGACGGGAAATTTTTCTGGTTCGACCGAACTTACAAGTCCGGTCCATTCCATAAGGTTCCCGTCTTTGTGATTCTGGGCTCGACCGAACTTGCAAGTCCGGTCGTAAGTCCGGTCCGGCCCAGTACTTCGGTTAAAAATCTGTTTTCGGTTCCCTACTTTACCCATTGCTTCCCCAATCTTCCTACATGTAATACCACATGTTTTAGTTCCACTTAGGCTTCCTAAAATACCTCGATTCATCCACCAAATCCATTACTAAATCCATCAATCAATTTACACCATTATCCTCACTTCTTTTCCAACACATGTAGCAGTTTTCTTTACACTTATGCTACAGATTTTAAAACTCAATCCTCTCATCCAATACTTCCTCAACCAATGTCATTCCTAGCATTCTAAATACCTCACCATACCATGCCAATTCATTCCAAACCATTACACTACCTACACCCAAGTTCCAACACTCATTTTACTAAATCTTGCACACTAATTTCTTTCTAGTCTACAATGCATTTTGGTACCTCTCTCGCTACAGATTTTACATCCTAGTACCCTCATACCACAATTACCATTCCATGGTCATTAAACACCTTTACTAAATCCAATACACACCTTGGTTCTCCCATTCACCAAGTCACTCTTAATACACAATTCCTACTAAAATTTCGCCATAGTTCACCTATTTTCCTTACTTATCCACACATCTCCTTTCTCATTAAATTCATCCCTATTCTAGCCAAACCACAAGGGTTCTACCAGCACACATACAAATCTTAATACACTAATACTTCTTCAATCACAATACTAATACATCATTACTTCCTCAAATAGCAATACTAATACACATACACCATTCATTTGGCTCTAAGGCCTACAAATCCACATATTTGCTCACAATTACTCAAACATCCACAACTACACTACTAGTGCAATAGTTTAGGTTCTTTTATTTGTTTACCCATTCCCATTACACTAATGCATTAAATTAAGCATTAGGAAGGAGCTCTTACCTTGAGCTTTTGATTCCTTCATTTCTTTTCCATTTCTCCTCCTCCTCCTCTCTTTCTTGTCCAAATCGGTTTTTGGGGAATGGAGTTGCCAAACTCTATTCCCATCACCCAAGCACACAAAGACAAGTATAATTAACACACTAACCCTTAGATTGATGCTAGTTCATTGAAGTGTTTAAAATACAAATTCTAGGGTTTACCTTTGGAGTGCTTTAGGAGAGGTTTTAGCCCTTGGTTCAAGAAGGTGTTCTCACCACCATTGGAGGGTTGAAGCAAAGCTCCAAAATAAGAGGAAAAACAAGGTAAGAGAGAGAGACAAAAATCGGCCACCAAGGAGATGGAGAAAAGTGAGGTCTTTCATGGAGATTTTTACCTTGTTTGAAAGACACTAGTAGAAAAAATGGTTTTAATGACGGCGTTTAACCCACGGTTAAATGGAAAACCGTGGTTTAAAGTTTATAAACCACGGTTTTAATAGAAACCGTCATTTAAGGTGCATACAAGAGTGCATATACCACGGTTTTTCCGGAACCGTCGTATATAGGTTAGTTATATACCACGGTTTGCAGGGGAACCGTGGTATATAGTACATGCCGGAGTGAATATACCACGGTTCTTCAAGAACCGTCGTATATAGGGTACCTATATACCACGGTTCCAAGGCAACCGTCATTTATATTGCACATCTTGCTATATTAAACCACGGTTTTTTGATCAACCGTGGTATATAATCGAGGCGGGAATTTTAATTTTCGGCCGAAATTTAACGCGGCGCTTTCTCTCTATTCTCATATATCGACTCGACTTCTTCTTCATTCTCTTCAATGTCACGGTAATTTTGGAACCCAAACCGACGAGCTCTGCAACTTTTCTTCATTCTCTTCAACCTCACGATAATTTTGGAACCCAAACCGACAAACATGCTCTGCAACTATTCTTCATTCTCTTCAACTAGCTCACGGTAATTTTTGCAATCCTAAATCGCGAACAAGGAACATGATCTTCCTCACTCATTCTCTTGTTTTTCGGTAATTTTTGCAGCTTACACTTGCAAACAAAGAACATGCTCGTCCTCACTCACTCATTCTCACTGTAATTTTTGCAACATAACCGGCGAACAAGGTACATGACCTACGCCTCCGTTCTTCATTCTCTTCAACTTCACGGTAATTTCGCAACCCACCGCGAACAAGGAACATACTACGCCATTCTTCACTCATTATTTTGCAACCATAAATCGCAAACAAGGAACACACATGTTCTAGCCTCTTCATTCTCTTATGTGCTGTGTTTGATATCTGCGAAGCGGCGCTTCTAAATCGCCGGCGATTTTGAAAAAATTTCATAGACTATAAACCACGGTTATATGTATAACCGTGGTTTATTCGTTGATTTTATAGATAATAAACCACGGTTTTGACCTTTAACCGTCATATAAAAGGACTTTATACCACGGTTCTCTCCTTAACCGTGGTTTAAAATCGTTGAGGACCGCGTCCAAAAACGGTCTTAAATGACGGTCATAGCAAACTGTGGTATATAGTATACTTTTATACCACGGTTATCAACCGTGGTATATAGACAATTTTCTATATGCGACGGGAGCATAAACCACGGTTCCTAACCGTGGTATATAAGCAAAATAACCGTGGTTTAAAACATTTTTTCCACTAGTGAGAAGAGACTCCAAGCTTCACAATGGTGTGCTTTTCTCTTCAAATGGGGAAAACCCATGGAGATGAAACTCACCCTTTTCGAATTTTGAAAAGAGGGAATGAGAGAGGGGATGAGGGGATTACAAATATGTAATTATTTTTGAGTTTGGAGCATGAATGGAGCTTGTACAAGGAGAGGAAGTAGAGGCATCCATGGAGGGGCTCCATTTTCGCCCAGCACAGAGAGAGAGAGGGAAGAAAATCGGTGGAGAGAGGAGGAAGAAGAAGAAAAAAGTGAGAGGAGAGAGAGGGAGGGAAATGTTTTATGCTTTCCTTTTTACTTTCCTCTCTCTTCCTTCTCTTTCTTTCTTTCTTTATTACTAGCTTAGAGTGTGTGTGAGTGGGTTGACTCCCTTAATAAAAACCGGCCCCACTATATTAGTAAGCTGGAGCGTTTTTCGTCTTTTACAGAAAACGCTTGTTATTTTACCCGGTTTGGATACTATTCACTAACCGGGCCTGTTTTCCGGAATTTTCTCGTTTCTTTATTTTATTGGTTATTAAGCTTCCGTTAATGCTTAATAATAGTTATTTAATGATTTATAATTTTTACGGGTTCGTTTGACCACTTAAAATCACGTTTTCTGGTTTCCTCAAAAAATGTGCGCTAAAGCTCTATTAGCGTTTTAATACCTTATTTGGATCCGGTTTCTTCGGGAATCATTGTCGTATACTAATTAGGCATGAATAAGCCTTAGGAATACTTACGATACTATAACTGAGGTCTCGTACCTCCTATGGTTATTTAACGCTCATTTTAGCGTTTTTTTTCTCATTTCTTTTGGATTTATTTTCTTTACCAAAATTACTTAGGCACTATTAGGCCCTTAAATACCATATTAAAATATTCTAATCACCATATTTAAGTTCGGGGTATTTCAGAAGCACCAAAGAAGGATTACAACACCGACCTAATTCATGCAATAGTGGACCGAAAGAGAGGAAGTACTCGGAAAGTGGCTCCTCTAAAGCCTGAAGGTGTTGAGCTCCCCCAGCTTTTACTTAACATGGTTACGACTATGAAATGAAAGTGTAAAAGATTTTAAAAGGAAAAGAGGGCTGACGGTCGAGACGAAAGCTGCTAGGAAAAGGCATATTTCACAATAGGATCATATGTCTAGTTTAGGATAGTTTTTTTTTCTCTTGTGAGATTTTGTTCACAATAGGATCCCATGTCTAGTTTAGGATAGTTTTTTTTTCACTTGTGAGATTTTGTTCACAATAGGATCACACGTCTAGTTTAGGATAGTTTCTTCTTACATTCATCCTTGTTTGTTCGAGAACTATTTACGAAATTTTGTTTCAAGCTTAAATTAGCTCGGCTATTTTATTCTAAATGCTTTTATTTTTATTTTGTTAGTCCTCTCCCAAGATCTTGATTAGCATGCTTTATTTACCAATCTATCACTGCGTTTATCACGTTCCTCTTAAATGTTGGTAGCGCAGGACTTGACAAAATTGAGAAAGCGTGGGCTAGAAGTTCAGGCCGATTAATCAAGAAAACTCCACCTCCAACCCGCATCTCGACCTCTATTCGTACCCTTACAAGTTTATCTTCCTCTTCTTCAAACAGAATGACTTCTCCAGAAACTACCCCGGAAAACTTGGGAACAGGCCACGGCTCAGGAGCAGCAGGGAACCAAGCGGGCATCGAGGCTTTGATGGCTGCCATGGAGCAGCGGAACAAAGCTGCCATAGAAGCTTTAGAACAGAAATATGTGTCAACTATTGATGAGCTAAGAAATAAGGTTCAAGCCCTTGAAGCGAATCACCACGCCCAGGGAGGTCACACTGTAACTCACACCCAAACGAATCACCATGGCCCCAACAATGACTACATCGAAATAGACTCGATGGGAGCTCAGGAACCTCAAGGACAGGCCGAGGATACCGCCCCTAACAACCAAATGGCCGAAGAGCTTAAGAGAGCCTTGAAAAGAATTGAACGGATGGAAAAGGCAAATAAACCAGCCGGATTCGACTTTTATTCCATGGGGTCGTACCCAGAGGTCGATTTGCTGCTTAAGCTAAAGCTTCCCACATTAGAATTGTATAAGGGATCCTCCGATCCTCAAATTCACTTGGCCATGTTCGATCGGGAAATGTCCATATTAAGGCTAAATGACATGCAGAAAGCCAAAGTATTTGCACGGTATTTGGATGAGATCCCTCAACGTTGGTATCTAACCCAAAAAATGAACACCAAAAGCTATGAAGAGGTGTGTGAGGCTTTCCTACAGCATTTTGAGTATGCAAAGAATCTAGAAGTAACCCGGTCAGATCTGTCTAATACCCGCCAAACAGGAAATGAATCAATGTCTGATCTCATTAAGCGATGGAGAAGAAAGACTGCCGGTATGCCTGTAAGGATGGATGAACAAGAACAGATCCGTATGATTGTTGAAAACATGCAGAAAAATTACCATGATGAGCTGAAGTACGTTTACTTCCCTAATTTCGAGATGCTGATGGGACAAGTGGGGATCCTAGAGGAGAAAATTCATAAAGGAGAATTGAAACTGGGACTCCCGAAACCTGTAGGTGGCACCAGATTCTCCAAACCATAGCATACCAAAGCCGCATTAGTAGCCTATGCTCAGAGCAATGCCATGTCAGTTTGGAGTAAACGCCATTCAACATCCTCAACCCTCGAAACCAAACTACAGGGCAACACCTCCACCTCAGCAATACAGAGAGAGGAAGTTTACAAACATAGGACGACCCTTGAGTCAAGCTTTCCAAAAACTTCAAGAGCAGAACATATTGCATCCTCTCGTCCCCCACTCTGGGAGAACTCAATTGGGACCCAGACCCGACCAATTTTGCCAGTACCACCAATTACCAGGGCATGAAACTGATGCATGTCGTGCATTAAGGTATAAGATCGAGGATTTAATTGACCAAGGGTTGAAGTTTACTGAACGAGCCAACATTCATGAAAATCCCATCCCTAGGCATCACCGAACAGCTATGATATGCTGCGAATCAAAGAGTGACATGGTGGATTCGATAAGCCTTATCACATACCACCCAGAGAAAGAGTATGGATGTGCCACAATCACAATTTATTGGGATGATGACAAACCCGCTCCTCCTCCAACTCGTCTACCGGCTCCTCTACAAACAGCCCCAGTTATCACTCGACCTGGTAATCAATCAATCCACCGGTCCACTGTGCATGCTACTCCACCAACTTCCATTAATTTTGTCCCGGCCAACGCCCATTTGTCCATTATGCCCCAGTTGAAGTCCCTCCACCACAAGCTCAGCCAAAGGATCCAATATCTCAGGTTGAGAAAACTCAAATAATTAAGATGTCCCAGGTGAGCAAGAACTGCTGAAAAAGCTAAAATCCACAACTATTCCCATGGCCATTTGGTCTCTTTTAACTATCTCACCAGAGCATCGACGCGCCATAGCCAGACACCTTGGCGGATCTGAAGAGAGCTTGGCCCCTGAAAAAGTTGTTGCTGCCTTATGGCAAACAAAAGAAGAGGAGATTAGCTTTGCTGATAGTGAAATCTCTGGAGACGCTGGGAAGGCTCTCTACATTACTGTATGGTGTGGGGGATTCAAAGTGCCAAGAGTTCTTGTTGACACTGGAGCTGATGTCAGCATATGCCCACTCAAGGTTGCGGAAAGCATGGGATACGAAAAATTTGAGTCATGTCAGATTGTGCTCCGTGGCTACATGATAACCCTAGACATGTCTTTGGTCTTCTGGATCTCCCACTAAAGTTTGGCTCCATTACTCATTCTGTTAAGTTTCTGGTGTTATAAATTCCTCATTCCTACAACCTAATTCTTGGGAGGGATTTCTTGGAGGATCTAGGGGCGGTTCCCTCGACAGTACACCAAAGCCTGAAGTTTAAAAGGGATGGCAAGGTTCACACCATCAAAGGAGAGCCTCATTTGAAAGAGTTGTCAATCTGCATGATAGAAGAGAGCAACTTAACTTGTCTTAGTGGTTTTAAGGTTATTTCAGAGCAATTTGATCCAGAATCATTGCAGAAGCTGGAAGCAGGGCCTGGAAAAGCCATCATGATGAGGTACGGATATCAAGAAGGAAAAGGATTGGGAAAGGAGCTACAGGGTCTTCCCGAAGTCCCATATCCACCAGTGAACAAAGATCGGCAAGGGCTCGGTTGTTTCCTAACCTTTTTTATATTTCTATGCTGAAACTGTTAACCCTATGTGTGAAATACCCCGTAATTAAAAATAGTGATTAATTAGGCTAATAAGTAATTTAGAAGCTTAATTAAGTATAAATAATCATGATGGAACAAATCCCGAAGAAAACAGATCCTTAAAATGGATTAAAAACACTAACGAACCTTAAAGCACGTTTTTCGAGGTAAGCGACGTCTTTAAGCGGGTCAAATAGACTCGTAACAATTTTTGTCAACTAAATAGTCATTAATAAATATTAGTGAAGCTTTAGAACCGATAAAATCAATAAAACGAGAAATTAGTAAAAACTGTCAAAAACGGGAAGTTGTGGGGTAGAAACATAAATAACCAAAACTTATGTGTCCACTTTTGAAATAAAAAGTAAAGGTGGTATGTGTGCTGTGTGTGTCCGATTTTTCCCCCCACACACTCACCTATCTCTTCTTATTTGCAAAACAACAAAAAAATAAAGTAAAACACTCACCTACTTTATTCTACCTCACACTCTCACACTCTCTCTCCTACTCTCATTTCTTCACTCACGTAAACCCCATCCCCCTCACTCTCTATTTCTTCTTCCTCCAGCCGATGCCAATGGAGTTTTGAGAACCCCCACAAAAACTCTATCTTCTCTCCTCTTGTTACTCCCTTAAACCTTCTCCAAAAATTGTAAAAATTACACCATTGTCATCCTCTCATCAAGAGCAACACTTCTATCTTTCCAAAATTCGAAAACAAGAACTTTCATCTCCATGGGTATGGAGCATTTGGAGCTTCAAGACCACCACTAGAACCACCTTCTTCTTCTTGTTCTTTTGAGGTAAAAATCTTCTTGAAACTCCATTATTTTTCTAGCCTTATGGGCAAAACGAAAATCTAGCTAAAACCTTGTTTGGTTCTCTTGTACTCTAGCCGATTTTGGCACTCTTGGAAGGTGAGAAACATTGTTCTTGAGCTATTCCAAACACCACTTACACCCTTGCAAGGTAAGGAAATTTCTAAACCCTAAACTTGCATTAAAACTTAGATAATGGTAAGGGTTAGTTAGTGTATTAAAATGGTGTGTGTATATGTGGGATGTAGCGTTAGAATTCGGTTTACAAACCGGTGGGAAGAGAAGAGAAAGAGGAAGGGAAAGAAGCAAGAAGAAGAAAAGAAACTAGAAAAGAAACAAGGTAAGAATACTCACTTGTGTAGCCTTGTGTATATATGTGTAACAGATTTTAAAAGAGTAAAATTTGCATTGTAAAATGATAATGAACAATAATGTAATGTGGAAGAAGAATTGAATTGTATTGAAGCTTTGAAAACAATTAAAAACTGTCACAAACATAGTTGGGAATTGAATGTAGTGTGCAGGAATTTTTAAGAGTGTTTTAGCTTGGTAATTTTGTATGAGAGCTTGTATATTGGTGATTGTTCAAAACAGGTGAGATGGATAGAAATGTGTGTATAAATGATGTGGTGAGAGTGTAAAAATATAGGGGAAACTATGGCAAAATTTACCTAGGATTAGAACACTTAGTGAACTAGAAACTAGGTGAATAATATATGTTGTAACAGATTTTGATTGAGATGGATAGAGGGAAGGTTGGGAGAGATAGTTAATGTAGTTGTAATGCATTAGAGGTGCTAGAAATGACATTAGAAGAGGGAGATATAGATGGGGAGTGTTAGAGCAAAATCTGTAGCAAAATGCATTAAGGAAGAAAACAATGTGAGTGTTGAGTTGGAACTTGAAGAATTATGTATATAAATTAGTATAGGATTGTGTAATGAATTAAGGAATGAAATAACATGATTTAGAGTGCTTGAGTAGTGCTAAAACATGTTAGGATGTGTGTAGGAAGAGTGGTGAAGAAATGGGTAAGAAAGGAATTGAAAAACAAAGTTTGTAGCAGTGTTCTGCTACCGTCCGACCCAGAGCCTGGATCGGACAAGGCTTAAGCAACGAAATGTAAACATTTTGGAACGGTCCGACCCAGGAGCCGTGAGTCGGACATAGGTCGGACGGAGCTTGGGCAACAGGACCGAAACTTTCTGAAATGGTCCGACCCAGAGGTGTATGGGTCAGACGGAACAGTTCTGGGTCGGACAGGAGGAATTTCAGAGAACGAAAACCTACTGGCATGGGCCGACCCAGGGCTTGGGTCGGACGGTGGGTCGGACGACCCATAACTTACAAAAAAAACTAAATGGTTATTACTAGTATATATATATATGTATACCCACATATACATATGTACATATATGCATGAGAGCACCAATGTTAAGTAAGGGAACAAATTAAAAGTAAGTAAATAAAATGTAAGTATAGGAATGTAAAGCCTTAGTGAGTATGAATTAGTAAACACAAGAGTAATCGAGTTTAGTTAATGATAGTTAGATTAATCATTCAATTGTATGTATATCATAGGATTTGATTTGTGAACACCGAAGGAAAGTTGGGATACAAGTACAACGGTGAACGGTATGAATTCCTAATGCCCCGTATGCTATCTTGGTTACTCTGATTTGTGTGTTGTGTGCTAATTGATCACCAAATAAGATAAATGCACGAATCGGAGTTATCATGTGTACCTGTGGATATGTAGTGTTATAACGTTGTATATTGTCTTTAAATCTTAGTTTGTATAATTTATGAAATGTATGGATGAATATGAGTGTGTGTAGGTATGATGTATTGTATTGTGACCGAATATTATTTGTGATTGGAATTCTAACTGATTCCTAACAAGCTAACCAATCTAACTTAAATTGGTAATTAAATTGGAATGAGTAGAAGTCCGATATAGTTTCGGCCACGCGTGAGGATGAGGAGACACAAGAGGTTGGATCCAATTCCTGACTCTTAAACTGGTCCGCGGCCCAAATCCCTTAAGTGGGTAGCATCCCGGATTGGTGAGTCAAGTAAATCCCGGAGGTGGGACGGTGTAGTCCCCGGGCCGGAGGTCATACCGACTTAACATGAGTAAAAATAAGTAAGTAAGAATGAGTAAGTAAGTAAATGGAAGTAAGTAAGCATAGTAAGAGTAAGCAATGTATAATGAGTAAAAGAGTAATAAGCATTCCGATTAACCCGGATGCGTAACTTGGCTAACACTGCGAAGGTAAGCATTGTGTGCACTATTTGTATGGTTGCCTTGAATTGTATAATGTATTGTATATGCATGTATATTGTATGTAAAGCATGTATGCATGAAATTAATGAACCGCATGTTTAGTGGACGTCAAATAGTCGGCGTGCCCTAGCTAGCACGCGGTATATGCGGAGTTTATACACAACTTTTGCTGAGCCCCTTGGGGCGATGTTTTTACTACACGCAGGTACTCGAGAAGGATGAAGAGGACGAAGAGTTCTAGTTTGATTTTTCTTTTGGATTGTAAACAATGAATTATGAATGGTGTACTAAGTAGTACACGGCTGTAGCTTTTTGATTAGCCGGTGTACCATGGGGTACACCTTTTTGGATATTGATAGGATGGTGAATTGGTATAGATGAGTAGTCGGTAGAAACTCATTCTTTTGGCAAACTTGAAAGGTTGTAAATGAATATACTTTGAATACTCGGTAATCCATTAATGTAGGCGAATGGTATTTTGTATTCAGTAAGTAATGTTTAAGTAGCTCGGTATACTATGATCATCAGACCGTGACTGTAAGTAAGGTAAGCCTAGCTAGCCGTATGGGCGGTTAGCGGCGTTGTATCACCCGCCGTAGTAATAGTAGTATTTCCGCTGCGAAGTGATAGGATTAACAGGACGATTAGACGGTAAGCATAGGATTAATGGTAGGGGTGTTACAATGTGTTTGCTCATGTTCTTTATGCAAGCAGGATTTGAGCGAGACAACACTGGAAGTGGTGCCTAGCTGGCTATTCAAAGAAGAAGGCCCTAGTAGTTTCATGTTTTCCTTTGATTCAATAATCGAGTGTGTTGAGAATTTTGTTTGTGTGAATGAATGTTTGGGATCATTAGAGCTTGTTAGTGATGTTACTTCTTTGAATTTTATGAATAAAAATTCTAGAGTTTGTGTGCATTCTTCTGTTCCATCTTGTTCGCCTTCTAATCTTGAAATTAATGATGAAGAAATTCTTAAAGAGCTTGATCTAAATCCCAAAACTCAACCTATTAGGACACAATTAGCATAATCTTGGAACTAATGACGATCCTCGGATCATCAAGATAGGCACGTCACTAAATGAGAATGAGCGATCTGAAATAATCAAATTACTCAAGGAATTCATAGATGTATTTGCTTGGAGTTATGCCGACATGCCAGGGATCGATCCCAATGTAGCTGAGCACTGCATCCCAACATATCCTGATATACCACCCAAGAAACAAAAGATCAGACGCCTCAAACCGGAGCTACAGGTCAAGGTAAAAGAGGAAATAGACAAACTGCTTCACGTAGGTTTCATCAAAGTAGCAAAGTATCCTCGGTGGCTGGCAAACATTGTGGTTGTACCCAAAAAGAATGGAAAAATTAGGGTTTGCATAGACTATAGAGACCTCAATAAGGCTAGCCCGAAGGATAACTTTCCATTACCACACATTGATCTTATGGTGGACGGCGCCGCACAGCATGAATTGTTTTCTTTTATGGATGGTTTCTCCGGCTACAATCAGATTAAGATGGCAAGGGAAGATCAAGAGAAGACAACATTCATCACTCAATGGGGAACATACTGTTGGAATGTCATGCCTTTTGGGTTAAAGAATGCTGGGGCCACTTATCAAAGGGCAGCTACTGCTATCTTGCATGACATGATGCATAAAGAGGTTGAAGTTTATGTCGATGACATGATTGTAAAAGCCAAGCAGAGAGATGATCATGTGGCTAATTTGAGAAAATTCTTTGAGCGAATTCGGCTTTACAAGATGCGTCTGAACCCAGAAAAATGCAGCTTCGGTGTGACGGGGGGCAAGTTGTTGGGCTTTATGATCACACCGAAGGGGATTGAAGTTGATCCAGAAAAAGTAATGGCTATCAGAGAGATGCAACCACCTAAGACTGAAAAAGAAGTGAGGGGTTTTCTCGGGCGAGTGCAGTATATCAGCCGTTTCATTCGAAATCTGACCGAAACTTGTGAGCCAATCTTCAAATTGCTCAAGAAAAATGCTCCAAAGAAATGGAATGAGCAGTGCCAACAGGCATTTGACAAGATTAAGAGATACCTACATGACCCTCCTGTTTTGGTCCCACCCATCGAGGGAAAACCCTTAATTTTGTATGTGGCAGCACACGTTTTCCATGGGCGCTATGCTGGCTCAGAATCAAGGCAATCCACCAAAAGAATGCCATTTATTATCTGAGTAAGAAATGGGTGGATGCCGAAACGAGATATTCGGCGATTGATAAAACTTGTGCAGCGTTAGTGTGGGCGACAAAGAAGCTCCGACATTACCTATTAGGGAATGAAATCCACCTCATTTCTAGGATGGACCCTATCAAGTACATGCTGGAAAAACCTGTGCAAAATGGCAGGTTATCCCGTTGGTCATTGTTACTGTCAGAGTTTGACATTAGTTTTTGTATCCAGAAAGCTATCAAGGGTTCAGTTATAGCAGAGCACTTAGCTGAGAATCCAGTATCGGAAGAGGCATTTGTAAATGACGACTTCCCGGATGAGCGCATAATGGCTATTGAAAAAAATCTGGAAGTTGTATTTCGATGGGGCCTCAAATAAGAATGGGTATGGTGTTGGTATCCTTCTTGTTTCTCCCGAAGGCTTACGACTCCCTTCGGCAATCAAGCTTGATTACTCAGTCACCAATAACGTGGCCGAGTACGAGGCTTGCATCTTAGGATTAGAAATGGCTCTGGGCATTGGTGTCCAAGAAATTGAAGTATTTGGTGATTCTTTCTTGGTTATTTCACACATTAATGGCGACTGGGAAGTTCGAGATGATAAGCTGGTAGCTTACCACCATCATTTGGCCCAACTAGAGAAATCTTTCAAAAACATCAGCTTTACTCACGTTCCCAGGTCTCAAAACATGTTCGCTGATTCTCTTGCTTCTTTAGCATCAACATTTGAAGTTCCAGAGAATGCTCTCTATGTCCCTCTTCAGATCACAATCAAACATAGGCCTTCCTTTCACGTGAATACATTGATACTCAATGAGGAGCCATGGTTCCAAAATATTCAAGAATTTGTCGAGGAGGGAACATATCCTAAAAATTGTAGTAAGCAAGATCGAATGGCTATTCGGAGGATGGCCCTTAGCTACAGTGTCATTGCAGGGAAGCTATACAAAAAGATGCCAGTTGGAACATATCACTTGTGTTTGACTGAAAGGGAAGCTGAAACTGTCATGGTGGAAGTTCATGCAGGAATATGCGGCACTCACATGAGTGGTCATACCTTGTCCAGAAAAATCTTGAGGCATGGATATTACTGGACCACCATGGAGAAAGATTGTCAAGAATATGTCAAGAGATGCGAAAAGTGTCAGCTACATGCAAACCAGAAGCACCTACCAGCCCTACCTCTTCACCACATGGCATCACCATGGCCGTTCGCCTCATGGGGAATAGATATCATTGGGGAAATTCATCCAAAGGCTTCCAATGGTCATCGCTACATTCTAGTAGCTGTCGACTATTTCAGCAAATGGGTCGAAGCTAAAGCTTTCTCTAAACTAGGAGCCAAACAAGTAGCACATTTCATTGAAAATGAAATTATTTGCAGATATGGGGTACCGTTTGAGATTATCTCTGACAATGGCGTTCAGTTTAAAGGAGAAACTGAACAATTATTGAGAAAGTATGGAATCCGTCATCATCATTCTTCGCCGTATCGCCCTCAGGCAAACGGAGCAGTTGAGGCGGCTAACAAATCCATTAAGAAAATTTTGGCTAAGATGGTTGAAACTTATCGTGATTGGTCTTCCAAATTACCTCTAGCCTTGTGGGGATACCGAACGTCAGTTAAATCTGCAACAGGTGTTACTCCTTTCTCCTTGGTTTATGGCGCCGAAGCGGTCCTACCGGTTGAGTTAAAGATAAGATCCCTCAGGGTTATAAATGAACTACGGATAGAGGAGCCAGAATGGGAGCAACAAAGGTGCGATAACTTGGCTTTCTTGGATGAGAAGCGTCTTCAAGCTTTGGAGCACATCCAGTCATATCAAAAGCAAATGGCACGGATTTTTGACAAAAAGGTTAGCCAGCGAGGTATTCGGGAAGGTGACTTAGTCCTAAAGCAAGTAAGAGAAAACACTCTAGATCCGAGAGGGAAATTCAGGCCAAAGTGGTCAGGGCCATACTTGGTAAAGCATTTGTATCCTTACGGAGCGGTCAAATTGGCACTAGCAAGTACAGGTGAAGAATTCTCGGGGGTGATTAATTTGGATCAGCTCAAAAAGTTTTATGCCTAATAATGATTTTGTTATTCATGACCTTTACGGGAAATGTGTTGTGCTTGTCTTCATATCTACGTGTTAATGAACTCATCATTTTGTTTGAAGAATTTAGCAGTATGTTTGCTCTCAGTGAGGTTTCTTTATTTCCGTGCATGTCTGTTTGCATAATGGATATCCTATAAGACAAGGGCTTGTGAAATGTCATCTTGTGAGCAAAGAGTGCCAAGGCTTGAATTTTATTTCCTGAAAGATAAGTAGGATTTATGTCAGGGTGACATTCCATTTCAAGGCCACTAAGAACAAGAACCACATAATCACTTCCTTGCAAGCTTTAATGTAATACTGGGGGCAATCTGGTTGCAGATGAGTTTTTTTTTTCCTTGTCAAAAGTCCGGATAAATCTTTTGGAGAGAAAAGGTGAAGAGCGTTCAAAAGAGGTAAAACCATTGAGATTCAAGTGTATCGTCTTTATACATTTGGAGAGGTCACATGCAAATGTAAGGATTTGACAACATAACTTTGGTTGAAGGAGGCTACATGTCGATTTATGCTAAGACCCAAGAAAAGTAGCTAAAATAAATACTGGATTGTCAAGAATGAAGAAGCACTTAGGGAAAAACCATCACAAGGCCAAATATCTTGCAAAATCCCGAAAGTTGAACCTTAGATACCTCCGCTGAGCCATTTCATCATTCCTTTTTATTGACAAAGCTCCACAAAAAGCCAGCTCATGATGATTACGTACCCCGGTGACCAAAGGAAGTGTGGAGCCCAACTCTCGGATGAGGACACTCCTAGTTTGGAAAGAAAGCTACACTGCTGCTAGCATGATGAAGATCTGCAAACGGTTACAACATGACCCAAGATTCCAAAGCTTAATAAAACCAGCTCTGAAAATGGGAAACACAAGAACCCCGAAGGCATGTTAAAGCCACTCCAAAGGATCGGGAAACACAAGAACCCCGAAGGCATGTTAAAGCCACTCCAAAGGATCGGGAAACACAAGAACCCCGAAGGCATGTCAAAACCACTCCAAAGGATCGGGAAACACAAGAACCCCGAAGGCATGTCAAAACCACTCCAAAGGATCGGGAAACACAAGAACCCCGGAGGCAAGTCAAAGTAACTCCAAAAGCTTTAATACCGGGAAACACAAGAACCCCGAAGATGAAAAGGCGAATCTGAAAGCCTCGAGTTCGAAACAAAAAAGTAGTAACAAAGATGACACCAAGGTCGTTAACTTGAAGGTAAATCCACATGAAACAACAAGATTGTTTCACATGAAAGGAATGGAAGGCGAATCCAGGAGAAGGTGCAAGTCACAGCTTTGGTCATCCTTAAGCTCCACAACACCAAAATATCCCTCCTTTGTCCCCGTAACATTCACTACACCCCTGGCCACGTTACAACCTGTAAAGACTTCTGACTTGACATTTCAAGTTTGTTTAAGTGAAAGTATTGGATCAAATGTGTAAATTAAGCACGTGCCGAATACAATATCAGCAGTTATGGTTGTGCAAGAAAAGAGAGAAATATAGGAAAATAATTTGAGAGTAGGTAGAGACGCACCACTTAAAATAAGTCTTCCACCGTGTAAGAAAAGAAAGAAGTATCTAGGTTTTTGACAAGGGAATACTGGGGGCAATCGATTTTTTTTAAATCGATTGCCATTACCATCACCTTCAAAATCACAATTCCCCAAATAAAATCATGCCAGCGTCGTCTGCCAATGAAACCAGTGTCCTCACAATGAGAAGTTCCCCGAAAGAACCCTTATGTTCGTTTTGTCACTTAGCTCTAAGGAAATAAATCTCAAGCCTGGAAATCCACATCAGAAAATGCAAATTCCGCTAGCCATTGTTGAAAGGGATATCTGTCAATGCATCGAGTCAATATGTTTTATTTTCACATTAAGTCGCTTGTTTCTTGATTTCACATTGAGTTTGTGAGCTGGTTTTTGGCATTGGAATCAGTCAACTTGTTTTAGCATGGACATTAATGCATCTTCACATGGAGTCATTAATAATGTTTCGTCTTTTGAGAGTGAATAAGTGATCCCGTTTCCACGTTGAGTTTGTAAGTTTGTTTTTCTTACATTGACGTTTAGGTGGTTGTTAAGCTTATTTGGTATGTTGACATTTGGGACATTAAGTCGGTTGTAAGCAAAATATAAGAATGGTCGTGTACAGGTGGAGGTATGCTGCCCGTTGAATTGAAGCAGGGTGTATACTGGCCAATGTGTACGAGTGGTTGAGTACAGATGGAGGTATGCTGCCCGTTGAATTGAAGTAGGGTGTATACTGGCCAATGTGTACGAGTGGTTGAGTACAGGTGGAGGTATGCTGCCCGTTGAATTGAAGCAGGGTGTATACTGGCCAATGTGTACGAGTACAGGTGGAGGTATGCTGCCCGTTGGATTGAAGCAGGGTGTATACTGGCCAATGTGTACAAGTTGGCGGGCGATGGCAATAAGTCCTCATTTCTATGTCAACTTTTTGGATAACACTGGGGCGATGGCAATAAGTCCCCTGTGATAACCAGAAGTTCATCCCAGCAACCCAGTTGGCGGGCGATGGCAATAAGTCCCCTTGGAAAACCAACATGGAGCGTTTTTATTTTTGAATGGGTTTCGGTCCCCAGAGGCATCCGAATTAATTTTGAATGGGTTTCGGTCCCCAGAGGCATCCGAATTAATTTTGAATGGGTTTCGGTCCCCAGAGGCATCCGAATTAATTTTGAATGGGTTTCGGTCCCCAGAGGCATCCGAGTTATTTTCTTTTTGAACGGGTCTCGGTCCCCCGAGGCATCCGAGTTATTTTATTTTTGAATGGGTTTCGGTCCCCAGAGGCATCCGAGTTATTTTATTTTTGAATGGGTTTCGGTCCCCAGAGGCATCCGAGTTAATTTATTTTTGAATGGGTTTCGGTCCCCAGAGGCATCCGAGTTATTTTTCTTTTGAACGGGTTTCGGTCCCCATAAGCATCCGAATTATATCACACAGAAGCACCTAGATACTTGCTTGAATTTTCTCGCTTGGATAGGTTCGGGCCTTGGAACGATGACATGCATCTTATTTAGGTCGCCAGCGCCTTCGAATAACTCGGTAAGCTCAAGCGTCTTTTCAAGGCAGTCAACACCTATGAACACAGGAAAAGGGACGGGGTTTGTAAATATTTTGGGTATTGTCAAGCGTCAACTTAACCTTTCATTCACATTACAAAATTAAGTCGACGGGGGGCAATCTGTTATCCCCAAAATCTTTACCCTCCTTTAAACATGAACATGGTTTTTTTTAGGGTCGGTACATGGCTAAGGGTAAAGTGGCGCCTTTTCATTCGATGGATCATTATCCCATTTTTGGAAAGAATACGGACTTTAAGGTGGCAACGTTCATATGGGTTGTGATACTGTGAAAATAGAGAAATGCGCAATATGAGACAACAAGTTATATTGGCACATCGGTAAAGGGTTGTGGAGGAGGTTCATGAGGTCAATGGCTCGAGTCTAGTAATAAACAATTTTTGTAGTTCTCATTTAATTCTTCTTTCTTTCTTCTTTCATCATTTATATTTCCAATTTTTGAAATCAAAGCTTACTTGCCGAGTAAAAAATCCAAAAAAAAAGTGTTCTTTCCTATTAGGCATTTTATTTCCCAAAAAAAAGAAGAAAACAACAAAAAAAAACAAAAATTCAAAATTCTTTACACGTGAATAGTGAAAAGAAAAAAAAAACAATCGCATTTTGCCATTAGCTATTAACCTCCTTTCTTTTAGATTACTTTACTTTTGTGTCATATTTCTTATCCCTTATTTCTAGCTTAACTTAGTTTTCTCTTGGTAATTTTTCTCTTCCTTAAAATAAAAAAAATTCAAAAAAATTCTACTAACGTTTGAGTTTTTCCAACAAGCTGAAAATTTGGAAATTCACTCTTTTCTTGCCATTTTCCATTTTGTTTTAGTCGTAAAATTGAAAATATTGATTGTTAGGATTGTTGTTTTCAATATTCAAAACCCAAAAAAAATGCATTTGTTGGGATTTCTAAGCATCTTTTTTTTCTGTTGTGCATAGTTCACGAACTTATCCCTTGTTATTCTCCAACCCATTGGGTTGTTTTGATTCTAGTTGTTATTATTCATTTTTTTTTTATTTGCTTGATAATAATCTTGAAGCTAGCCAGTTGCTATATAAAGGGTGTTCATAAGCATATGAGGGACACGAACACAATGATATACGTAGAGAGGTTATATGCATATGCTTCACAAAAAAAAAGGCCCTCGTCTGATTTGTGACTAGGCGTTGCCAAGCTCCAGTATTACCAAGCTCCACCCATTTTTTTTTTCTTCAACGGCAATACAACCATTTTGTGTTTTCTCTGCTTTGCTCCATCTCATTGGCGCATCCACTATTACCAATCTCCATCCATACCTTGACAGTAAGCGGTAGTTCGTCCCAGCCAGTATACTCACCGCGGCACATACATTCCACCATCATAACCCAAGTTCAACCACCGTATTCCTTGAGCACATCTACTGGCAGCCGTCATCGACAGCGTCTACCAACTATCGCTATCTCACCAAGAATATCCCCGTTCTCGTGTTCGTTCCTAGTAGCAGCTGATATTGTCATTTATTTCAGGCGCTACCCCCTGCAATCAACTGCATCGCCAATCAGTCATCGTCTTCACGTTAGAGCCTCCAACGTTCATTACTGCACTCCTCCCGCAGGCCTGGACTAGCCCAGCATTCCGTTGTTCATCACCGCTGTGATTAGGACATTGCAGGCACAGACAAATGACCATTAGCGTCGCTCATCGGATTGAAAATGCCAACATGCATTTATTTTGTTTCGGTCACGCTAGGGGCTGAGACGGACATACTCGTTGATTTTCTCACACTCCCCTTCATCAATGTCGTCCCACACCTCCATTCATTGTTCTCACAACCTGGTTGTTCCCTGGAGTCGAACGACAAGAAAGAATGTTGAAGATTGATATTTTGTATGCTGTGCGGAATCGTGTAGAAAAGTGATGTCCTTGCTCTGTAGAAACGAGTAGGAATACCGCACGAGGAGGAAGGTTTGTTTTCATTTTTTATTCCATCTTTATTCATGAAAAGTGTTTATTTATTTATGCTGTTCATTTTACATTTATGAAGTGCACTCATCCAGTTCGTCATTTTATCGGCAACATTGTTTTTTTTTTCTTTGCACTTTTAATTATTAGATTAATAGGTCATAGTTTTTGTTTTTAAATCATATCTTTACATATGTTAATCCTTTTAAAATAGTTGGCTAGTTTAATTTAGTTTTGATAAAAAAAAGGAACAAAAACAACATTAATTAGTGACGTTTTGGAATCATATAAATTGGATTTTTGCATTGAAAATCATGAACTAAAAGGAGAATCATAAACAATTTGCCTTAGAGTTATAACAGTAAAGGAAAAGAAGTTTATAAGGGTAATGAAAGAATTTGAACCTTTTAAATTTCATATCAAGCCCCCGAACCCATAGCTCTAAAAATTGTAACATTTTCCTTTCCAAGTTTAAAAGGTTAAAACTTAGGTGGCGACTCTATTTAGGTTTGTGTGGGCCAGTTAGAATTGTTAATCTTTAATGTTATAATTTTGGTTTAATTATTCTAATTGTAAATCGAACCTTGAGGCCTTAAGCTCAATACTTAAGGGTTCAAAACCAACGCCCACAACACTCCAAGGGCTTAATAACCAGATGGGAGAGGCCTGCTCCGGTTCAGAATAGATTAGAGGAGTACCTTGCCTTTGTCCTTTCATACCATAACTTTCCAAAGCCCCAGGTTAATCCAAACAAAAACAGTCACAAAAATGGTCTCACCTTTTACTGAATGAAATAGATAAAATTTAGCAAAATCTGAACATACAAGCAGCATAACCCAAGTGTCTTTGACTTGAAATCCAAATCCGACTTCAGAAAATGTGTTATTTGTACGGTATTCCCAACTGACTCAACTTACCACCAATTAAAACCAAGTAAGTCTCAATCGAAAAAAAAGTTTGTTGAGGGTAAGAAAAAATCAGTGATAGAAAACAGAAACAAATTGATATCCTCAATAAAACCAAGTGTAAACTCCCCCTTTCTCACACTTAAAATCAAGCAATGCCCTCATTGCTTTCAATATAAAACCAGGTGTAACCTTCCTTTCTCACACTTAAAATCAAGCAATGCCCTCATTGCTTTCAAAATTGAAACAACATGAAAAAGGTAGAACAGAACTCCCCTGGTTAAGTGTGACATAATCGTGCGGATGGAGTTCTGGAAAGAGTCGAGCAGAGTCTCCTTTGTATGGTGTATGAAACTTATCAAAATAAAAGCAATCCTGGAGGAATATCAAAACACATTACTACAACAAAGTAGCATTTCATTAACCATGGAGAGAAAAGTGCAGAATCATTAAAATCATTAGTTACATCCGAAACAGAAACATAAAAACCAAATGAATTAAAAGCTAACAACCTAAAAAGACATCAAAAGTAATAAAAGATAGGAAGACCGATGAAGGAGAGGACATAAACTGACACATGTACTACTGACGGGGTAGGCGCCTGGACTCCAGCTGTGCAAAGCGCTCATCATAGTCGCGGAAACGGGCCTCCTAACGAGCCTGGAACTCAGCAAACCGTGCATCCTGCCGAGCCTCGTACTCTGTCTGGCGAGTCTCCAAAGCCGAGAGTCGCGCACCATAGTCATAGATCGTCGAACTCATCCCGTCCAGCCGACTATCCATCTGAGTCATATAATCCGAGAACCCATCAAAACGAGCTGTGGCCGTCCCCCTCCAGTCTCTAAACTCACGTAGCAACTCGTCATAACCCGGGGCCGGTCCAGCAGGTATCGGAATGTCTGGGGCCTCACCACCAGCAGTATCAGCCTCATCAGCAACCTCAGCAGCGTCCTCAACAACTCGGGGGGCTCGTGCAGCGCGTCGACGCTTCACCCACTGCCCGTCGATCTTCTCCCACTGAAAGAAACGCATCATCGTCATATCGAGAGTAGACCGAGGATACAGAGGCTGCTCATCAGACACATCCACCCCCGCGTCAGCAAATAATGACTATAGGAGGTGCGGGAATGGGAGAGAGGCGGAGTGGTCGGACTCAACCACCCTGGCCATGGAATCAAAGATAATCCGATGCATAGCGGGTGGAACCCCTGCCTGGGCATAGTCGTCATCCAGGATGTAGCGCATCAGCCAGCAGTCATGCATATTCAGATCAGCGCACTCCCGGGGACGAACATTATACATCAGCACCACTAAAATCAGATGCTCCCTCAGTGTTGGTAACTTATCCCCCGTGACAACCTACTTGTCCCGGTTATTCCTTCGTTTCCGGTTCTGAACCTCCGGATCATTGACAATCAGATTAATGTAACTCCTTAGCTTGTCGTTCCAACAATGGCATATTTGCCCTATTCTCCGAAGTAGGGACCCGAACAGCTATAGGTAATCCCAAAGAGTGCCTAATGCTAGTAGCAGTCACGGTAATAGCCACCCCTTTAACCATAGAATTAATAGCATCCCTCTCCTCATTCACCGTCGCATTAGCATAAAATAATTTCACCAGTCTTGGATAAAATCTCTCTCCACCTCTAGTAAGTAGACATAACCATCTACGTGCACTAAAGAGTGTTTCCAGATCAAACTCAGCAATTAAGGTAGGACACACTAACCTTTCAGGTATGATTTTCCTTTCGTGTGCGCGGTACCAATTTGCAGCGGCTTCACTGATGAATTCTGGCTCAATCGTCTCCCGGACCCGAATTGGAGCTGCGTCGGGTGATGGAGGAGCGGCAGCGAATGAAGAAGCGCCGGATGTGGTAGAACGACGAGCTCTTTTGGTGCCATGGTGAATTCTTAGAATTTTAGTGGTGTGTCTGGTGTTACGCTGTAATTGGGCACAAGTGAAGATGGAAGCTAGTGGGTAGAACGGCTGGTGGAAACGCAAACCGGGACGGTGGGTGTGGTGGTATGCGATTGAAGTCGGGTGAGCTGGCGGCAGGTGCAGGGCGGACGAGAGAAGAACCGACAGAAGGGAACAATAATGGTGGAGGCGGAAGTGGGTAGTGGTGGAGTTGTGGAGCAGGGTGGAGGCGGTAGTGTGCAGTGAAAGGGAGAGCGGAGATGTGTCAGGTGAGATAGAGGTTGGTGATGGCGTTGGTAGAGGGCTGGATGGAGGCGAAATGTGGTGACGGTGGCGGAAGTAGGTGGCGACAGTGGTAGGTGGTGATGGTGAGGGCGGCGGTGAAATTGGGCGGTGGGTGGGAGTGTGAGGCGAGGAAGGTTGGGGAGGGTTAGGGATTGCAGGTTGAATTGGGGAAGACGACAGTGGAGGACGACTTTTTTTATTTTCTTAACGGGTCTTGGTCCGGGACCTAAGATATGTATGAGGTCCCGGACCGCTATGTTAAAACAGGTTGAGACTTGCAGGCGCTCTGGGTCCGGGACTTAAGTTATGTAGCAAGTCCCGGACCGCCCCATGTTTTTTGTTCGAGATTCCCCGTTGTTACTGGTTCGGGACTTAGGATGCGGACGATATCCCGGACCACCCCGTATTTTCATGTCGAGACTCTGGTCTGTAATCGGTCCGGGACTTAAGGTTTGGACAATGTCCCGGACCACCCCTGTTAAGCATGCCGAGACTTCCAGCTCTGTCTGGTCCGGGACTTAAACCACAGATCATGTCCCGGACCACCCCAGTTAACCAACCGTAGGTTTGCTTCCCAGCACTCTGTTCCTCTCCCTTCATGTAACACCCCTATCAATAATGTCGTAATAATCACTCACAAGAACAAAATAGATGCGTCTCACAGCGGAGAAATGACAGTAATAAAACTCACATGGGTGTTACTTGCCATCCCTCATCCATACGAGTGATGTAGCAATACAACAACTTAACAAAATGAAAACATAAGGATACAAACCGCGGTGACAACGAGATACCACCTACACATCCATCTAAGTCCCAAAACAACGTCTACAGTGAGCGTTTAGTTATACTCCAAAATAATTACAACCGTCATAAGTAAGCAACCCTGATACATAGCAAGGTACGTACGGTAATTCCAGAACCCAAAACGTCCTAACTACCCGTACCCGCACTCCGGCTTCGTCGGTGATCAACAACCTGCATAAAGCTAGAAAGGCTCAGCGATAAACGCTGAGTATGCCGAGTCTGGACCCTAATGGTGAATTAAGTCGTATTAACCATCTTTTTATTAGGTTCGTTACATGCATCACCGGTTTACAGAGTATAGCGGAAGACTGTAAAATGTAATTAAACATTTAACAATCATCACAGGTATGCACAGAACAACAGCACATTGTACAGTACAATGGCATCGATAAATCACATGTTGTTTTTAGTTTCACATCATCACGTATTACAACGCTTGGCCCCCCGGGCCCTCACATATCGTTTGGTTTGGTTAGCACTGTCGGGAGTCAGTTAAGACAACCCGAAATATATTCATTTGGACAGTAGTCCCACGTACACACAAGGTGCTCACTGCCCTGATCATCCGAAGACTCCGGGACTAATTCTCTTTGCCTTTGTAAAGGCGTCCATTTAGGTGGCCAAGGGCCTGGTGCCAACGGTAGAACACTCCGCCTGACGATCTATCTAGGTTCGTTCAGGATTAACTAGGGAAAACCCGACACAGGTTAACCCAAGAGATCTCTATGTGTAACCAGCAGCCAATGACTGTCTGGATTAAGGTACACATCAATTTCATTCACACTCCACTATTATCCTAGTTAGTTAGTGATTCAGTTAGAGTTTTATATACGGAGAACATCACTTATTTGTTGGCTACCCTGTGGGTCTTACGCATGCCTGGAATGAGTCTAGGTAGTATTTATGTTTGAGTCGAAGCTCTAGGGCCCGACAATGTCGTGTCCCGTTCCTAAGTGTTTTACTTAGGTTATAACTACATACTTGTGATACTTAGTGTATTAGGTCAGGGAACGGTAATCACAGTCACACAACTCGTATATGTAGTTTTATATAAGCCGATCTATAGTCGACATAGTATTAGTTCGTGCATAAATAAGTAATGCAGTAAACACATATCCATCACACATAGTCACACATGTTATCAAACAAATCCGAGCCCGAGGAAATCCTCAGGACATCTCGGATCAAACTCCTTTACATACCATACACCGTGTCTAGGTTTGCGCAGTGCAGACCACTAAAGCTTTCGAGCGCACACGTCGGAAGGGCAATCTAGAAATACAAGGAACGCTAAGCGTCAATCCACATGACAGTATAATTCGGTATTTCCGAATAACGTTTGAAATCCCAGTACTACACCCCCGGATTTTACAATTGTTACTAGTTAAAGTACTGTTATTTTAAAAACCCCCTTACTCGTCGTGTGAGTTAACATTCGGTTTACATTAGGGTATGAAACCTTACGTTATACACTTGTGGTACTTCACTCGGGATTTATTTATCATACCAAAGTCATATACTAACCTTAATATTTTATGTCATTGTAAACTATAGTTTATATCTTTATTCTTGACATGTGTTTATATATATGTATGCGTTTAATATGACAGTTGAAGAGGGAAAAATATAAAAGTATAGAAGGTAAAACGTCCGGTCGCCTGTGACCGGAAGAGATAGTCTAGAAAAAGAGATATTGCTGGGCCGGAACGTGTTCTGGCCGGAAGGTAGTTAGATCTCTCGTTTGTATGCAAATACCAGCCTGGCAATAAAAAGAAAAGTGACAGGCTGGCAACCCCCAATCTAGTAATGTAAACATTATAAATAAAGACACACCCCCATAAGGTGGGACACGCTCAATAGACCAATATTATCTGAGCACTCTTTCTCAAAGTTCTCTCTCTCAGTTGCTTTGTGTCGAGATCAGGTAAGTCGAAGGATTAGCAGAGATGAAGAGGGAAGAGAACTTTTCTTACCTTTTCATTTGGCGCCGTCTGTGGGAAACGAACAGGCTCAAGATCTTTCTTAGAACCACGAGATCCACCGAAGAAGATGGATTATGGATAAGAAACAATGAAACTCTAAAATTTTGGGATTATGTCTTTTTCAGGTACAAACAGAGAGCATACGTGTGCAAGGATGGCTCCAAGAACGAGGAAAACGTCCCGATCTAATGGTGAGGCCAATGACACAGGAGCAACCGAAAACACTAGAGTGGGAGTCGAAGATGCAATCTCCAAACAAGCACTGGAGGAGATGCTAAAAAGCTTAGTCAGAACCATTGACGAAAGAATAGTGGAAGGGAATGAAGTCTTGCAGCAAGAACTGATGCAGCGAGACGAGGAATACCAAAAGAAATGGGAAGATATGACTGACGCTCTTGAATCACTCAAAAACCGCGGTTCTGAAGCGAGCAACAGCCGGAAAAAAGAACAACCTGAGAAGATCCTGGCCATCAATGAGGAGACTGAGGAGGACGATTTGATCGATATGACTCTTTACCCCTTCTCTGAAAAAATCAGGAAGGCGAAACTCCCTCCTCACTTTGTTGCACCAACAGTGGAGAAATACGATGGAACGGGAGATCCCGCTCTCCACATCAAGAGATTCATGTTCGCAATGAACACACAAGGAATAAGTTCTCTCGCTCTTTGTAATTTGTTCCCAGGAACATTGTCCAAAAGAGCACTCAGTTGGATCTCAACAAGACCTCATCAGTCGATCTCAGGCTTCAAACAGCTGACTGAAGAGTTTCAGCAATACTTTGCCGCGAGCAAGAAAATAAAAAAAGAAATGATAGAACTAATGGACCTCAAACAGCGAAAGGGAGAGACGGTGAAAGAATTCAGTGAACGATTCCACAAGCAGGTAGTGGAAATCGATGACATCGATGAAAAAATCCTAATCAAAGCTTTTGGAAACGGGCTAGCACAGCCAAGACTCGCTGGGAAGATCGCAACAAAAGCTCCAAAAACTCATGGGGAGCTAGCTGAAATGATTCATGATTTTCTAAAGTCAGAGGTGGCGGACAATAAGGCCAGAGACTTGGCGAACAGCTTCAAAGTGATCAGCGATAAAAAGGAGGACAAAATGGGAGCGGCTCATCCGGCAACACATCGGGGAATTCATCTGGGGGAAATTCAAGGTACAAGCCTTATTACAAGGCCCTCCCCATCCCGTCATCATCCCAAGGATCTCAATATCAGAATGCCAAGGTTGCTGTCCAGATCGATCCGGGCAGGTACGCGGCGGCGGTCAGGGAAGGATACTTACCTCCACCAAAGAAGCCTCATCAAGGGGATGTTCCGGTAGCCTTTGTGAGTATCATGGCTGCAGGAGTCACAAAACCGCAAATTGCGCCACTTTAGCCAAGGAATTGAGAGTCATTGAAGAAGAAAAGAGAGGTAAGGGAAAGCAGACGACTGGCCAGCAGAGACAATATGGCAAGCAAAACACCTCTCAACATAACAATCAATTCTCCTCTCAAAATCGCCAGGAAGAAGAGGTCCACCCTGAACTGGATCACGGCAAGTCAGTCGGTATGATCACAGGTCTGTAAGGGGGCAAAGAGGTTTTTTTTTGTCTTTCTAGTATTTGGCATATCAGGATAGGCTCTATGCCAAGGAATAAAGCAGAAATCGTGTAATTGACGTTCTTTACTCTCAAAAAATATGTTTGTAAAAACAAACCTTCCGGTAATTTTCTTCCGAAAAGAATAAAAATCTGATAAGATTTTTTCTTAAGCAAATTCATAGGTCTCTTTTCAGAGGTGGGACCATTGACTCCAAACGAAAGAAAGAGGCATATTCATGCGGTACATCAGGAGCTCCCAGAAAGGAAGGTTGCCAAGCGAGAAAGTCTTCCCCTAATTTTCTTTACGGACGAAGATGAAGCTGGGGTGTTATTTCCTCACAACGACCCACTCGTCATTCGAGCGCAAGTGAATGACATGATGATGGAAGGAATCTTGATAGATAGCGGAGCCGGGGTGAACGTCATATCAGCCGAGGCAGTTAAAAAACTGGAGGTACCAGAAGGAAAAATCAAACCATACTCAGCCGTCCTCGGGGGCTTTGTTGGGGGTGTTTCTACCAGGTCTTCAGGGAGTATAGACTTCACCATAACATTGGGGCAGGGAGACGAGTGAAGAACCGAAAGACTCACAGCTTCATCGTACCAGGACTTTCCGGATACAACATGTATCTCGGTCGACCAGGGATTAATGCTTTCAAAGCAATATGCAGCACTCACCATCTAAAAATGAAGTATTTAACCAAAACTGGTAAGGTGGTAACCATAAGGGGAAGCCAAAGAGTGGCTCGAATCTGCGAGGTTCGCATCATGGAAGGTATGCCGGAAGGAGAGATGGTCAAAACAGTGGGGTCAGATAAAGAGTTCAAAGGGAAGTTGGCCCTCCCACCAGAGCCAGATCAAAGCACAGAAGGTTGTGGAACTTCTAAGGACTCACCAAAAGTGGTACACTTAAAAACTGACCTTCTAAATTTTAAAATAGGGAGTGCATTCGGCAGTGGAGAACAAATCACCTAATGAGATTCCTGGAAAAAAAGAAGGACAACTTTGGCTTGGAGTACGGATGAAATGCCCGGAATAGATCCAAGCGTTATCCAGATAACTTGCGGGTAGATCCGAAGCACCCGGCCATCTGGCAAAGGAGAAGAATAATAGGGGAAGAAAGGGACCTTGCGGCATGCACTGAGGTAAAAAACTGCTCAAAGCCGGATTCATTAGAGATGTGTCTTATCCCAAGTGGCTGGCCAACGTTGTACTGGTTAAAAAATCAAATGGCAAATGGAGAATGTGTGTGGATTTCACGGACCTAAACAAAGCATGTCCTAAAGACTTCTATCTACTGCCATCAATAGATAGAATGGTCATCTCAACTGCTCAAAGTTCTGTCTTGAGTTTCTTGGACGCATTTTCAGGATACAATCAAATAAGGATGAATGAAGAAGATTCGGAAAAAACATCTTTCATTACCTCGGCTAGAACCTTTTGCTATAGAGTGATGCCTTTCGGATTAAAAAATGCGTGAGCAACCTTCCAAAGAATGATAGACAAAGTATTCAAACAACAATTAGCCCGGAATGTAGAAGCGTACGTTGATGATATTGTGGTAAGAAGTAATTCAAGGGGGCAGCATATGAAAGACCTGGAAGAAACCTTTAACACTCTGGACAAATACCAAATAAAGCTAAATCCGGAAAAATGTGTGTTTGGAGTTACAAAAGGAAAGTTCTTGGGCTTCATTGTCGGGCAAAGAGGGATCGAGGTAGACCCCGAAAAAACCCAGGAAATCCTTGATCTATTACTGCCAACAAATATTAAAGATGTGCAAGCATTGAATGGACGACTCACGGCCTTAGGAAGATTCTGTTCAAAGCTCCAAGAAAAGTCAATACCATTCTTCATGTCCTAAGGAAAAACAGGAAGTTCCAGTGGGGTCAAGAATGTATAGAAGCCTTTGAAAGGATCAAAGAAATGCTCAAAGAACTACCTAAATTAGGTGTTCCTACGCCAGGCCAAGACTTGTATCTCTATCTATCTGCCATGGACTGGGCGGTGGCGGCCGTGCTAATAATGGAGGAGGAGAAAAAGGAGATACCAGTGTATTATACCGGAAAATTCTAACCCAGCAGAAAGCCGGTATACCAACATTGAAAAAATCTTATTCGCCTTAGTTTTTGCATCTCGGAAACTTCGGCCTTATTTTCAGTCACACCGAATATTCGTTAGAATAAATTGGCCTCAGAAGCAGATAGCAAACTATCCAAATGCATCTGGGCGAATGGTGAGTTGGACTGTCGAGCTCACCCAGTATGAAATCCACTTCCTTCCTCGGACAGCTATAAAAGCACAGGCCTTGGCAGACTTCATAACCGAAACAACCTTCGCCCAAAAACAAAGAGATCCCACAAACCTGCATATCATCCTAGCTGATGGAGCTCGATGCAAGACGGGGGCTAGAGCCGGAATAGTGGTCCAAACGCCGGATGGGAGAACTCTTAACTTTGCATTCCGGCTAGAATTTGAGGTAACAAATAACGAAGCAGAGTATGAGGCTCTCATACAGGGTTTGGAAATCGCCACTGCCTCGGGGGCAACAGGTTTTCCTTATAATAAAATAATAGCTTCTATTTATGTCTTTATAAACTCTTCATATACCTCCAAAAAAGGGAGGAAAATGGAGCTTATTTCTTTATTCCTTATGCAGAATTGGAAATATACTCAGATTCAATGTTGGTGGCACAACAAAACGATAATATTTATGAGGTCAAGGAGGAAAAACTCGGGAAATACTTGGCCAAAGTCCAAGAGACCAAGGAAAACTTTCAGAAATACGAGTTAAGACATCTTCCCCATTGAACCAGACGCGGTAACCAAGTCTTGGATGACGCCCATTATCGAGTACATACAAACCGGAAGCTTACCACAAGATGAAAAAGAGGCGGCAAGAGTAAAGCGAAGAGCCGCGTCTTTCTTTCTAGAACAAGGCCAGCTCTACAAAAGATCATTCGTAAGACCAGCACTTAAGTGTGTCTCCATAGAAGATGGAGCAAGGCTCATGGAAGAGCTGCATGAGGGAACCTGCGGACACCACCAAGGGGAGAGGACAATAGTTCACAAAATCCTGAGACTAGGATACTATTGGCCAAGAAAAAGGAAGCACTCTAAGGAATACATACAAAAATGTATCAAATGTCAGGAACACGGACACAAAATACATAATCCCCCAGCTACGCAAAAGGCCATACTATCCCCGATTCTGTTTGCCATGTCGGGATTAGATATCGTTGGACCTTTCCCGAAAGCATCTCCCGGAAGGTACAAGTACATCTATGTAGCCATCGATTACTTCACTAAATGGGTAGAAGCAATGCCAACAATATCTATTACCGCGAGAGAGTCGCAAGACTTTATTTGGAAGTATGTGGTTTGCAGATTCGGAATCCCAAAGATTATAGTAACAGATAATGGAGCCCAGTTCAATTGCAGTAGCTTCCGAACATTCTGTGAAGAGTGGAAGATCGATTTAAGATTCATGTCGGTCGCTCATCCGCAAGCAAACGGCCAGGTAGAAAATGCGAATGGGCAAATCGTCAAAGCTATAAAATGAAAGTTGGACAACAAGAAAGGGAGATGGATGGAATTGCTACCTCAGGTTCTCTGGTCCTACAGAACAACCGAAAAAGGACCAACTGGAGAGACTCCATACAGATTGGCCTATGGTCTAGATTCGATTGTTCCGGCTGAAATTATGGTCCTGTCAATTAGGTGGGAATCCTATGATGAGGAAAATAACTGTGAAGGGATAAAGGATAGCCTCAATTTACTTGAAGAAACTAGAGTCATGGCTCAAGTCAGGATGGAAAGAGATAAGGCGAAGGTAGAGAGATACTTTAACCAAAGAGCAAGAGAAAGAAGCTTTGCTCCAGGCGAACTGGTCCTTCGAGAGGTAAAACAGCCAAAGAAATTAGAGCCCCAATGGGAGGGACCATTCATAATACAGCAGCGGACTGGGCGAGCCTCATACCGCCTGAAAAATAGTGAAGGATACGAATTGCCTCACTCTTCGCATGATGAGTGCCTTAAAAAGTTTTATGTGTAAAAACGTTTTTACAAAATCAATAAAATGAGATATTCTCTGGAACAAAGTTCATGCCTTGAAATATACCATCCGACCAGCGTGCCTACAGGCTATCATGCCTTGAAATGTACCATCCGGCCAGCGTGCCTACAGGCTATCATGCCTTGAAATGTACCATCCGGTCAGCGTGCCTACATGCTATCATGCCTTCAAATATACCATCCGGCCAGCGTGCCTACAGGCTATCATGCCTTGAAATGTACCATCCGGCCAGCGTGCCTACAGGCTATCATGCCTTGAAATGTACCATCCGGCCAGCGTGCCTACAGGCTATCATGCCTTGAAATGTACCATCCGGCCAGCGTGCCTACAGGCTTCCGTGCCTAGAAAGAATTGTACGAGTCGGTACGGCAAGAAAAGCCTAAATGCATTGATTAAAAGTGAAACTATATAAAGGCGTAAAAATTCTTTGTATAACTAGAGGGGAGCGCAAAACATTTGGGAATCTGATAAGTGCAAAACATATAGACTTTTAGGGTTTAAATACCTTATGAAATTGCAATATCTAAAGCACATGTTTTCCACTTATTATGCGTTTTTCCTAAGATTTATGTTTTGATATAAACTAATGCATTTTATATGTTCAATGTAGGAAAAATCCATGAAATTAAGTAGATTTACTCATGAGGATTCCAACGCAACAAACGGGGATCAAATCGGAGCAAAAACGAATATTCTAGAGGCAAATGAATTTTGGTCCGGACCAGTGTCCGGATCAACTGGTCCGGACTAATACTTTTCAGCGCAGAAACCGTACAAAATCGACATGGTCCGGACCAGTGTCCAAATCACCTGGTCCGGACCAACATGCCAGCGCGCCAGATAGAAGGGAAATCGACATGGTCCGGACCACCCTGGTTCGGACGGTGGTCCGGACATGTCTGTTTTGACAGCATACAGAGCCTGTCGATGGGTGTGAATTGGTTAAATAAAATATTTACCAATTCACACCGACACCCCCTTCATTCTACCCCATTTTCACTATAAATAAACCTATAACCCCCCATTAAATCATATCTCATTCCACCCCAAACTTATGCCATTTTTCTTCCACAAAAATCACCATTTTCTCTCCAAAAAAATCATACAACTCAACTACATAATCTCCATATAAATCCTCACTTCATCTCATCCCATAAAATCATTCCATTTTCCATACCGTTGTTCTGTCCAACCTCTGTCCAAATATTAGCAGTTATTAAGGAGCTGAATTAATTATCTTTCCCAGATGATTTCTTTTACTTCTTATTTTGTCTTTTTAATTATGTTGGGCTAAGAGGATCTAGTCCGGGTGAAGGTGTAATTATAGTTTGTATAATTATGTAATCTATATTTTTACCGGTTTAATTAAATAATGTTTGTTACGATTAAAGTTTATCTCTCGCCTTTTTAATAAATCTCATGAATTTATTAAAATGCTTTACAAAGTCTATTTTGATCAGAGCAGTGATAAATAGACAGGTTAATTAATCGATAAATTTGTGGAAAACTTATTTTGATTAAATAAGTTAGTAATTTCAGATGCAAAATATAATTCCTCGCACTTAATCTGTTTACATGTGTTTTGCTCAAATCTAGAGCAGATTGAGCATTTTCTGGTAAACGAATCTTTCAAGTCTAGGATTTAGTCTTAAAAGATAATAACAGGAATTTTGCCAAACTATTATAATTAACCGGTAGAGTTAGCATAATTCAGATTATATAAACCTGAACCCGGAGTCCCGTTTAATATTATCTTCCACTCAGTTAATTTAATTTGTTGTTTAATTTTACAAAAACAAGTCAATTATTCCCCCCTTTTGGGACAAGCTTAGGTTCTATTTTATTTCGTTATAAGTCCCACGGTTTGACCCCGCCGCTTCTGTTTTCTATACTACTGCGACCGGGTTTTGTTTGCAGCTCGAAGGATATTTGAGTTATTAATTTCTTTCTTAATTGTTTAAAATACACCAGTTCCAACCCCTTCTCATTTTCCGTTCTGCAGAATCCGGTCGCTCCGGATAAAACCAAATCAAAAATACATAAAACTAATGCATAACGAGTAATCTAAACTGATCAAGAGTACAAAAAGTAATAACAGAGGCAAAAGCACCAAATAATCACCGAAGTCATAACCCAAAATATACCAATACAAAGCCTGCATACTAAAAACATTCTTCCTAAAAGTCTATTCTTGAACAGGCTTTTTTGCAGCTGATCCTTCGGCCGGATGCGACACGCTCTCTTGAGAATTGGATTTCCCAACAACCTGATGGGGGCCTGCAACCCCTTGGCACATACCACTATCGGGGGGAGGAAGGAGGCCTGACCAGGCCCGAAGAACGTTTCATCAGGGAGGCGACCGAACCTCTCAAAATCCTCGAAAAATTACTTTTCTGAGCAACTCTGTCAAACTCTAACTCACTATACAAATCGTCATCCAGAACTTCTCCCTTCTTCAAGAAGTACCTAGAAATAATTTGACGACAAACGTTGGTAATCTTGCGGCTCTAGGAGCCGAAAGCCTCTTTCAGGTAGGTAATAATGGTGCCCTGCTTCTTCAACTCCTCTTGGGTCTAACGGGCATAGGCCGTATGCCTGGAAACTTCCCCTTCAAGCTGCAAGACCTGGGCTCGATAGAGGTCGCGTTGAGAACCCATGGCAGAAAGTTCCTCATTTAATTTGTCGACACGGTTGCTGAGTTTCTCAACATGTCTTAAAAGGTTTTCAGAATCTAGTCAACAAGAAAAGAAGGGAAAAACTGGTAAGAATAGAATGTAAGAACAGAAGAAAACCGGCGAAAAAGCGATAAAAACTCACTCTTGACTGGAGCTTTAGCATTCTCGGATTGAAGAAAGGCCATGGTTCCCTCCAGAGCCTTCACCCTCTCCTCCAGAGCGGCCTTCTCGGCCGCAAGAGCAGTCTTAATGGAAGAAAGAGCCATGTTTTCTTCCCTCAAGGACTACTTCTTTTGATCAAAAGCAGCCCGAGTCTGCTCATCCAGAGCGTCTCTTTCGTCGATCAGACTGGTAAGCTCGTGAATGAGTCTGGCTTTATCTTCCACCAAAGCCTCATTCTGTTTGGACAAATTCATTTTATCAGTCTCAAGGGACTCGACTTCTTTCTCAAGAGCAGTATTCAGGTCGAACAGGTAAACTTTGTCTGAAGCAAGAGAGTCCACCTCCCTTTTATGCGCAGCTTGTACGTGCCGCAGCAAAACTTCCAAGTCAGAAAAAGCCTGCATTGGTATCAAGACGTCCTTTCGCTGGAAGGGTTGCGGTGTACCTGTTTCAAGGCGTTATTGGTCTGAAGATTCTAGTTTTTCAGGAAAAACACCTCTTCCCGCAAGTTCTTTAATTTCAGTTCATACTCATCACGAAGGCGAACACACTCGTGACGGGATGACCGCAACTCTTTGTTTAGAGTATCGGTCCTTTCTTTCACTTTACGGTCAATTTCATAATGAACTTGATCGATGTAAGTATCGTGAGAGGAACGGGTTTGTGCCAACTCGACTTCAATATTATTGGCTCGGCTCTTCTCATACTGCAGGTCAGATTGGAGATCTCGAGTTTGAACTTTAGCACTTTGAGCCATTGACATTACCTAAAGAAACAGGACAAAAAAGGTTTTAAGGAGCACCAAGAAAGATATAGGGGAAAGGGTGAAAGATCACACTAACCCGGAAAATGCCCTGCCACATTAGGTTGAAAACCTCTCCCAAAGGAAGGGAGTGGCGCAAAATAGCGTCGGGCCCCCCGCTCCTAATCCTCAGCCTCTCCTTAGTAGCAGTAACAATAGACAGAGGGGCGAAAATCCCGTCCGGATGGTCAGACAGCCTGATTGCCTCCTTCCAGGCATCGGTATATCGTGCAGTGTCCAAAGAGATCCTGCGTAGGGTCTGTCCAAGATGGTAAAACCATCCCTTCTTCTGGGAAGAGCCAGTAAAATTCCCCTGAACATGAGGGGGGAGAGGAGGAAGAGGCGGCAATGTCCTCCCTTTGCTTGCTTCGGAGCTCAGGGTTCTCGGGCACTGGTCGATATCCCATCACCCTCTCGTACACAGACTCCTTTGCCCCAGGAACGTCACATGAAATCAAGGCACCAGGAGCCTCACTGTCCCCTTCGACTTCGGGTATTTCTGGTAAGACAACCTTCGGTTTTGACACGGTCTTCTTCCGGAGTTTTTGAACACCAGAAGCTGGAACAACAGCGACAGGGGGGCAGGACCGGAAACAACTTCATTGTCAGACACAGCTATAGATGCGCCTTGTGAGCCTGAAGGTAGGAAAGATCAGTAAAGAAGTATGCAAAAAGTGGACAAAAGAGTTTTCTTCAAATCAAAAAGATCAAGACGTAAGTCAGTCACTTCCAGAGCAATGCTGTGGGCTGGAACGGAAGAAAAAAAACCCTGCCAAGTCAGGAAATAAATCACAAATAGGTGTCGGGTGGCCAAACTCCTGTCCTGGGTGAGAGATAGACCCCACGCCTGAACCAGGAGTAAGAGGAAGAAAGATGCGACGTCCAGACCCTGGACTCACGTGCCAAGTACCTGGCAAGTCACTGCCCGATCGGACTGGGGACTCAATGATCTTTTTTTTTTCTTTTGTTCAGGTCGATCCTTGTCGCTATCATCTCTTTATCTTTTTATAGAAGCAGAAGCATCCCCAAGAAGTCTCGTGGCCGCATCAACAGCCGCATCAATAGACGTGTAATAGTCAACTTGCTCGTCACCCATTTTAAAGTTGACAAAATTCCAACTGTTAAAAGGCCCCACCTTGTCTCCTCTAGTAAAGAAATCTGTCAATACAACACGAAAAGTAAGCGGACAGTTTAAAAAGTAAAGACCCAGGTGAGAGAAGGCAAAATAAAAACTTACTGTGATATTTCTTCAATGAATCCAGGCGTGCCGGGGTGAAGAATTGAGAAACCGTTGGCTGCTTACTACTCACCACCTTCAGGATTTTCGTAATAGGCATGTCTTTTGCTGGAGAAGGGGGCAGCTAAATTGGCCTTTCGGGATCGAAGAGCAGTAAGGAACTCCCAAGAAGCGGCCGGGAGGCGGGATTATAACGAACCATCGGGAGTTCCATCCGGAAGATGCCTTTTTATAGTCGAAAAGGGAAAATCCAGCCTTCACCATGATAGTCAGACTATCAGGATCATCCCTTGTAGAGAAGAATTGGGCAAATTCGGTGGCCTCTGCCCAAATTTGATTCTCCTCGCAGAGGAGTACGTAAGCATGGAGGTAAGAAATCGCTTTTGGATGTAAGTGAGCGAGCACGCAGCAGTGACGAATTAAGAACCCTATGACGAACGGGTGAGGAGGCATGGTCAGGCCACGGGGGAAAAAGTCCGCATAAACGGCATACCCAAGGCCAAAATCGTCATGAGGGTGTGAGTCAGAGGAAGGGAGGTAGATGCGAGTGCCCAACGGAACTTCGACATTTTTAAGGAACGAAAGGAGGGAAGAGATGTCCAGAGAAGATGGGGAAGGCTCTCGGTCGGCGGAGAAGGGTGCGGTAGATTTCAAGTAAGAAGGGCGAAAGCCCTGAGAGGAGGAGGTACCCTGAATCGCCTCTCTGGCAGGGACAAAATTCACTGCTGCTTTGTTCCTCTTCGAGCCCAACAAAGCCATTGGAGCAGGTGAACAGAGAACAATGGCAAGACGGAGAAGAGGAAGGGTTTGAAAACAAAGCGCGAAGAAGGAAAGCGACGATGTCTGCAGCGAATGAAGGAAATAGAGGATATTTGAAAAAAGTCTAAAACTAGAGTTTTGAAGAAAACGATTCCCGCCCAGTTAATAAAAATAAGTAAAAGGGAGACTCTGCGCCTTCCTGGAAATGGGGCGCTGACACAAAATGACTTTGCAAATTCTACAACGAAAAGGCGCAAGCACGAGCCAAGCACGAGCAAGGATATGGTTCAAAAAGCAAGTTTCTTTTCTTTTTTTTAAAAAAAGGGGAGAAAGGAAAAAGGAAAAGAGAACTTGTGGGACTAAGGGGAGATGGCCGGAAGAGCGAAAGAGTATAACATCAGAAGAAAAATCGATCCGACAAACTGTGGAAGGATAAGGATAGGCAAAATTTCCTACGATGCATACTAAAGAGGAAAAGTTCTATTTTTTACGTTTAGGAAATCAAAAGTAGAACTTGTGGGACTGATGAAGAGGGAAAAGTATAAAAGTATAGAAGGTAAAACGTCCGGTCGCCTGTGACCGGAAGAGATAGTCTAGAAAAAGAGATATTTTGGGCCGGAACGTGTTCCGGCCGGAAGGTAGTTAGATGTCTCGTTTGTATGCAAATGCCAGCCTAGCAATAAAAACAAAAGTGACAGGCTGGCAACCCCGGATCTAGTAATGTAACATTATAAAAAGACACACCCCCATAAGGCGGGACACGCTCATTAGACCAATATTATCTGAGCACTCTTTCTCAAAGTTCTCTCTCTCAATCGCTTGTGTCGAGATCAGTAAGTCGAAGGATTAGCAGAGATGAAGAGGAAGAGAACTTTTCTTACCTTTTCAACAGTTTTAATAAACCATATTCTTGACCACATAATATTATTTTGAGTTACACTTGATTCATGATGTTATATAGAGATGTTTGTATGTCATTAGACTTATAACATATGGTTTTGGTAGTTTTGTGTGTACCGAGAATGGTATACACATTTGTACAGTTGAGCCCTTTATTACATAATTCTTCTTAATCCTCATAACTTGTAACATGCTGTAAGTATCTAAGTTTATGACATCAGAACCTTGTAGCAAAATGTAACCCGAGGTTTGACAACATCTTGCTCTAGTTACCGGTATTATGTATATATATCTGATTCTATTCCTTTCAAATCCCATTCTCCCTCAAAATCACCATTCCACCTCCTCATCATCATAGATTATACAACCTGAAACTGTATTACATCTTAACTCCCTCTGTTACACAATTTTACAGAAGGGACATACATTATCGGTATCTGAACAACAACCTCTATATCCCTTCCTAATTCTTGTTTCTAGTTAGTCCAAGTGCTGTTAAAATCTTCCACACTGTAACTACCTAACTATCTATGGTGTTATTGATGTTTTAACCCAAGATTGAATCACTAAAACATTCACCTAGCCCCTACACTTAATTGCACAGAGACCGGCCCTAGTGAAAGTCTGAACCCAGAAATCAGGAAGCAGTCCTCACAAGAAGCTGAGACAAAACTGAAATACTACAGTTGCTGTTTCTTTCCTTTCTCTCTTGTTTTTTTTTGTTTCTTGCTAATCTGGTTCTTCAGGTTTCTTTTCCCACACATCATCTAGCTTCCCAGTTAGGTGTCTTAATGTAACTCTATCCTCAAAGGAAATCACAGCAACATTGCTAACCTCACTGTTTCATCCCAAAAACTGAAACTGATACATAACTGATTCATCTTCTTCTGTTTCTTTTCTTTGTTCAGGAATTTGACTTTCAATTTTTCCCCTAATCTTCTTTCCTAGTTAGTAAGTGAATTATCAAGGTTTCAAGCCCTTGAGCCACCCAATGAAATCCCCTTAGACATTCTGCAACATAGTTATACAGAAACTAGATTCTTGAAACTGTAACTAGAATAGAAACGGATACATGCTCTTAGTGTTTTCTCTGTTTGTTCCTTGAACTGAGCTACATTTTTTTCCTAATCCTTTACCCACTGAGTAATGTTTTACCGAGGTTTTAGACTTAAGAATAAACCCAAATCAATCTTACTGATGTTACTGTAATTGTGTTTACTGAAGTCAGAACTACAGAACAGAAAACTGCAACAGATGTACTTCCTCTTCCATTTCTTTTCCCTCTGTTTGCTTACGTTTTTGATTCTCAATTCTTCCCAAATGGCTGACCCAGTTACTTAAGTAATCCATCAAGCTTCTAAACCCAAACAAAACCCAAGACAACTTTGTTACAGACACATAAATAGCTAAACACTGACTGGAAAGAATCTAAAACTGAAGAAAAAACTGAAATCTGAACTGGTGCAGTTACAGAAAAATAGCATTATGAAACTCATTGATTCTCTTTCTGGTTTCTGAGAGTTCTTAATCCAAAACTGTTTATACAGTCCTACTAACCACCAAGGCATTTTAATGTACTGAAACAGAAGGAGAATTTGCAAACTGGAAAAACGGTTATATTTTTTTCCTTTCTGTTTTACTCACGAGCTTGTTCTTCAGTTTTCTCTCAATACCAGCTCAGGTAGTTTAGGGTGTGATAGTTTTTTTTTTAAGTTCTAACAGACTCAAAATAGATTTACCACCCCATTGTTTAAGCTCCTGAAAGGTTGTTATACAAAAAGGTTAGGATGACAGAAACTGAACTCTAAACTGATAAGTTCTCTTATCTGTTTCCTTTCTATTTATTCACAGTTGGCTTACAGTTTTGTTTTTCTTTCTTCCCAAAATGCTTACATACTTAGTTAAGTGGATTGGCAAAGTTTTAAGTTCTCGAACCAACTCTACTGCCTTTACCTTATTTCTGAACTGGTTTATACAGAGAAAGGAAATTGTAGAGATTATCCTTTTTTTCTGCGTTGGTTTCTTTAGTTGATTCTTACAGAGATGTTCTGAACTAGTTCACTTGTTGTTTAACTCTTATAAGTAGGCATATTTGTTACACTTGCATCAGAAATTACTAGTTACTTACACAATGTTTATTTTCTCAAAACAGCACGCAGATAAAACTCTTGTTAGTTCAGAGATTTACTACCTTAAGATTTTTTTTTCCTTTCTTTCGGAGTTGAAGCCGGTTCTCCCTTGTGGATCTTTGGCACAAATGAGATTTTCAGCACCCTGGGTCACTTGATGATAACTGGGAAAGATTACTCAGGGGTTAACTGTGATAACTCATGAAAGAACATGGGCTGGAGCAATCTGAGATAGGTATAATCTTTACCTTGTTTGTCTTTTTTTTCTCTACCGAGGATGGTACAACAAGAAAGATTTGCTTGGGTCTTGCTCCTATACCAAGCTGAGTACTATCCACTGTCTTTTACGTGAGGAAAGACAGAAAGGAAGAAGAGATCAGGATCAGCTATGGTTATAACCGGCAAAACAGGGAAGAGAGGAGTGGTGTGCTTACCGAAATGGTGAAGGGAAGGAGGTTACACACTTGGGTTTTTCCTTCCTTCACAACCTGCTATGCTCCTCTAGTTTCTTCGTGAAGGACAACCGGCAGGGAAGCTCAGGACAAGCTAGGCATGATCCCAACAGTGGGAAAAACTGTGGTGAAACTCACGTAAAGAAGCAGAGAACAAAAGACTTAGTGCATGCTGGGGTTGTTACCGAAATAGAGGAGGATTTCAAGCTAGGTTTATGCGGTTTTACCTTGAGAAAACAAGGGAGCTAGCTTCCCTTCCTTCTCTGTTTTTAGCCGAAACTCCCCACTACTCTAGCTCCCAACTCGGCCCTTGCTGCTGGGTGGAAACAATCATGGTTTAGCTCTTTGAAGAGAGGGAAATCATAGGAGAAAGGTCAGCATGTTTTAGTCTTGGAGACTTACCTAACTATTGAGCAGCAACCATGGAAGTTGTGGGCAGCTCTCGGTGGAAGTTGGAGAAGATTAAGGTACTGGAAAGAGGAGGAGGGAGACCGATGATAGTGTGGTAGATATAGGCAATTGTCGCGTGGGAATTTCCTCTAATCGAAGTGGTTAATTACTAGGTCGCAGAGGTTGTTGGATGAGACAAGGAGGGATGGTGTATATTGGTATGATATACTCAAGGTACGTGCTGTGTGTTTTTGTTTTGTTCGAGCAGTGCTGAATCCAGGAAGAAGAAGGAATCGGTAACGCATGTTTGGTTCTTTTTCTGTAATTACAGTGATAGCCTACTACTAGTTTTAATTCGTTGGTATATGAAGAGGGGAAAATGTGTCCAGAGGCCCTAGAGGAAGAGCAATAGCCTGATAAGGCTAAGACAACGACCGGGCGTCCCTGACCAAGCCCAAACAGGTCTCAAGCGGTGACCGGTCGCATTCGACCGGTCGCCAGGAATCCCAGAGCCCAGCATAAGAGCGACCGATCACCCTCCAAAAGTATCGCTACGGCCGGTCGGTTACGACCGGTCACCCGAGATATAAAGAGCGGTATGAGAAGCGCCCGGTCGTCTGTGACCGGACGCCTAGTAAGCATGAATAGCGACCGGTCGTCTGTGACCGGTCGGTAGGGAGTTTAGGATAAGATATTTATCAGATATTTTAAGTCTGCCGAGATATTTTTGTGCCAGGCTGGCACAAAGTGATAGGCCAGAAGGCAGATGGGAAACACTATAAATAGGGGTTCACCCCTCAAATAAAAGGCACGCGAACAATACTTGAGAATTCTCACTGTTGCATTGTGTTGTTGCGAATCTCTCTCTCTTCACCCCTGTTCTTGAGCTCCCCCTTTCGGTAACAAGGTAACCTGGTAGAACTCAGCAATAGATTAGAATCCCAATCATTAGACTACGTGAGAGGACAGTGTGAGGATCCTGGGGTTTGTACCATTTCATTTGGCGCCGTCTGTGGGAAACGAACAACTCAGATCTAGCAACCACGAGACCACCAACAAGAATAATAACTTTGGAAAACACACGAAGTCGACACATCTGAGAGCAAAATTGTGTTTTTTGCAGGTTAGGTACGAGGATGGCACCCAGAACAAGGAAGAATCCGCAAACCAACGACGGAAGCACTGGACCCGAAGCAACCCACGACTCCATTTCCAAAAAAGACCTGGAGAACATGCTGGCGAGCCTCACTAGATCAATCGACGAAAAAATCGTGGAAGGAAACGAGCTCCTGCAACAGGAATTGATGCAGAGAGACGAGGAATTCCAGCGAAAGTGGGAGGAGATGTCGGAGGCGATAGATCTCCTGAAGGGTCGGGATGCGGCCGGAAGCAATGATGGGAAAAGGGCACCCGAGGGGAGGCCTTTATCACTATCGAAGAAGAAGAAGATGATGCCATTGACATGAGCCTATACCCCTTTCTGAGAAGATCCGCAGAGCTAAGCTCCCGCCCCACTTCGCCCCGGCGGTAGAGAAGTACGACGGTACTGGGGATCCTGCTCAGCACATTAAGAAGTTCATGTTCGCCATGAACACCCAGGGGATTAGCTCCCTCGCCCTATGCAACTTGTTCCCGGGAACACTCTCCAAGAGAGCCTTGAGCTGGATCTCGTCTAGGCCACCCCAGTCGATCTCCAGTTTCAAACAACTGACCGAGGAATTCCAACAGTACTTCGCGGCCAGTAAGAAGGTGAAAGAGAAACGATAGAGCTCATGGACGTAAAACAGGCGAAGGGAGAGACTGTGAAGGAATACAGCGAGCGGTTCCACAAGCAAGTGGCTGAAATCGACGATATCGATGAAAAGATATTGATCAAAGCCTTCGGTAATGGCTTGGCCCACCCGCGCCTCGCTGGAAAGATAGCCACCAAGGCGCCAAAGTCGCATGGTGAGCTAGCCGAGATGATCCACGACTTCCTCAAATCAGAAGTTGCGGAGAATAAGGCCAAGGAGCTCCTCAACAGCTTTAGAGCCCCCGCCGTGGGTGAGAAGAAGGCAGGCCAGACAGGAGGGGCGGTTGCGGCCGGAGGATCGCACCAGGGGGGAAGCCGATATAAGCCTTATTCCAAGACCCCGGCCCCCCAGGGACAGCAGGCCTCGAGCTCCAGAACCTTCCCACGGTATCGATAGACCCAGGGAAGTATGCCGCTGCCGTGAGAGAGGGGCTTCTGCCCCCACCAAGAAAACCCTTCCCGGGGGAGTGCCGGTGGCCTTCTGTGAGTACCATGGGCACCGCAGCCACAGAACCATAAACTGCGCGAACCTCGCCAAGGAGCTAAGGATAATTGAGGAGAACAAGAAGAAAGGAAGGGGAGGCCAGCAGAGGCAGCACCATGGTAGCCAGTCCTCTCGGCCTAAGCCAGAAAAGAGGTCCACCCCGAGCTGGATCATAGCAAGTCCTTCGGGGTAATCACAGGTCTGTAAATTGCCTAGGGTAACTCTCTAGGATAGGGGGGGAAGTTCCCCCTTTAGAAGGAAAGAGTCACCTCTGTACCCGGCAGGGGGCTGTAATTCGTTACTATTTTATTAAAGCTTTCTTATATATGAGTAGTTGCATCCCGATAAAGTTTAAGTATCTCGAAGTTCACGATAAAACAACAATACCAAAAAACAAAAAACTAATGAAATCCTCTTGAGAATGCTTACAGGACTATTCTCAGAAGTAGGGCCCTTGACCCCAATGAGAGGAAACGACACGTCCACGAGGTTCACCGGGAACTCCGGACAAGAAGGACACGAAACATCAAAAGCTCCCCCCAATCTACTTCACCGAGGACGATGAAGACGGAGTCCTGTACCCGCACAACGATCCACTGGTCATAAGGGCTCAGGTGAATGACCGCATGATGGAAGCAATCCTGGTCGATAGCGGGGCAGGTGCAAACGTCATTTCTGTCGAGGCAGTAAGGAAACTCAAAATACCGGAAGATAAGATCAAGCCCTAGTCGGCCGTACTGGGAGGTTTTGTAGGAGGAATCTCGGCTAAATCTACAGGAAGCATCGACTTCACCATCACTCTAGGGCAGGGGGACGAGAGGCGCACGGAAGAGCTGACGGCCTTCAGCCTTCCGGGCTCTCTGGGTACAACATGTACCTCGGGCGACCAGGAATAAACGCCTTCAGAGCCATTTGTAGCACCCACCATCTGAAAATGAAGTACCTGACCGGTCAGGGAAGCTCGTAACGGTGAGGGGAAGCCAGAAAGTCACGGGGTGTGTGAAGTACGGATCATGGAAGGTCTGCCGGAAAATGAGACCGTCAAAACCACGGGGTCCGAAAAGGAATTCAAGGGAAAGCTCCCCCTTCCCGACGAAACAACAGGGCGGTACGAGGCCCCCGCCGATCCTCCAAAAGAGGTTCCTGGAAAAAAGAAGGGCCACATTCGCCTGGAGCACAGAGGAGATGCCCGGAATAAGCCCAGACGTTATCCAGCATAATCTCAATGTAGACCCAGCGCACCCGTCAATCCGCCAAAGAAGAAGGGTGGTCGGGGCAGAAAGGGACCAGGCTGCTCGAGAAGAAGTCCGGAAGCTCCTGCAGGCGGGTTTATCAGAGAAGTGTCTTACCCCAAGTGGCTGGCAAACGTGGTCATGGTAAAGAAGTCTAACGGGAAATGGAGAATGTGCGTGGATTCACCGACCTGAATAAAGCATGCCCCAAAGACTTTTACCCGTTACCATCGATAGACAGACTGGTTGTCTCGTCGGCCCAGAGCTCCGTCTTGAGCTTCTTGGACGCGTTCTCTGGGTATAACCAAATAAAGATGAACGAGAAGGACTCTGAGAAAACTTCCTTCGTCACCTCAGCAGGAATCTTCTGCTACAAAGTGATGCCATTCGGGTTAAAAAATGCTGGCGCCACTTTCCAACGAATGATAGACAAGGTGTTCCGGGAGCAACTCTCGAGAAATGTGGAAGCCTACGTGGACGACATAGTCGTGAGAAGTCCGTCCAAAGAGCAGCACATGAAGGACTTGGAAGAGACATTCACCACGCTCGACAAATTCCAAATCAAACTAAACCCAGAAAAATGCGTATTCGGGGTCTCCAAAGGAAAATTCCTTGGCTTCATCGTCGGGCAACGAGGGATAGAGGTGGATCCGGAAAAGACCCAGGCGATTCTTGACCTCAACCCTCCCCGAAGCATCAAAGATGTCCAAGCCCTCAACGGAAGACTCACAACCCTGAGTAGGTTCTGCTCAAAGTTACAGGAAAAGGCAATCCCGTTCTTCAACATATTAAGGAAGAACAACAAGTTCCAGTGGAGCCAGGAATGCAAAGAAGCCTTCGAAAAGATCAAAGAAATGCTCCGAGGGTTACCCAAGCTGGGAGTCCCAGCGCCCGGCCAGGACCTCTACCTCTACCTGTCCGCATCAGCATGGGCGGTAGCAGCGGTCCTAATTATGGAGCATGAAAAAAAGGAGATTCCCGTCTACTACACAGGGAAGATCCTGACCCCCGTAGAGAGACGCTTCACCAACATCGAAAAAGTTTTTCTTGCTCTGGTGGTGGCATCCCGGAAGCTGCGCCCATATTTCCAATCACATCGAATCCTGGTAAGGACTAACTGGCCGCTGAAGCAAATAACGAATAACCCGAATGCGTCGGGACGCATGGTAAGCTGGGCAGTCGAGCTCACCCAGTATGAAATCCACTTCCTACCACGAACGGCAATCAAGGCTCAGGCCCTAGCGGACTTCATAACGGAAACCAGCTTCGACCAAGAAGAAGGAAAGCCACCCACCCCCTTCATCATCCAGGTAGACGGTGCTCGGTGCAAAACGGGAGCGGGAGCGGGGATTGTAGTCCAGACTCCCGACGGATGGGACATCAACTACGCCTTCCGACTGGAATTCGAAGTAACCAACAACGAGGCTGAGTACGAAGCTCTCATTCAAGGCCTAGAGGTCGCCATCGCCCTAGGTGCGACAGACCTGGAGATATACTCAGACTCCTTGCTGGTCACCCGCCAACACGACAACATATATGAGGTAAAGGAAGAAAAGCTCTGGAGGTACTTGCTAAGGGTTCAAGAGCTAAAGGCAAGCTTCTCGAGATGTGAGCTGAAACACCTTCCTCGGACAAAAAACACCGAAGCCGATGCGCTGGCAAAGTTAGCAAGCATGGCCGAAAGGATACCAAGTAAGGTGTGGTTGGAGACAAAGACCAATCCAAGCGTAGACGAGGCACAGGTCCTGGCGGCTGAGCCCCTCGTGCCAGAAGAATCTTGGATGACCCCGATCGTGGAGTACATCCTTGAAGGGAAATTGCCCCCGGAGGATAAAGAGGCCAGGACCCTAAAACGACGAGCGGCATCATTCTTTTTCGAGGAGGGGCGCCTCTACAAAAGGTCGTTCGCCAGGCCCGCCCTCAAATGTGTCACGGACGAAGAGGGAGGTGAGCTTATAAAGGAGGTACATGAAGGGGTTTGCGGAAACCACCAGGGCGAAAGAGCCACGACCCACAAAATCATGAGGCTCGGCTACTACTGGCCAAGAATGCAAAACCACTACAAGGAGTACATTCGGAAATGCGCCAGGTGCCAGGAGCATGGCAGCAAGATACATAACCCCCCGGCCGCGCAACAGGCCATACTATCCCCAATCCCGTTCGCAATGTGGGGGTTGGATATCATTGGCCCTTTCCCGGAGGCATCTCCCGGGAGGTTCAGGTTCGTGTATGTGGCCATTGATTACTTCACAAAATGGGTGGAAGCGATGCCAACCGTGTCCATCACAGCCAAGAGGTCGCAAGAATTCATATGGAAGCACATTGTGTGTAGATTCGGGTTACCAAGGATCATAATAACCGACAATGGGACACAGTTCAATTGCGGCAGTTTCCGGGAGTTTTGTGAACAATGGAAAATCGAGGTAAGATTCGCGTCAGTAGCGCACCCTCAGGCCAACGGACAGGTCGAGAACGCAAACGGGCAGATCATAAAAGCGTTGAAGAGAAAGTTAGGAGACAAGAAAGGAGGATGGGCCGAACTATTACACCAAGTCTTGTGGTCCTACCGAACGACAGAAAAGGGACCAACGGGAGAAACACCCTTCAGGTTAACTTACGGCCTAGAGGCAGTCGTTCCGGCCGAAGTTATGATCCCATCAGTTCGTTGTGAATCTTACGACGAGCAGCTTAACAATGAAGGGGTAAAAGACGGCCTAGACCTTCTTGAAGAAAAGAGAGCCCTTGCAGCCGCCCGGATGGTGAAAGACAAGAGGAGAGTAGAGAGGTACTTCAACCGCAAAGTCAGGGAACGAAGCTTTGTCCCTGGCGAGCTTGTCCTAAGGGAGGTTAAGCAGCCCAAAAAGCTCGACCCCCAGTGGGAAGGTCCTTACATTATTCATCAGAAGGTTGGACGAGCCTCGTACCACCTGAAGAATGTCGAGGGATACGAGTTGCCCCATTCTTGGCACGCAGAGTGTCTCAAGAAATTTTATGTATAAAAATCGATGTAATGCGTTGACAACATCAATAAAGGAATTATTTTTGGAAAAATTCGAACGCTACAGAAACAGGATGTAATGCCCTGGAAAAGAAACACCCGGGCCAGGCCCTACAGGATGTAATGCCCTGAAAAAGAAACACCCGGGCCATGCCCTACAGGATGTAATGCCCTGGAAAAGAAACACCCGGGCCAGGCCCTACAGGATGCAATGCCCTGAAAAATCTTGCTATGAGTTGTCGCACTCAAGCAAGAACAAAAACGGAAAACCCATCTCTGGAAACTCTGGGAGCTCTGGTCGCCTGTAATGGGTGAATCATTAGGTGTGGGATGTCACACCATAACTCGGCTGAATCCCCCTTGCAAGCTCTTTCTCCCTCTCGCGGAAAAAGAGAAAGGGGGAACAACCGCAAGTACCGTCGCTTGGCTACCAAAAGCAAGGATAGAGAAAGGACAAACAGAAGCGCCCGGTCACTAAAAACGACCGGTCGCTCGAGCGTGACCGGTCTTGCCCGCAAAGCGAATCAATAAAAGAAAGGCAATAGGTAACACGCACAATCGAAAGCGACCGGTCTAGGGAAACGACCGGTCGCGAAGCAAAATGGCATTAATTAGCAAAATAACGGGCGAGTCATTCCATTAATCATTGAAAGTATGTACAACATCAAAACAAAAAAGAAATGAAGGAGAACTAAGACTAATCTAAATTTCCCCTGGTCTAAGTCCCCTATACAGTGTTGACATTCGCGGGGGCAGCCCCTTGTACGCTCTCAGAAGACCCAGACCTCCCGGGTGATGACCGGAGGCCTACACCGCCCTGAAGCGCGATACTCCCGGGAGGAAGAAAAGACGCCTGACCAGGGACGAGGCACGTCTCCCCCGGAAGGCGCCCGAACTTCTCAAGCACCTCATAAAAGGAGGTCTTTTGCGCGACCTCCTTGAAAGACAACTCCCGGTAGAGGCCGTCATCCATAACCTCTCCCTTGCCCGTGAAAAACTTCGAACAATTTGACGGCATGACTTCACCATCCTCCCACACTGAGAGGTGAAGGATTCCTTCAGGTGGGCAAGTTTTGTGCTCTGCTGCCGCAGGTCCTCTCGCACCTTCCGAGAGTAAGTCTCGAGATTGGCCACCTGCTGCTCCAAGGTATGACCATAAGCCCGGTACCGGTCGCGGTTAGCATTTGCGGCAATCAACTCCTCCTCGAGGTCGTCGATCCGCAGGTTCAATCTCTCTAGTCCCTCAAAAGGATTCCCAGGCTTCGAGTCTAAGCAAAAAAAAAACTTTATAAAAAAAAAGGAAGGCGAGAAGGGCAACAGGGGATGATCGGGAACGAAAAGAATCACCTCTCATGACCAGCTCCGAGCTTTCTAGCCGCAGCATAGCAATTTCCTCCTCCAGCATTTTTGCTCTATCCTCGGAGGAAAGCCGTTGCTCCCTGGAGGCCGCAAGCTCTCCAGATAGCTTGAGAAGCTCGGCTGACAGTCTCTCCTTCTCAGAGGACAGGACCTCGCCCGCCCGGGCCACCTCCGCCGCCTTCGCCTCTGAAGACGACAACTCCTCTTTCAGGAGAGCATTCGCCTCAGCAAGCAACGCCTTCTCCCGCGCCAAAGCGGCCTTCTCGGCGCGAAGACCCCCAACCTCTTGATCGTGGGAAGCTCGGGCCTGCCCCACCAAGGACTCCAAGTCAGAAAAGGCATGCAACTGGGCGTCAGCAAACTCACCTCGTACCTTTTTAAAAGACGCGGCTTCCGTCTCCAACGTCCGGACCTGACCCTTGAGGGAGAAATTCTCCTCACGCAGCCTCTTCAACTGCTCCTCGTACTCGTCACTTTGCTTAGTGCACGCCCGGCGGGCATCGCCCAGCTCCTTCTTCATAGTCGCGGTCTGCTCGTGCACCCGCCGGGATATCTCCTCTTGGACAGTGTCAACGAAGATGCTGTTGGAGGACCGCTCCATCCTTAACTCCTCTTGGGCATTGCGAGCCCGGCATTCCTCGAGGTAGAGCTTCGAACGGAGGGCCCGGGTGTGCACGTCCACACTCTGGGCAAAAGCTACCGTCTGTACAAAATAAAACAGTGGGGGTAAGAAAATCCAAAAGAGACATACAAAGCTGACGATAAAACAAATCACGCACCCGGTAGATGCCCTGCCACAGGTAATTAAGCGAGTCATCTAAGGGAAAGGAGTGGCGCATGATAGCATCCGCTCCGCCCCCTCCAATCCTCAACCGCTCCTTAGCCGCAGTAATAGTCTTCAGCGGGGCAAAAAGGCCGTGGGGGAGTCAGACCGGCGAATTGCTTCCTTCCACAGGTGGAGTAGGAAGACGACTCGGTCACAGGCAATAAAGGGAGAGGCTGGCCGCGGTGGTAGAACCATCCCTCCTTTCCAGAAGGCCCGCAGAAAGAGCCGCTGGTGGGCGGAGGAGGTGAAGACGGTGTGGTGGTATCAGCATCCTCCACTCAGGGCCCGGGGGCACCTCCTTGGCCGCGCCCGGCATAGCACTCACCCCGCAGACGCCTCCCCCCGGGAGGGAAGTCCCGGACCCAGAGGGAGCAGCCTTCTCCAAAGACTCCCGTTGAGGTGCCGCATCTGGAGCATCTGACTCATCAAGGTGCACTATGTCAGAGGCCTTCGTCCTTTTGGCCATGTGTTTCACCTTACCCTTCGAAGCAAGGGACTTCTGCCGATGCTGGGTAGCGGACGGCTGTCCGGGCGCCTCGCCCGCGCCGGGTTGCCCGGCTCCCTCCTTGGCCTTGGCCTTCTCAGCCTCGGGAGCTGCAAAGCAGAGGAACATACAACAGCAGGTAAGCACAAAAAAGAGCCAGACGTTAACGGCAGGTGGCAGCCAAGGCAACGAAAGAATAAATCAACAAGAAAAGGCCAGAACAGGTGGAACGCGAAGGATAGGACCGCACATGCACGCCCTCTCTCCCCCCACGTACTAAGATTGAGGTCTGACCCGGGCGTAAGAGGAAGAAATACCCGACGGCCGGAACCTGGACTAGTGTACCAAGTACCTGGTTGGTTTGAAGTATCAGGCGACCGGGCCTCCGGAGTCCGAGGGGACCCCCTTCCCCGTCCTTTGCCGATCTCGGCTTCTTTGCCAGGTGATCAGCTTCGCCCCCGGACCTCTTCCGACCAACGACAACCGCCTCTTCCTCGCGAAGGGCCGACTCCTCCACAGCCTCCAGGGTGGCGTAGTAGTCCACCTTTCCTTCCCCGGTCTTGAAGGACATGAGTTGCCAGCTGTGAAAGGGGCCAACCTTCGCCCCGAGCTGAGGGAAATCTACGACGACAAAGGGATAGGTAAGTTTGGGACAAGACAAAAACGATAAAGAAAGCAAAAAGGGGAGGGGAAAACTCTTACCCTCAGAGTATCCGAGCGAGGCCAGGCGCGAACCGGTAAAAAAATCCTCCACACTCGGATGAAGGTCGGCAACCGCCTTCAGGGCCCGGGACATGGTGAGCTCCGACTTCGGTACTACAGGACTATGCAAAGAGCCCCTAATAATCGAGGGGCAATAGGCAGCCCCGAGATACCTCCCGACGGGGGGACGATGACAAACCACCGTGCATTCTAGCATTGAGCGAGCTTCTTGTACTCAAAAAGCGAATATCCGGACCGACCGGATATGGTAAAATTATTGGAGTCGACCCTACTGGTGAAGAACTGGACGAACTCCGTAACAGAAAGCGCAACCCCCTTCTCAGCGCAAAGAGCAATGTAGGCGTGGAGGTGACACACCGCCTTCGGGTGAAGCTGAGCGAGTGTGCAGCAGCGGCGGAGTAGAAAGCCCATCACGAACGGGTGGGGAGGAACCGTCATCCCACGTAAAAAGAAATCGGAGTACACGGCGTACCCACGCCCGAAGTCGTCCAGCGGGTGCGAATCTTCGGGGGGAAGGAAAATCTGAGTCCCTGTGGGAACGTCTACCTTCGCAAGAAGCGAATCGAGAGCCTTCACATCCAGAATGCTGGGCAACGGTTCCCGATTACTGGAATAAGCGGACTTAGGCTTCAAGAGTGTCGGGCGGAATTTCCCGTCAGATTTAAAGCCCACGATGGCACTTTTAGCAGAAACGCGAGATGATTTGGAGCTGGAAGACGCCATTGAAGCACCAAAGTAAGGCAGGAAAGGAGCAAAGAGAAGGAAGAAAGAGGGAAAGGGAAAAGCAAGGCAAAAGAAGGGAGAGAGTTCGAAAGCCTGAGAAGAGTAAAAAATAGGGGAGGAAAGAGAAAGCGTCACCCTCCTGAAAACCTTTTAAAGAGGGTGAAATAATCTCGGAAATATTTAAAACGTAAAAGCAAAAAAAAAAAAAGCTTTTTGCAGGAAAATTGCAGGGGCTCTGCATATTCTGTAGTGACGGCTGGCGTGCACGAAACGATAGGAATTCTACAACGGTCACTCCGTACGAGCACAGACGCGTGTGTGGCACGGGCGTGGCACGCGCATCGCACGGACCAAAGAAGTCCCACCCTTTTGTCCAAAGAAAAACGGTGGAACTTGTGGGACTGGGAGATAGGAAACAAGAAGGAAAGGCCGCGTGAAAGAAAAATTTTTTTATCCCCCAAAAACAGGGCCACAAAGTCAAGATCTCAGTTCTACTTTCTTCGCAAGGCGCTAAAAGTAGAACTTGTGGGACTGATGAAGAGGGGAAATGTGTCTAGAGGCCCTAGAGGAAGAGCAACAGCCTGATAAGGCTAAGACAACGACCGGGCGTCCCTGACCAAGCCCAAACAGGTCTCAAGCGGTGACCGGTCGCATTCGACCGGTCGCCAGGAATCCCAGAGCCCAGCATAAAGAGCGACCGATCACCCTCCAAAAGTATCGCTACAGCCGGTCGGTTACGACCGGTCACCCGAGATATAAAGAGCGGTATGAGAAGCGCCCGGTCGTCTGTGACCGGATGCCTAGTAGAGCATGAATAGCGACCGGTCGTCTGTGACCGGTCGGTAGGGAGTTTAGGATAAGATATTTATCAGATATTTTGTAAGTCTGCCGAGATATTTTTGTGCCAGGCTGGCACAAAGTGATAGGCCAGAAGGCAGATGGGAAACACTATAAATAGGGGTTCACCCCTCAAATAAAAGGCACGCGAACAATACTTGAGAATTCTCACTGTTGCATTGTGTTGTTGCGAATCTCTCTCTCTTCACCCCTGTTCTTGAGCTCCCCCTTTCGGTAACAAGGTAACCTGGTAGAACTCAGCAATAGATTAGAATCCCAATCATTAGACTACGTGAGAGGACAGTGTGAGGATCCTGGGGTTTGTACCATTTCAGTATACATTATCGAATTCGAGTACAGCTCAACCGGTTAAGGCTTCGGGAAAGGTATGAAAGGTCTCGGGTTCGAATCCCGGCTAGAGCATGTTTGCTCCTTTTTTTGTTTCAGCCTTATTTATGCTTATTTCTTGTATATATGCGACTATATTAACATGTCGCGTTATTAGTTGTATATACACATATATATATACGACTATTTTGTTATGTCACGTTATTAATTATACCTATATACGGGTACGACTATTTTATTTGTCGTGTTTTAGTTATATATACAACGTTATAATCTTGTAATGTTGTGTATATGTACATATATATTCGTATGTACATAAGTGCGTGACCGTATTAATATTAAACTGTTCGTTTGTTCGCAAGTTATTACATGCTCATAATGACATAATACGTTCTCCTTGATTTAAGTCTTACGTCATAAGGTTTTACATGCTTGATCGTTTATACCTTAATGTAGTTAATTATATGATTAAATAACGTTTAATTATTTTGGGGTATTTCAGTCTACCCCCCTTAAAGAGATTTCGTCCCGAAGTCGTCTTTCTTGAGTGATTTATAGCAACTACCCATATAGCCATGGTGCACATCTATTTGATGTGACGGTATCTAAGCGATACAGTATGAACTGAATTCATAAAGGAGTACACACATATATATATATATATATATATATATATATATATATATATATATATATATATAAATCAATCATCAAACCATTCATACATCCGCGTATCTCACAGGATACTTACATACATGTTCACAACATACACCTGTGCGCAATGCGCAAACAAACCACCAACAAGACAAAACACGTATGCCCCGCATACAAACACACATACAAACACGCAAAAAAAACTCGAGGCTCTACCCCCCTTAAAAGGGGTTACGCCCCCGTACCCCACAAGTACTCACAGACGCTACTCGAAAAGCGCTGGATACTTGGCTCTCATCGAATCCTATAATTCCCAAGTGGCCTCTTCGACCTCGTGGTTTGACCAAAGAATCTTGACCATGCGGACGGTCTTGTTTCTGGTCTCCTGTATCTTCGTATCTAGAATACGGAGTGGAATCTCTTCGTAACTAAGAGATGGGTCTAGTTCCAAATGCTCTGGCTGTAACACATGCGAGGGGTGAGGGATGTTTCTTCAGCTGAGATACGTGGAATACATCATGCACTCCCCCGAGCTCAGCAGGTAAGTCTAACCTGTAAGCTAACGGGCCCACTCGCTCCGTAATACGATATGGACCAACATACTTCGGGCTCAACTTGGCCTTCTGTCCAAAACGAAAGATGTCCTTCATAGGTGACACTCTGAGGAAGACTCGGTCGTCGACTGCGAACTCGAGTTCTCTCCGTCGGACGTCTGCATATGACTTCTGTCTATCTTGGGCAGTTTTCATATTTCTACGGATCTGTAGGACATCCTCTTTCACCTGCTCTAAGTACTCGGGTCCAAGGAATGTGTTCTTACTGGCCTCATCCCAGCAGAGAGGTGTCCTACATGGTCTACCATATAAAGCTTGGAAGTGTGGCATCTGAATTGACGCGTGGTAAGTGTTGTTGTAGGCAAACTCAATCAGATGTAACCGATCAATCCAACTCTCCTGAAAATCTAGGGCGCATGCTCGGAGCATGTCCTCCAATGTTTGGATGGTCCTCTCGCTCTGACCATCCGTTTGCGGGTGAAAGGCGGTACTTAGTTTCAGTTTGGTACCCAAAGCCTTCTGAACTTGCCCCCAAACCGTGATAGGAATCGAGGGTCTCTATCTGATACAATTGTTTTTGGCACGCCATGGTGTCTGATGATTTTTCTTTGGAAAAGATCCGCTAGCTTGGGAACTTTCCAAGTGTCTTTGATCGGAATAACCTTAGCCACTTTCGTCAATCTGTCGACGATCACCCAAATAGTGTTCGCACCTCCCTTAGTCGGTGGGAGGCCGACAACAAAATCCATGGATAGGTCCTTGAACTTCCAGTATGGAATGGGCATAGGCTGCACCAAACCTCCTGGTCTTCTGTGCTCGAACTTGACTTTCTGGCAAGTCAAGCAGCGGGTAACAAACTCTGTTACATCCTTCTTCATACCACTCCACCAAAAGTGAGTCTTCAGATCTTTGTACATCTTTGATGATCCCGGGTGGATAGACAAGGAAGAACAATGAGCTTCACTAAGTATCTTCTCTTTCAACTCTAGGCTGGACTCTGGGATGCACAATTTGCCATTCAATCTGATTAGTCCGTCATCACTGAGTCTGAAATCATATTTCTGCCTCGTGAATGTGCCGTCAACTAACTGCTGCCTGATGATCTATATGTACTGGTCGCTCTCCTGAGCACAGCGTACTTCTTCGACTTGGCTACTGTTTGCTGACATGGCATGTAAGGAGTGAGCTCTCCGGCTCAGGGCATCGGCTACTGTGTTTGTCTTCCCCTCCTTGTACTTGAGGTTGATGTCGTAGTCTTTCAAGAACTCGACCCATCGCCTCTGCCTCATGTTCAGATCTTTCTGGATGAATAGATACTGAAGGATTTTGTGATCAGAGTATATCGTCACTGTCACACAATACAAGTAATGTCTCCATATCTTCAAGGCAAAAACCACTGCTCCCAACTCGAAATCATGTGTCGGGTAGTTCTCCTCATGTTTCTTCAGCTGTCGGGAGGCGCAGGCTACGACCTTCCCATGCTGCATGAGTACACACCCTAGCCCCGTACCTGAGGCATCACAGTACACTTCGAACCCGTCGGTCCCTTCAGGAATGGTGAGTACTGGAGCCGACGTCAGAAGGTCCTTCAGTGTTTGAAAGGAACGCTCGCAATCTACAGTCCACACAAACTGAGCGTCCTTTTTCATCAAATTAGTCATAGGCTTGGCTACTTTGGAGAAGTCTTCCACAAAACGCCTGTAGTATCCAGCCAACCCCAAGAAACTGCGGATATCGGTCACTGTCTTCGGTCTCGGCCAGCTCTTGACTGCCTCTATCTTCGCAGGGTCGACAGATATGCCGCTGGCTGAAATGATGTGTCCTAAGAATGCTATGCTATCTAGCAAAAACTCACACTTTGAGAGCTTGGCGTATAGCTGGTTCTCTCTCATAATCTGCAGAACTCGCCTAAGGTGTGCTTCGTGGTCTTCCTTAGTCTTAGAGTAGATTAAGATGTCATCGATGAATACTACTACTGATGAGTCGAGCTGCTCTCTGAACAGACGGTTCATGAGATCCATGAATACTGCAGGTGCATTTGACAATCCAAATGGCATCACGGTAAATTCGTAGTGACCGTAGCGTGTCTGGAATGCTGTCTTCTCTATGTCTCTCTCAGCAATGCGAATCTGATGGTAGCCTGATCTCAGGTCGATCTTGGAGAACACTACTGTGCCTCTGAGCTGATCAAACAAGTCGTCGATGCGTGGAAGAGGGTATTTGTTTTTGACTGAAACGGCATTTAACTCCCTGTAGTCGATGCAGAGTCTCATACTCCCATCTTTTTTCTTGACAAACAACATTGGCGCTCCCCATGGAGATACGCTCGGTCTGATAAAGCCCTTGTACAGTAGGTCTTCTAACTGAACCTTCAACTCTTTCATTTCCGCAGGTGCCATTCGGTAGGGTGCCTTGGCAATAGGCCCCGTGCCCGACATAAGATCAATGGCGAACTCCACCTCTCGTACTGGTGGCATGCCTGGTAACTCCTCAGGAAACAAATCAGGGAATTCGGATACCACTGGTATATGTAAATCCATCTGCTCCTCTTGCCTCGTATCGTGGACATAACATATATATGCGGTGTGGCCCTTCCTCACTTCTTTCATTAGGGTCAAAGTAGATACAATTTTGATGGTGGGTTCCTTCGGCACACTACGATAGGAAATAGCCTTGCCCCCCGGGCTTTTGAGTAACAGTCGGTGTTCGGCACAATGTATCCGGCCCTTGTGTCTCTTCAGCCAATACATACCGATGATGACGTCGAAACCCAACCCTTTGAATTCAGTCAAGTCGACGGGAAAAATCTCGTCCTGTATTACAATTTGCAAGTCGCAGTAGCGTCCCGTGCATCGCACTCTCCCCCTGGATGGTAACGTAACGGTGAAATCGGAGAGGTGCTCTGGGGTCAGTCCCAACTTCATTGCAAAAGAAGAGGAAACGAAAGAGTGAGACGTCCCTGAGTCAAATAAGACTGATGCATCGGTGCCATTCACAGGGAAAGTACATGTAACATTTCGGTTTAAATTAGTGCTAACTAGAAAATTGTAGGAAAACTATATACATAAAAAGAATAAAATACTAAACTAAACCTATAACTCTACTACGGGTAGCAAAAAAGAAAACTGAATAAACTAACTTTGATTTGGGAAGATTATCAATGTAAGGGAAACATATAACCAATAATCAAGGGTGGCGAGTCTCAAAAAAGATTTGGTCTCGCAAAATGCATATGCCAGGTGACATGCCGGGCCTCCGCTACCCGGCAGATTCATGGCCTTGAATGTGCCGGACAACTTCCATCCGGCACTACATCCGGCATCGTACATTTCGTAAATAACACTTCCAGATTCTGTTCTGACAAAAGGAACTCAATACTCATACTTGCATCGTGCATAGCTAATGCCGCGAATACAACCAGAATAATGGGAAATAAGAGATTAACCCTAAACCTTAGGTCTTGATGCCCCTCTTTCGGAACAACAAACTTAAAGATTACCAAAATCCTAATCTATCCTATTCTTGTCTTGTGAACATTAAATAGGACTTAGAGATAAGAGAATAAATAGCTACTTCATTCTACTTTGCATGAAGATTAGAACTCGGGTTAAGAAACTTGAAAATTCCATAAACGGTCATAAGAGTTTTACAAGGAAATCTTCTCTAACCAAAAACCTAACAAGGATTCTGCATCACCATCCAAAAAACTACAAGAAGAGAATACAAAGGGGGAGAAGGGGTTGTTAATAGCCTTAACCTGTCAAGGTCTTCTTCTTCTCTTGCGTGGATGGATCTGTAGACGTTCCTTGGACACCAACAATGGAGTAGGGCGAAAATAGAGTGTGAATGGCGTGGATTTGTATGTTGAAGTGTGTCAATTGATGTAGATTCACGACCTATTTATAGGGCTTCAAAATTTTGTTTGCCGGGCGTCGTGCCGGATCACCAGTAGCCGGCACACGTGATAAATGTGCCCAACTGTTAACGGTCGAAACCGCCAATTCTGCGCGAAACAGTACATATGCCGGGTAGAAGCTACCCGGGATCACATCCGGCACTAGATAAATCTCCAACGGCAATAACTGCCATCGTCTTGTCAACCGTGGTGACTCTTCACTTATGCCGGATGGGATCTACCCGGCATCGTATCCGGCAAAGCTCCTTTTGCGATCTAAGCTCATGCCTTGCAGGATTAATCCGGCATTGTGTCCGGCATCACTTGAACTTTTGCCTAGAATCATTCCTTGCACATAAAACTCACAAAAACATAAGTCTGTACAAATAATATACTTCAACACATAATATAACATAAATAACATATATTTAACCTTATTTACACTAATATAATCCTAAATCTAATGGGTAGAAATATGATAAGTCTGCGGCTTATCAAGGCCCTACACTTACCTTTTGCTAGTCCTCGAGCAAAACAAGATTAGAAAGGAGTAATTACTTATGCACAAAACAGATAGACTTTAGAATGACAATAAGATAAATATTTTCAACTCTCTGACTCTATTTCATAAGTATCACTTAATCTACCTTATCCATCAAAACATACTAATGGGTATAAAAATAAAGAATTTTCAAAACTGATCAAAAACCTTTAGGCTATTTTGCATAAGGGATTTGGTGAACTCTCCTTTTTCCGGTTTCCAGCACTCTGCTCTACTTTTCAAGAGTTTCTGAATGTGGCCAAGACACTCATCGATGATTTATTATTCAGCCCTATTTGCAAGGGTTTCTGAATCAACCATGATTTTTTTCTGCATTGAGGAACGGGGAATTTAGGAAAAATAAAAGGAAAAAACTCCGTTTCTTGCTTTTATTCTAAGGCACCTTTATGCAACCTCAAGGAATATATTGCTTTCCTTTGGAAGAAGATTTTTTTTCTTGTTTTCTTTTTTCTTCTTCTTCTCTCTTCCACAAGAACCTTTTTTTAAGATTTTCACCTAAAAGATTTTTCACAATTTGAAAAGAAAAGAAACGAATACCCAGAAATACATAAAGGAAAGAATTAGGAGAAAGATCATATACTCATGTTAATAAAGAGAATCAAAAAGTTAGAAACAAGAATCTACAAGTCATTAGAGAGCTTACCTCTTGAGAGAACAAGCTTTTAGTCATTCCTAATCTTATCTCAATCAAAAACATGCAAAAAGTTTAGTAAAACATCGATAAAACTCACAACTTATGCATATTATAAATTAAAACTTATTTTTAAGGGGGGTCCCTGCCCTACACTTGGCAGGAACACTGCCCCCAGTGTTCAAAAGAAACAATAAAATTGAATTTTTTTAAGAAACTTAAAATAACTATAATGAAAGCAGTTAAAAACAATAACATAAAATTAAAAGAGCGGAAAATTTAAATGATACGAAGGGCTCCTATGTTTGATAGTGGAAGGGGGGAGGAGGAAACACCCTACACTTAGCCTTTTTTAGGCTATTTGTCATTATCGGAGATCCTGGGCAGAATGGTGACCGAATTCGCATGCTCCCGTGGATTTGTTTGTGTTTGGGAAGGGAGTTGACCTTGTTGTCGCGGTTGCGTCAGAAGTTGCTGTAATTGCAACTGCAACGATTTGTGCTCCTTGTGAATGGTCGAGATCTCGTTGTGAGTGTCCTGGGTTTTTTCATCAGGGCTGACTTCATATCACGAAGTTCAGCCATTTCAGCCTCTGATGATGATGCAGGATGGGATGGTCTGTATTGCCTCGGACCTCCCTGGTAGCCGGCTTGACTCTGGAAGTGTTGAGGGGGTTGGTTCCCCTGTTGCCATGGCTGCCGATACCCTTGGTTACTCACATAGTTGACTTCCTCAACATTCTGAAAGTCGGGCATGTCAGGGCTTGGAGCGTGTGGTCGTGCACTAACCACGTTCCCTGTTGAGGAAGTTGATTCATTGCTATTTGCTCCACCACCTTTTGTAGAGTGCTAACCTTCGTGGAAGTTTGAGCATTGCTCTCCAACAACTGCTCATGACTTTGCATAAGTTTGTCAAATTTAGCATCGCCTCTCCCACTTGATATAAACTAGCGGGGTACTACCCCTGGTGGCCCAATCCCTAATCTCTTCGCAAAGAGATTCAACCCACTAAGGAATTGATCTCCAGGCTTCTTTAATATATCTGCACCAAGGGAGGATAAGATCATCGTCTTGCATTGATTGATCAATCCTTTGTTAAACAATTGAGATAGTTGTTCTTTGGTGAAGCCGTGGTGTGGACATGTGTGCAGCAACCCTTTGAATCTGTCCCAAGTCTCACAGATGTTCTACGAGCTAGGTTGTCTAAAGTTGTAAATGTCGGCGATCATCTCTAGGGTGCGACTAGGGGGCATGAATTTGTCATAAAACTTGGTTGCCATGTCCTCCCATGTGGTGATGGTACTGGGGGTTAGACTGTGGTACCACTTGCTGGCGTTCCCCGTAAGGCTATGGGGAAAGAGGGAAAGTCTGGCGTATTGGAGGACATTGTTTGTGGAGGTTAAGCTGTTTGTACGTTGTAGAAATTTAGTGATGTGGAGCAAGGCATCGTCGGGTTTGTACCGTCGAACATACCCAACTCCTTGATGCATCGGATTTGATGATATGGCTTAAGTGTTTTGCCATTCATCGTATTCGTTTTGTGGAAGGAGAGGGAGGTCGATTGCGGGCTTTTGGCCTTGGTTAAAAGGCCGGTTTATATTTCAGACGGTAAGTGCTGCCATTGATGTAGGAGGTAGGTGTTGGTGGTTTCTTCGTTGACGAATGGAGCGAAGAAGAGTCCTCTCAACTTTTGGGTCTAAATCTGCTAAATCTTCAGGAGAATTCGTGGACCGCAAAAGCATTCACTTTGATAACTTCAGGAGGAGCAAGAGAAAACGTTATAATACTTCGTAATAATAAAAGAATTAATATAATGACATAATTAAACTTACGAAAATACAAGAAGAAATAAATTTTTGGTTATGCCAGACAGAGTGCCGGGCGGCTCTTACCCGGCAGTGAACTTCCTCCACTAATGCCGGGTTTATACCACCCAGCATGTCGCCCGGCGTGACCAAAAAGCGAAAAATAAAAAGACATGGAAAGTAAGAGATAATCCAAGTGTAAGACATAAAATGTAAGGTATCTTGCATAACTGTCCCTACTAATTATGGCAAAAATATTGAGTAAAATTGAACATGCCGGGTAACATGCCGGATAACTGTTGTCCGGCTTCGGACTTCCTCCGAGATGCCGGTTTTGAGAAACCCGGCACAATACACGGCTAGTTAAAACTCGGAATACAAATTAAAGAATCATAGTATAGGGACTAATATAAGAGAGAAATAACGAAAGGAGTAGACAAAAATAATTCAATTTGTGAAAAACTTAACACTGTACAAGATTTTGAAAAACTTTGAACATGCCGGACATAATGCCGGGTAAATCCTGTCCGGCATCGGACTTCCTCCAAGTATGCGGATATAGAACATCCGGCATTGTACCCGGCATATTCAACCAAAAACAAAATGAACAACTTAAATTAAAGAATTAAAGAATAAGGAATAAAGAAAAGGGTGTTTTACCGAATTTAGGACTTGGACTAATTCCAAGTCCCCGGCAACGGCGCCAATTTGCTAACTAGAAAATTGTAGGAAAACTATATACATAAAAAGAATAAAATACTAACTAAACCTACAACTCTACTACGGGTAGCAAATAAAACCGGTCGGAGTATAGCGTAAGTATATTACGACCGAGAGTATCGAACCCAAGGGACTTATAGAAAACTAGTCCTAATCCAGGCAAAAATCCTATTCTATAATAAAAGGGGGAAAAGTAAATGTGATTCTAACTAAGAAAACAGAATAAACTAACTTTGATTTGGGAAGATTATCAATGTAAGGGAACATATAACCAATAATCAAGGGTGGCAAGTCTCAAAGAGGATTTGGTCTCGCAAAATGCATATGCCGGGTGACATGCCGGACCTCCGCTACCCGGCAGATTCATGGCCTTAAATGTGCCGGACAACTTCCATCCGGCACTACATCCGGCATCGTACATTTCGTAAATAACACTTCCAGATTCGGTTCTGACAAAAGGAACTCAATTCTCATACTTGCATCGTGCATAGCTAATGCCGCGAATACAACCGGAATAATGGGAAATAAGAGATTAACCCTAAACCTTAGGTCTTGATGCCCCTCTTTCGGAACAACAAACTTAAAGATTACCAAAATCCTAATCTATCCTATTCTTGTCTTGTGAACATTAAATAGGACTTAAAGATAAGAGAATAAATAGCTACTTCATTCTATTTTGCATGAAGATTAGAACTCGGGTTAAGAAACTTGAAAATTCCATAAACGGTCATAAGAGTTTTACAAGGAAATCTTCTCTAACCAAAAACCTAACAAGGATTCTGCATCACCATCCATACAACTACAAGAAGAGAATACAAAAGGGGGAGAAGGGGTTGTTAATAGCCTTAACCCGTCAAGGTCTTCTTCTTCTCTTGCATGGATGGATCTGCAACGTTCCTTGGACACCAACAATGGAGTGGGGCGGAAATAGAGTGTGAATGGCATGGATTTTGTATGTTGAAGTGCGTCAATTGATGTAGATTCACGGCCTATTTATAGGGCTTCAAAATGTCGTTTACCGGGCGTCGTGCCGGATCACCAGTAGCCGGCACACGTGATAAATGTGCCCAACTGTTAACGGTTGAAACCGCCAATTCCGCGCGAAACAGTACATATGCCGGGTAGCTTCTACCCGGCATCACATCCGGCACTAGATAAATCTCCAACGGTCAATAACTGTCATCGTCTAGTCAACCGTGCGACTCTTCACTTATGCCGGATGGGATCTACCCGGCATCATATCCGGCAAAGCTCCTTTTCCGATCTAAGCTCATGCCGTGCAGGATTAATCCAGCATTGAGTCCGGTATCACTTGAACTTTTGCCTAGAAAATCATTCCTTGCACATAAAACTCACAAAAACATAAGTCTGTACAAATAATATACTTTAACACATAATATAACATAAATAACATATATTTAACCTTATTTACACAAATATAATCCTAAATTTAATGGGTAGAAATATGATAAGTCTGCGGCTTATAAATTAGCACGTGGCTATAAAGGTTAAATTCATTAGTTCGGCTGGTTCCTATTCTTACCAGTGATGACGTTGCCAATCTCTTTAGCTTGTGCCGCATTCAGAATGTTGAGGTTTGCTCCTTTCTCAGATTCGTGGCCTGGATTAACGAGTTGTATGAGGATAAGACTGATAACAATTGTACGAAAGAACTTCAAAACTCCATTTTTATTTATTCCACAAAATATTACATTATACTTGAATACAAAGCTAGTAGCTTACAACATTACATCAATACTTTATTAAAGTCAAGTTTAAACGTCCCGGTTTGATGTGGGTAGTGTTTACTATAGCTGGTGGTGCGGTGTTTAACTTAATCCGCTTGATTCCGTGATACACTAATCTCGAATCTCCACCGAATACCAAAACATCTCCAGATCTGAGGACTAGCTTCTTAGCTAAATCCATCCGCTTCTGGTCGCCATACAAGAATTCTGCTTCATCTCCAATGGAGAACGACACTACGAGAATACCCTTTGCAATGGACTCGGGTGTCTCATCCCGGTCCTAGTGTAATCCCAGTCGCCCATTTTGTTCGTAGAAGTTTACAACGCAAACGTCGGCATCAATGACGGGTACTGGTTCGTCTTCAAGCTGCTGCGCGGTCTCCACCGCCTTTCGTGCTAAGGTCTTGAATCTCTCGGGAATCCTAGGTACTCTCGCCCCATCTAGTTTCCTCACTTCCTAGTATGTCCTAGTCTGTGGGTCCCAATCCCTACCTAGGCACATCATGTGTAGCCTCATCTTCGAACCGCTCGTAAAACCCGGAATGTAAAACCCACCTAGTTCTCTACCCAAGGTTCTACACTCTTCTATGATGTCGGTTTGCTCGTCTAAGGTTAGGAATTCTCTAAGCAGAATCATGCCTGGTCGGATGACTTGATTATTCTCTCTTGGATGTTCCCGTCTTTCGGCTTTAGGTCTTGGTGATCTCGGTTTCTCAGATAGGGGGTAGCAAATGTCAAAACTACCTAAGATGTGGAAGTTTTCCTAAGGTAAGTCATTACTTAAGGTCGTTAACACACATACATGGGTAATGCTTTAAAGCGTTTAACACACATCAGGGTTCATACAGTAACAGTTAGGTACTAGAATTACCTGTAGTGCGCTGGGCGCCCGCCTCAGCGCCTGAGGTTCCCGCTGAATTAAGGGTGGCGCGTCCCTGGTCGACTCCTTTTCCCTTCTATAAACGCATGTCGGTGGACGTCTGGCCCCTTGGCCACCTCAAGGCGCTCCTGATCCTCCACACTGGGCTTCTGAGCAGTCTTCATCCCGTGGTAATTCCGGCCGTCTGGGTTGGAGTAGCACTCATAGTCGCGGTGCCCCATCTTCCTGCAGGATCGGCATTCCACCTTGTTGCCGCTGCAGTCCACACCTGGGTGATCCTCCCCGCAGCGCTTACAGTAGAAATGGCGTTGGGGCTTACCGGTGCCTGTTGCAACAGTAATTTAGGTTAACACAAGTCATGTACAGTATTAAGATTAACGAGTAGTTTGACAACTAAATTTATGAGGAGGGTATTCTCACCCTTGAGAGGTGCCGATCTGAGTGGCTGGGCATCAATGTGTGGGCCGGTCAGTCTTGGTATGGAATCTTTCCCCTTGAAACCCTGCTGACTCTGCTGCCCCTGCTTTCCTTCTTTTTGAAGAAGCCTCTATCAAACAGATTTGGGGTCAGCACACGCGATAATCAATTAATGATTAAATCAACAAATGAAAATATTTCCTTACTTTCCCTTCTTTGAGCCCTCGCCTCGGTTCACACCCCCATCCTCAGACTCCTTCTCGGACTTCTTCCTTTTCTTCTGGCCCAGAGTCTAATCCCGAGTCTGGAGCATCAGCTCCGTCCTCGAGGCAGCATCATAACATTCCTGGAATTTAAACTGGTGATTCATCACACATTCACTGTAACTGGATATGTAGAACATTAATAAGAATTAACGGTGTTTAGATTTTACCTGAATGGTAGTATAGAGAGTGGCGCCCATGGCTGCCTGGATACGAAATAGAAGACCCCCCGGAATTTCTTGACCTTAACGGTCTCAGAATAGTCAACTCCGGGGATGAAGTAAAGAAGACCGATAAATCGAGCATAGTACTCGTCTACGGACAGACTCCCCTGGGTCAGTGTCTCAAACTCCCGATGCTTCTTCTGCTTGAGGTGAGCGGGATAGTACTTCCCTCACAGGATCTCCACGAACATAGCCCATGAGAAGTCGGGTGTCGCTATGTGCTGGTCCTTTACAAGTCTCCCCCAGGTACTGGCTGCGTTCTTCAAGTTGAATGCAGCAATTGTAACTTTCTAATCCCCTGGCACTCGCAACCCAGGCCTCGAAGGCCTTTCATGCTCCACGATGTACGCTCCAAGGCAATGGGGTCCGGCTCCCCTGAGTAGGTCGGTGTCGTGTCTCAGACACCGCCTTCAGCCAATTTCGTCTCACGGGGCTGCGGTGGGGGTGGGTGGGGTATAGCGCCTCCAATCTGGAAAGTATAGCACCACTGCTTCATTAATGCCTGGATACCGGTGTCACCACCGGCCCCTCTGCCGGCTCCGCGGCCTCTAGGTCTACCAGCCATCTGCCGTAAAGACTGTCGTATTATAATTGGTAAATATACCGTGAACACACACAGGGAATATCGAATTGCCTTAGAGATTTAATAAGTACACGCGTAGTTCGTAATTTTAACTTAAGTTCACCTAGTAAGTCGTCTCGTACCTCACAGACGTACCCCGGGTTTCCCAAATCCTAGGCTCATTGTTTAATTCCTAGTATCTCGTCATCAGAGCGGAGTACCGCTCTGATACCACTTTTGTAACACCCCTATCAATAATGTCGTAATAATCACTCACGAGAACAGGAAATAGATGCGTCTCACGGCGGAAGAAATGACAGTAATAAAACTCACATGGGTGTTACTTGCCATCCCTCGTCCATACGAGTGATGTAGCAATACAACAACTTAACAAAATGAAAACATAAGGATACAAACCGCGGTGATAAACGATACCGCCTACACATCCATCTAAGTCCCAAAAGCAACGTCTACAGTGAGCGTAGTTATACTCCAAAAAAAATTACAACCGTCATAAGTAAGCAACCCTAATACATAACAAGGTACGTACGGTAATTCCAGAACCCCAAAACGTCCTAACTACCCGGCCCCACACTCCGACTTCGTCGGTGATCAACAACCTGCATAAAGCCAGAAAGGCTCAGCGATAAACACTGAGTATGCCGAGTCTGACCCTAATGGTCAATAATTCATAAAACCGTCTTTTTATTAGGTTCGTTACATACATCACCGGTTTACAGAGGTATAGCGGAAGACTGTAAAACGTAATTAAACATGTAACAATTCATCACAAGTATACACAGAACAAACAGCACATTGTACAGTACAATAGCATCGATAAATCATATGTTGTTTTTAGTTTCACATCATCACGTATTACAACGCTCGGCCCCCCGGGCCCTCACATATCGTTTGGTTTGGTTAGCACTGTCGGGAGTCAGTTAGGACAACCCAAAATATATTTATTTGGACAGTAGTCCCGCGTACACACAAGGTGCTCACTGCCCTGATCATCCGAAGACTCGGGACTAATTCTCTTTGCCTTTGTAAAGGCGTCCATTTAGGTGGCCAAGGGTCGGGTGCCAACGGTAGCACACTCCGCCTGACGATCTATCTAGGTTCGTTCAGGATTAACTAGGGAAAACCCGACACAGGTTAACCCAAGAGATCTCTACGCGTGACCAGCAGCCAATGACTGTCTGGATTAAGGTACACATCACTTTCATTCACACTCCACTGTTAACCTCGTTAGTTAGTGATTCAGTTACAGTTTTATATACGGAGAACATCACTTATTTGTTGGCTGCCCTGTGGGTCTTACGCATGGCTGGAAGATTTAGGTAGTATTATGTTTGAGTCGAAGCTTTAGGGGAGACAATGTCGTGTCCCGTTCCTAAGTGTTTTTCTTAGGTTATAACTACATACTTGTGATACTTAGGGTATGGGTCAGGTCGGGAACGGTAATCACAGTCACACAACTCGTATATGTAGTTTTATATAAGCCGATCTATAGTCGACATAGTATTAGTTCGTGCATAAATAAGTAATGCAGTAAAAACACATATCCATCACATAGTCACACATGTTATCAACAAATCCGAGCCCGAGGAAATCCTCAGGACATCTCGGATCAAACTCCTTACATACCGTACACCATGTCTAGGTTCGCGCAGTGCAGACCACTAAAGCTTTCGAGCGCGCACGTCGGAAGGGCAATCTAGAAATACAAGGAACGCTAAGCGTCAATCCACATGACAGTATATTCGGTATTTCCGAATAACGTTTGAAATCCCAGTACTACACCCCCGGATTTTACAATTGTTACTAGTTAAAGTAGTGTTATTTTTAAAAACCCCCTTACTCGTCGTATGAGTTAACATTCGGTTTACATTAGGGTATGAACCTTACGTTATACACTTGTGGTACTTCACTCGGGATTTATTTATCATACAAAGTCATATACTAACCTTAATATTTTATGTCATTGTAAACTATAGTTTATATCTTTATTCTTGACATGTGTTATATATGTATGTGTTTAATATGACAGTTTTAATAAACCATATTCTTGACCACATAATATTATTTTGAGTTACACTTGATTCATGATGTTATATAGTATGATGTTTGTATGTCATTAGACTTATAACATATGGTTTTGGTAGTTTTATGTGTGTACCGAGAATGGTATACACATTTGGTACAGTTGAGCCCTTTATTACATAATTCTCCTTAATCCTCATAACTTGTAACATGTTGTAAGTATCTAAGTTTATGACATCAGAACCTTGTAGCAAAATGTAACGTGAGGGTTGACAACATCTTGCTCTAGTTACCGGTTGAGAAGGGAAGAAAATGGTACCAAGCCAAACAAGACGCATGGAGCATCCGGCCGCCTCTAGCCGGATGGAGATAAGAACGCATAAGGCATCCGGCCGTCTTCAGCCAGATGAAAGTAGGACTTAGGCAAGGCAAAATGTAGTATGGCCGGCCGTCTGTGGTCGGCCAAAGATGCTAGGAAAGGGCAAAATTGTACTTATACATGTAAAATACAGTCTGGTAGCTGGACCAGGCCCAAAATACTATAAATAGGGGTGTACCCCCATGAAATAAGACACGCTTCATTTGGCAATCAGACTTAAGCTCAATTCTAGCAAAGTTCTCTCTCTCTCTCTCTCTCTCTCTCTCTCTCTTCTCCATTGCGAACTGTGATCAGAACCTGGTAACGTAGAGTAGTAAGCAAGATCGAATTAGACTAGAATGAATACTCTATTTCATTTGACGCCGTCTGTGGGAAACGGAACAGATAGAAGCAAACCACGAGACACGTAGAAGTAGAGAAATGATCTTTGACGTCGGTAAGGAAAAACTCTAAAACAACTGATTGTGTTTGTTTTGCAGGATCTAGGCGCGGAAAATGGCTCTGAGATCTAAGAAAGCACCGAAGAACACCGTCGAAAATGACAATCATGTTGAAGAGGAAATGAGTTCTGAAATGCCAGAAGCCATCTCCAAGAAGATCTCGAGGATATGGTGTGTGAAAGGGTTGGTTAGATCGATCAATGAGAAGATTGTGGAAGGAAATGAGACTATGCAACAAGAACTGATGCAAAGGGATGAAGAATACCAGAGAAAGTGGATGAAATGACTGAAGTATAGAACAGTTGAGAAAAGGACTCAAAAGGAAGTAAGTAATGGTGAAGAAAGTAAGGATCGGAAGCACAATACAATCATTAGCGAGGAAGAAATGGAAGAGGACGAGCAGATAGACATGAGCTGTACCTCTTCTCGGAAAGGATAAGGAAAGCGAAGCTCCCTCCACACTTCGTCGCTTCGGAAATCGAGATGTATGACGGGACAGGAGATCCCGCCCAACATATCAAGAAATTCATGTTTGCCATGAATACTCAAGGGATCAGCTCCCTCGCTCTCTGCAACTTATTCCCAGGGACGCTTTCGAAGAGAGCATTGGGATGGATCTCCACAAGGCCATCGCAGTCCATCACCAGCTTCAAACAACTGACTGAAGAATTTCAACAATACTTCGCCGCGAGCAAGAGGGTTAAAAAGGAGACAATAGAATTGATGGACGCCAAGCAGCGAAGGGGAGAAAACCGTGAAGGAGTACAGTGAGCGTTTCCATAAGAAGGTCACAGAAATTGATGATATCAATGAGAAAATCTTGATTAAAGCCTTTGGTAATGGCTTGGCTCAGCCTCGGCTTGCTGGAAAAATTGCAACAAAAAAGCACCAAAAACTCATGGTGAATTAGCGGAGATGATCCATGATTTTTTGAAATCTGAGATAGCAGAAAACAAGGCAAAAGTGCTAGCAGATAGCTTAAAAAATACAGCAGCATCAGAAAAGAAAGAGGGGCAAGGTGGGAATGCCGGGAAGAGGGGGGGTCAAGATACAAACCATATTATTACAAGTCGACCGCCGGGTCTTCCTCTCAGGGGCGCAGCATCAGGGGGCGAGGACCATTGTCTACATCGACCCAGGAAAATATGCTGTCGCAGTAAGAGAAGGATATCTTCCTTAGCCAAGAAAGCCGCCGCAGGGAGAAATTCCAGTTGCATTCTACGAATACCATGGAAACCGCAGCCAGCGGACTGTAAAACTGTGCTACCCTGGCCAAAGAGCTCCGAATCATTGAGGAAAATAAGAAGAAGGGAAAGCAACAAGCCGGAACACATAGACAGTACGGCGGTCAGCAGGGTGGCGCCCAGAATGCACCACGAGGCGGCAGGAGGGAGGAGGAAGTTCACCCCGGCTTGACCCTTGCAAATCGGTTGGTATGATAACAGGTCTGTAGAGAAGGAAAGTAAAAGTTTTTCTCTTTTTCTTTGGACAACAAAACTTCTTAAAAAAGTGAGACTGTTCATAGATTGTCTTCCTAAAAATCGAACATGTAGGGATAAATTGTCACACATCACATTGCGAAATAAGAGGAATAGAATTTTCATTTTTTGCATTTTATTTACAGCAAACCCCTCCCCCCTCTCCCAAAAAGAAGGCTAACAAAACTTTCTCTAAAGAAAATTCAGCTCACAGGACTTTTTTTCGGAGGTAGGACCACTTACCCCTAATGAAAGAAAAAGGCACATTCATCAAGTGCATCAGGAACTCCCAGAAAGGAAGATTGCCAAAAGAGAAAGCTTTCCTCCAATATTCTTTTCCGATGAAGATGAAGATGGAGTGTTGTGTCCACACAACGATCCACTCGTCATCCATGCGCAGGTAAACGATCGAATGATGGAGGGAATCCTGATTGATAGTGGAGCCGGAGCAAATGTTATATCAGCCGAAGCGGTTATAAGGTTAGAAGTGCATGAGGACCGGATCAAGCCATATTGGGGGTTCTAGGAGGCACTAGTGCAGAAAATGTTTTTTACCACGGTTATTTTGCCTATATACAACGGTTAGAAACCGTGGTTTATACTCACGTGGTATATCGGAAAATTGCCATAAACCACGGTTTTAAAACCGTCGTTTAAAAGGATGATTCTAAACCACGGTTCGGTGAAAACCGTCGTTTAAAGGCCATTGCGTCGCGGGAATAGACGACTTTATACGACGGTTCCTACAGGAACCGTGGTATATAATCTGTTTTATACGACGGTTTTAAACATAAACCGTGGGATTAAAATCGTCATCCAGTGAGTTTTAAACCACGGTTTTAAGTGAACCGTGGTTTTTTTTTTTTTTTTAGTTTTTAGTTTTTTTTAGCCTCTACCACATATGTTTTCCAACACACCCAATTTGCAATCGTATATACAACCTGTACAGGGCATCCAACTGGTATTGCCCTTTGATAACCAACCACACTATATGACCATAAACCAAGTTGCCAGTTTGAATAGCAACATTGAAAATGAATTGCAAACAAAACATTCAAAAATAAGAGACCTTGAACTTTACAAAGTTTGAGAGTCTACGTTGCTTCAGCAAAAACAAAAGTCTAAGTCTAACTACACTAGGATAAGATCTAGAAACGCTCAAGTAATTTTTACACCAAAACTGCGATAAATGATCTCTTACAAAGTCCAGATCCCCTTTGCAATACGTGCTCCCTGCTTTTGTGAAAAACGAAACGATCTGTCCATAAAAAGAAACTGATCATCATTAGTACACAATTTTATTTAAAATGCAATAACTTTAACTAAAACTTTGATTGGTATATGGTTACCTTGTCATCATCATTAAGTGTGTCAATATTTTGTACAATCTCGAACATGTACCGCATCACATAATAGCCACAGCTTCGTGAATCAGGCTGTTGAGGACACTGTCGTCACACCATCCATGGATTACCAACCAACTTTAGACAGATCAAAAAATTAAACGTTAACTTTAATACAAAAATGTATAAATCAAATGATTACTTACACGTATGTAGTGGAAGTCCAAGATGGAGAATGGTTTGTTTGCATCACTTAAACCAAGCCTATGGCCCCTGCATAAATACAGCATTTTAAAATGAAGTCATTATTGTCAATAATCTAGGACAAACTTAAAATAAATACAGAATGCATTAAAATTTGAATACTCACTCCTTCAAATATTTCTCTATAGCGATCTTGTTAGCAGAAATATGTTACTATCTCTACCTAGGCAGTGTACCTATCGTTTTGCGGAATAGTGAATTGAGTGGGTGTTGTCGATCTCAGGGACTCGTTCAATTAATTGACAATTTATTTACTAACCGAGAAAACTAAACTAAGAAAACAGGAAACGTCACTTTTCAGGTTTTACTTAATTTAATAAAAAGAATGACTAAACAAGCTAACATAAAATAATGAAACAGTAAAAAGATAAAAATAAACTAAATAACGAAATAAAGATTGAATCTAAAGAAGCACCCCGGATTGTTCTGCAAACCTTCACTTATTAATCTATCAATAAACTCTTCCCTAATTCTGCAATAAACTCAGGAATTATAAATAGTTCGTTGACCGGTCCCTGTACAACGAACCCTAACTAACTAAAATAACAAGCCGCAAACCATGCCCAAGTTATCAAGTTAATAGCATTAAACACAATTCCTATTGGAGACAGATTAACCTATAGGCAAACCATGCTTCTAGTCGTTAATCCGGTTTAACTTCCTATGTCTTGTTAACTAATCTCAGTGCCGCATTTTGATTAGAAAACTACAAATATTGCTTTAATAATTAGCTAGAGAATTAAAGCGCATGAAGAACAAGAATTAAACTACTGCAATTATAATCAGAGAAAAGATTAACAAAATAAACATAAAGATTCGGTTTGCTTCCCCAACCGGGGAGCTCTAAACTAATTACTCAACATAATTATAAAAATAACACACATAACAAAATAATATGTGGAAGCGGTAGTGGTATGGTGATGGTGGAGCATGACAACGGTGGTGCTGGTGTGACGGTGAATGGTGGTGTGCTTGTGCCTGGTGGTACGATGGAGTACGGTGGTGATGGTATGATGATGATGGTAATGGATGGATGAAGTGAGGTGGTGATGAAGTGGTGGAGGATGATGTATGTTGGTGCGGTGTGAGAGGCGCGAGGCCCTCGACTGGGGCGTGCGTCCATGAAGTCCCCGACCCTAACTTCACTTTTATACAACAATATTGATAAAATCTTCTTTTATCTTCTTCTCTGAATATAATACGGGGCTGTTTTGCTTTCGATAAAATATTATTTTATCAAATCTGTTCCGTGAGTATAATGAATTGACGTTAATCAATTCAATTTACTTTCATGCACTCACGTGGTGTGCTCCAGAAGCTTGAATGTGAATAATGATAGCATATGATGGAGTAATAATGATGTTGATCCGAAGATTATCCAATGATGTGATCTGAGTTGGTGGTTGATAAACGAGAAAGAGATTAATCATGATTAATCATGATGAGATAAAGTATTCTTCCAATGCATTTCCCTACATTTGACACATAAAATATATCAGTACACATTAAAACTTAAATCTTAAGAAAAATATATGATAAGTGAGAAATAAGACATGAATTATTATGAAAATATGAAGAATTAAAGCCCTGAAAATAGATGTGTTTCGCACTTATCAAACTTCCTCACACTTAGCTTTTGCTTGTCCTCAAGCAAATAAAGAATAAAACCTTCTCTAAGGATGTAGCATCGAATCTCAGGATCAAACAAGTGCAGAGAAAAAATCAAGCGAAATGACAATCAAAAGAATAATCCTGCTTTAGCTATAAGTTTTCGCAAACAGTGAAAGAAGAAAAATTATGTAAAAGCATGGAGAAGTTGATTGCATAAACTAAATACAGATTAGCTTGGGATCTTCCACCAATTTCTTTTCTCTACCCTTTGGATGACAAGTGGTGTGAAGAAGTAACACTTATTCTGTGATACCTTTCAACACCACATACTCATGATCAGAAACAAAAAATTAAACTGCAATTAACTTTTCTTTCGCATGCAAAAACATTCTTCTTCAAGAAATATATACAAAACAAACGAATTTTTTTATTGTGAATTGCAAGAGTTATGCCGTAACCCAGATTTCCCTCTATCTGTTAAGGCACCCCTAGGACTTAATAACCGGATGGGTCTAGTATCAACAAGCATGAGGTTTCGATACACAACACCATCAACATCCAATGATTGTTGCCACAGATAAAATAAAGAATGTTTTGGCGAACAATATCAGTTTTTAGTAATCACAATTAGGAAGCAAAAAATTCCAGTTATTGTATACTTACATCTGATGATATGGGATCAGCAAATATTGCTTCTTCTTTGTATCGCAGAACAAAGTCCATGCCTCAAGTGTGTGCACATCCCTTGCGCATCCAATGCGGCCTGACTTGCTGACATCCATTGCGGGCACACGAAAGAGATGGCAAATAATGTCTTGTTCGATATCAGTCTAGTAGTCAAGCACCTAAACAACATTTTTTCATAAGATATGTTAACTAGCTTAAAAAATGAAAATAATTTAATAATTTAAAGATACTTACACACAATAGGCCTGAATCACAGAGATGTTAAATAGGTCTCCCATCAAAAATTCTCTTGATCGCTCACGGTAATCATCAGATCTATGGGCTCGGGGGAGTGGAAAAAACATGCTAGACACTTTCTGTGAAATTGGTGACAGATGCGGCCCTTGTCATGAAAAGTCATACAACATTTTTTGTTTGTCTGTCAACTTCAGAGATACTTGGGTGTCAGAATGGAGGATCTCCTAGGAGTCATATCGAAAGGTTTGACCACTCCTTTCTCACTTTCTGACTCTCCTCATTTGATTTCACAACTCCTTCCCCTTATCCACTTTCCTCTTCTTACCGGTCTTAATTCCTTCCATCTAATAGTATACAAAAATTAAATAATTAACATATCAGTCAACAGTCAAATTAAAAACTGAACAGTAAGCATGTAAATAGTTTACCTTGTCACTGACATCAATGAGAGAATATGGCCATGGAACAACTGAAGATTTTGCTTGAACTATTTTACTCCACTCATTCCACTCCAACGGAAGTGGAGAGTCCTCATGACCTCGCACAATGTCGTCTACCATCACACGAGCGTGGAGAGGTGGGATGACCTTGAAATGTACTAAAGTGTTCGGTCCGGTCTGTAAAACCCGACCGAATGCAACATGCACAGTCCCACCATCCAACACTTGAAACAGATGACATGATTTAGCCACCTACATCAACTCACAACAGTAAGCAAGCTAATAAAATTATATTGTTTTAAAAGTAATGTTAAAATAACTAAGGAGGAAAAAAGAACAAACCAGATGGTTTTGATAAGGAAATGTGTCTCTGGTAGGAGAAGAAGGTGCCGACGTCGGTGTAGGATCATCGACAGTATCCGCCGTCGTGGTAGGAGCGGACGTCGGTGTCGTGGTAGGAACAGACGTCGGTCTAGCAGTAGGTGCCGGTGTAGGAGACGCGGCCACTAGCGATGTATCCGCCGTCGCAGTAGGAGAAGACACCGGTGTAGGAGTAGGTGTCGGTGTAGGAGCATGCACCTGGCCCAATACTAAAGCCTCAAGTCTTCGCAGGCGCTCCTCCTAGGCTTGACGCTCCTCAGCGTGACGTCTGAGCTCCTCAGTGTGACGTCTTTCCGACTCCGCCAACTGGTCGTGCACCCGTTCATCCACCATTCTCTCTATCATTTCAGCTTGCGGTACTCTCGTCGAGACGTAGAAAGAAAACACGTCTTTTTGGCGAACTTCCCCTCCAAGCCCCCGCACTCGCCCTGGATGATCCTTTGCCCAAGGGCCTTATTCAGTGGATCATCCTGAGACGGAGAGGCCGGGACCATCTCCCATCGCTCAGTAGTTCCAGACTATTTTAAATTACAAAAATATTAGAAATGAAGTTACTAATTAGTAAACAACAACTTTTAAAAATATATACTTACAATCTTTGAAGCCAACTCAGCAGTCTCGCTTGATGAGTACTGGATGGTCAGCTAGCGCGAACAGCACAAAAGAAGGAGAAGTAGGCAAATGCTCTTGCGCGTAGTATATAACACCTATTCAATGAAATTAGAATAAGGTTTTAATTTTATAAAAACTTGAATAATTGAACATATTAAACAAACGAACATAGCTTAAATTCTGGAAAAAATTGGCATGACCTTTGCGTATTTTTAGACACTCCACATTTTTTTAAGGCAGCAGAAACAAACACAGTAGCAGCAATAACATTTATTCTCCGCAAACCATACGAATTATTATCAGACAGACAAGTATATAATAATATATGTGATCAATGAACAAAAACAACCACCCCATTTCAACTTAATCTCACATTTCACCACACTATGCAAATATATTCTAATGATTGCAGAATACAAGTAGAATTTAGTATAACGTTTATTCATGACAATATAAGTATTTGTTTGTAAAATCATAATCAGAAACGCAAGTGTTTTACCGTGGGTTCTGATCAGGCAAACTGGTGGCAGAGGTTGACAGCAGCAGATGGTGCGACAAGTAGACAATCCGACCGTGTGTGTAGTGACACCTATTCAATGAAATTAGAATATAAGGTTTTAATTTGAAAAAATATGAATAATTGAACAAATAAACAAACGAATATATTTTCAATAAACCATGTTATTGAAACATTTTTAAAAAACTAACCTAATGAGTACGGATGATCAACTCACAAATGTGATGGAAGAGGAATTTTTCAACCGTAGTAACACGCACCTATCAAATAAAATAAGAATAAGGGTTAATTCTGGAAAAAATTTGGCATGACCTATGCGTATTGCTAGAGACTCCACACTTTTTTTAAGCAGAAAAGAAACACAATAGCAGCATTAGATCAAGGTTCAAGTGATTCCCAAATGTTGACTAGTACACTCCATTTATCGAGTAATCCAAAATTTACATAGAACTCTATCGTCATACTTTCGCTCAAACAAACTGGAATGTCCATAAACCTTATTTAAGATTCGAAACCTTAAACTTTAATTTGAACCATAATTCAGTTTTAGTGTTGCTAATTAGCATAACCGTATCAAGATAAAAAAAATATAATCCAACTACATACATTGTTTGAATTTGTGAACTTCCATAATTTAAGGAATTAGTAAACACTCACCCGAAAACACTAAATCCAGAATCGACCAACCACAACCAATTTTCCAAAATCATCAAAACCACAGAAGTAATCATGCATCCACAATAATCACAAGATTTTGCCTATGGTAATCATAGCAAATGTGCTGAAATAAATTGCATCCCTATCTGCAAGAATTAAATTGCATCCCTATCTGGCGAACAACAATATACATGCCTCGATCTTTTCATTCTCTAATTTGCAGCCCTAACTATCGAACAAGTTTCATTCCATAATTTTGCAACCCTAAATGACGAACAAGAACAATACATGCTCGCGCCTGTATTCATTCTCTAATCGGTGGCTACCCAAATTTTGCAACCCTAAATGACGAACAAGAACTACATGCTCGCGCCTGTATTCATTCTCTAAATGACGAACAAGAACATACATGCTCGCGCCTGTATACAACCCAACCGACAAACATACCTGCGGTGGCTACCGGTGGTGAGCAGAGACGGAGAAGCTGGGACGGAGAATGACGACGGAGAAGCTGGGCGCGGCTTGTCGATGGCGATGAAGAGCTGGGCGACGGCGGAGGCGGTGGAGTAAGTTGGGACGGTGAGCATGGCGACGGCGGAAAGGGGGCAAAACGGCGAGGGGGTGGAGTCGTCGACGGGAGAGGAGGGGAGTCGGGCCGAAATCGCACAGGAGAGTCAGGAGGAAGAAGAAGAAATGAGGCCTCGGGTTTTTAATTCAATGACTTAAAACGACGTTAATATACAAACCGTCGTTTAAAACCTATGCCAGGAGAGATATAAACGACGGTTCTTAAGCAAACCGTGGTTTTAAAGTGTTGGCGCAATACTTTAAACGACGGTTCAATAGTAACCGTGGTTTATGTTGATTTATATACGACGGTTGTAACGGGAACCGTCATTTATTATCTAAGGCGTCAAACTTTAAACCACAGTTTCTGATGAAACCGTCGTTTATATAGTGAGCCAAGCAACATAAATGACGGTTTCTTAATAAACCGTGGTTTATACACTTTAAACGACGGTTTTATTATTAACCGTGGTTTAAAGTCCGTCATTTAAAATCTTTTTTACTAGTGAGGGTTTGTAGGAGGAGTCTCTACCACGTCCTCCGGCAGTATAGATTTTACAAAGACCCTAGGTCAAAGGGATGATGAAAGGAGAACGGAGAAACTCACACCTTTTATTGTGCCAGGTCTGTCTGGATATAACATGTATCTCGGGAGACCAGGATTAATGCATTCAAAGCTATATGCAATACTCATCACTTGAAGTTGAAATATCTAACCACAAATGGGAAGTAGGTTACGATAAGGGGAATCCAAAAGATGGCTCGGATATGTGAGGTCCGCATCATGGACAGTCTTCCTAGCGAGGGGGTGGTCAAAACTGTAGGATCACAAAAGGAGTTCAAGGGGAAGTTGCCTTTTTCCCCGGAGCCAAATCAAGAACAGGAAGGACGACAAACAACTCAAGACTCCCCCAGAGAGGTACATTTAAAATCTGACCCTTCTAAATTTTTTAAAATAGGAACTGTGTTTGACAGTGGAGAGCAAACTCACTTAACGAGGTTCCTGGAAAAAAGAAGGACAACGTTCACCTGGAGCACGGATAAAATGCCTGGAAGAGACCCAAGCGTTATCCAGCATGAGCTTAGAGTAGATCCAAAGCATCCAGCAGTCAGGCAAAGGAAAAGGTTAATAGGGGAAGAGAGGGATTGGCTGCACGAACCGGGCCAAAAACTCCTCAAAGCCAGATTCATCAGGGAGGTAGCATACCCACGATGGCTGGCTAACGTTGTCATGGTAAAAAAAGCAAATGGAAAGTGGAGAATGTGTGTTGATTTCACAGACTTAAATAAAGCATGTCCTAAAGATTTTTATCCCCTGCCTTCAATAAATAGATTGGTGGTTTCAACTGCTCAGAGCTCTGTGTTAAGTTTTCTAGATGCATTCTCTGGCTATAATCAGATAGATAAAGGAAGATGAGAAGATTCGGAAAAAACATCCTTTATCACTTCAGCCGGAACATTCTGTTAGAGAGTAATGCCTTTTGGCCTGAAAAACGTAGGGGCTACCTTTCAGCGAATGATTGACAAGGTATTTTGCCAACAACTCGCCCAAAATGTGGAAGCTTATGTTGACAATATAGTCGTAAAAAGCCCATCAAAAGAACAACACATGAAATATTTAGAGGAAACATTCGATACTCTAGACAAATACCAAATCAAGCTGAATCCGGAGAAGTGTGTATTTGGTGTGACTAAAGGAAGGTTCTTGGCTTCATTGTGGGATAGAGAGAGGTATCGAAGTCGACCCAGAAAAAAGTCAAGCCATTCTCAACCTTTCTCCACCTAAAAATATAAGGATGTCCAAGCCCTCAACGGAAGACTCACAGCATTAAGCAGATTTTGTTCCAAGCTTCAGGAAAAGTCAATCCCGTTCTTCAATATTCTAAGGAAGAACAGCAAACTCCAGTGGGGACAAGAATGTATAGACGCATTCGAAAAGATCAAGGAAATGCTTCGGGATCTGCCTAAATTGGGTGTGCCTGCCCCTGGCCAAGACCTCTACCTTTATTTGTCTGCGACAGATTGGGCAGTTGCGGCTGTCTTGATCATGGAGGAGAAAAGGAAGGTACCAGTCTACTATACCGGCAAAATTTTAAGCCCAACAGAAGGACGGTATACTAACATAGAGACAATCTTGTTTGCATTAGTAGTGGCATCGAGGAAATTACGGCCCTATTTTCAGTCACATCGGATCTTTGTCAGGACCAATTGGTCGCTCAAACAAATAGCGAACAATCCAAATGCTTCCGGTCGAATGGTGAGCTGGACAGTAGAGCTAACACAATATGAAATTCACTTCTTGCCCAGAATAGCGATTAAAGCCAAAGCCTTAGCAGATTTCATAACAGAAACAAAATTTGCAAAGGAAGAGAGACAGCCCCAGAATCCATACATCATCTTAGTTGACGGAGCCCGATGCAAAAATGGGGCAGGAGCTGGAATAGTGGTATAAGCGCCGGACGGACAAAGCTTGAACTACACCTTCCGACTAGACTTTGACATTACAACAACGAAGCTGAATACGAAGCCCTTATCCAGGGTTTGGAGGTGGCTACCACCCTAGGGGCAACAGGTTCCATAAGAGGATACCCTCTATATTCTTTCTTTCTTATAAAATCCTGTCGAAAATAAAGCTTATAAAATTTTACTTTTCGCAGTTAGAAAGTATACTCAGATTCTATGTTGGTGGCAAGACAAGACGACAACATCTATGAAGTCAAAGAGGAAAAAGCTATGGAGGTACTTGCTCAAAGTCCAGGAACTAAAAGCAAATTTCCGGAGATGCGAAATAAAACACCTACCTCGCAAGGAAAACGTCGAGGCTGATGCCTTGGCAAAATTGGCAAGTATGGCCGAAAAAGTACCCAATGAAATATGGCTAGAAGTCAAAACTGCGTCAAGCATAGATGAGGCTCAAGTATTCACAGTAGAGTCGAGTGACAATACAGAATCTTGGATGACTCCAATCATGGATTACATACGACAAGGAAAGTTGCCGGAAAAAGAGAAGGAGGCCAGGATATAAAAAGGCGGGCCACATCCTTTTTCATTGAGAATAACCAGCTATATAAGCGATCTTTCGCAAGACCAACACTGAAATGTGTTACCATGGCCGAAGGGGCAGAACTAATAAAAGAGGTGCATGATGGGCTCTGTGGATACCATCAAGGAGAAAGAACCACAACGCACAAAATCTTGAGGCTCGGATACTTTTGGCCTAAAATGATGGAACATTGCAAAGAATATATACGAAAGTGTCTCAAGTGCCAAGAGCACGGAAACAGAATACACAATCCTCCAGTGGAACAAAAATCTATCCTCTGCCCAATCCCCTTTGCTATGTGGGGATTAGATATTGTGGGACCATTCCCAGAAGCTTCACCAGGAAGGTTCAAGTTCATATACGTCGCCATCGACTATTTCACAAAGTGGGTCGAGGCAATGCCCACTATCTCCATCACAACTAAAAAATCGCAAGAATTCATCTGGAAATATGTTGTATGCAGGTTTGGCATACCAAAGGCAATAGTAACTGATAACAGAATGCAATTCAATTGCGAAAGCTTTAGGAATTTTGTGAAGAATGGAAGATTGACTTAAGGTTCGCATCGGTGGCTTACCCCCAGGCAAATGGGCAAGTCGAGAATGTGAATGGTCAGATAGTAAAGGCAATAAAGAAAAAACTCGATGAAAGAAAGGGAAAATGGGCAGAGTTGTTACCTCAGGTCCTCTGGTCATACAGAACAACAGAAAGAGGGCCGACAGGAGAAACACCCTACAGACTAACATATGGTTTAGAGGCTGTCATTCCGGCGGAGATTGTGGTACCATCAGTAAGATGGGAATCGAATGACGAAGAAGTCAACGATCAGGGAATACAGGACCGTCTAGACCTCCTCGAGGAAACTAGGGTGACCGCCGCAGTAAGGATGGCAAAAGATAAATCCAAGGTAGAGCGATATTTCAACCAAAGGATAAAAGAGTGAAGTTTTGCTCCAGGAGAGTTGGTTCTCCGAGAAGTCAAACAGCCTAAAAAACTAGAGCCCCAATGGGAAAGACCGTACATCATACACCAAAAGACGGGATGAGCTTCATACCGCCTAAAAGATGGTGAAGGGTACGAATTGCCACATTCCTGGCATGGGGAATGTTTGAAAAAATTTTATGTGTAAAATTTATGATTCTTCAATAAAAAGGTATTATTTTTTGAAAAAGAGTAAAAGAAAGCACCGGCCAACGAGCCGCAGGCTACAATGCCTTGAAAGTAAGCACCAGCCAGCGAGCCCGCAGGCTATCATGCCTTGAAAGTAAGCACCGGCCAACGAGCCGCAGGCTATCATGCCTTGAAAGTAAGCACCGGCCAATGAGCCGCAGGCTATCATGCCTTGAAAGTAAGCACCGGCCAACGAGCCGCAGGCTATCATGCCTTGAAAGTAAGCACCGGCCAACGAGCCGCAGGCTATCATGCCTTGAAAGTAAGCACTAGCCAACGAGCCGCAGGCTATCATGCCTTGAAAGTAAGCACCGGCCAACGAGCCGCAGGCTATCATGCCTTGAAAGTAAGCACCGGCCAACGAGCCGCAGGCTATCATGCCTTGAAAGTAAGCACCGGCCAACAAGCCGCAGACTATCATGCCTTGAAAGTAAGCACCGGTCAACGAGCCGCAGGCTATCATGCCTTGAAAGTAAGCACCGGCCAACGAGCCGCAGGCTATCATGCCTTGAAAGTAAGCACCGGCCAACGAGCCGCAGGCTATCATGCCTTGAAAGTAAGCACCGGCCAATGAGCCGCAGGCTATCACGCCTTGAAAGAAAAATCCGGCCAAAAACCGCATACGGCCATACTTTGAAAGAAAAGGTTCGGCTAAAATAAAGGTTCACTCAATAAGCCGCAAGCTTCTTGTGTCGTAAAGGTAAACACTTAGCTGACAAAACTTGCATAAGATAACCATATGTGCTCCATTCAAAAAAAGGGGGGAGGATACCACAGTAATAAACAAATTGGCTAAAAAAAGAGGAGCCAAAAGCACAATAAGAAACCGGCGGCTCCGACAGACAAATTAACAAAGATTGTGAAAAGTATAACTTGTATTCCTCCAAGCAGGGTAAAAAAAAAAAGAATTACAAGAGTGTAATCATTACAAAAGATTCGGCAAACACAAAAAGGTACATGCCAAAAAACCTCTAAAAATAAAAAACTCCATTTTATTTTTCTGCAGCTAGCTTATCGCCACTACCAGCCACGCTTTTAGAAGATTTGGATCTCCTAGAGATACGCTGCACCCCTCTGGCGGATGGCTGGATATTGCTTCCAGCCGGAAGAAAGGAGGCTTGGCCCGCACCGAAGCATGTCTCTCCAGGACTGCGGCAGAATCTCTTGAGCTCCTCGAAGAAGTTGGACTTCTGGGCAACAGCTTTGAACTCCAGCCTGTTGTACAAATCATCGTCCAGTAACTCCCCTTTCTCAAGAAAGTGCTCCGAGATAATCTATTGGTAGATGTTGACTATCCTGCGACACTGAGAGGCGAAGGATTCCTTAAGATGAGCATGAATCGTGCCTTGCTTCTGTAACTCCTCCTGAGATTGCCGTGAAAACGACATGAGCTTAGCCACTTGGGACTCAAGGGTCAGGACCTGGGCTCGATATTTGTCACGCTGAGCATTGGCTAAAGACAGCTCCTCTTTAGCACTGTTTACCCGATCATTCAGCTTCCGGACATGCTTCAGAAGATTGGCAGAGCTCAAGCCTGACCGGAACACAAGAAAGGTAAGAAATAAAGGGAGGAGACGAAAAAATCGAGATCTGAAGGATTACCTTGGTTCGACGACTCAGCATTCTCAACTTGGAGGCGTGACATGGCTTTTTCCAGGTCTTTCACCCTCTCTTCCAGCCTGGTTTTTTCACCTGTCAAAGCAGTTTTTTCTGCAGCAAGGGCCTTCTTCTCCTCTTCTAAAATAGAGCAATCCCGAAGCAAAGACTGCTTCTCTTGATCGAAAGAAGCCTTTGATTGCTCTTCCAGTACGACCTTTTCTTCCGACGAGCAGTTAAGCTCCTGCATGAGCTTCCCCTTTTCCTCTACAAGGGCCTCATTTCTCGTTGAAGAGCCTGCTTCTCCAGTTCAAGCGCCTCAGCTTCCTGCTTAAAAGAGTTATTTTCCTTATAGAGAAAAGCTTTGTCGGCCTGGAGAAAGCCACCTCGTTCCGGTGAGCAGAACGCACTTGATTCAGCAAAACTTCTAGGTTAGAAAAGGACCGAGCTAGCTCATCTTTTTCAAAAGCAAGACGGTTTGTACCTCTATCAAAGTTTCATCACCTTGCAGGATCCGGCTTTTTAAAGAAAAGTTTTCTTCTCGAAGTTTCTTCAGTTGCAGCTCATATTCATCGCGCTGACGGACACACTCCTGCCGAGACAACTGTAGATCCTTGTTTATTGCCTTAGTCCTCTCCTTCACCTTGAGATCAATCTCATAGTGAATCTGGTCGATATAAGCATCATGAGAGGAACGGCTCCGCTTTAGTTCTTCTTGAGTGTTATCGGCTCGACTCTCCTCATAGTGAAGCCTGGACAGGAGGTTGCCGGAGTGAACCTCAGCACTTTGGGCCATGGACATCACCTAAAACAAATAGCACAGTTAACAAGATTAAGAGGAAAAGCAAAGCAAAACAAGAAAGGAACACAAAGAAAGATATTTAAAAGGTGGGTATGCCAACCTGAAAGATGCCCCCCCCCACATGAGGTCAAACACATCTTTTATTGGGAGGGAGTGCCGCATAATGGCATCTGCCCCCCCATCTCCCATCTGCAACCTTTCCTTAGTGGCAGTAAATGGTTGCCGGAGGAGTGAAGATCCCGTCTAGATGACCGGATCTCTTTATTGCCTTCCAGACAGTAGAGTACTTGGCGGATTCGCAGGAGATCAGAGGAAGAGGGTGCCCACGATGGTAAAACCACCCTTCCTTTCGGGAGGGACCGGTAAAAGACTCCTGGGCAGGAGGAGGAGGAGAAGAAGAAGAGGCCATGATGTCCACTCTTTTACTTGCTCCGAAGCTCAGGATCTTCGGGCACCTGCCGATACTCCGTCGCTCTTTCCCGCACCGCATCCCTGGCCGCAACAACATCAATGGAGAATGAGGCTGTGGCCTCAGGGTTGTCAGAGGTTTGTTCCTCTCCTGATGTCCCTGGCTGTGGAGCCTTTGGCTTTGATGTAGTTTTCTTCTTTAGTCTTTGCTTGACAGAAACAGGGACTGCCGTAGTAGTAAAACCAGACGTAATTTCATTACCAGAAGGTTTGAGTACATACAAAGCTGGAGACAGAAGGGCACTGTAAAAAACAAAGGAACGAGAAAGAAGGAGGGATCGGTCAAAACCTTGATTGGCCGGAGGGTCGGTGCAGAGTCCTCTGGCCTCCAAAGTATTTTCTTGAGCAGGATCTGAAGAAAAGTAACCCGACAAGTCAGGAAACTGTTCGCAAATCGGGGTCGGATGACCAGACTCCCGCTCCGGGCGAGAACCAAAGTCTAAACCCGAACCAGGGGTGAGAGGAAGAAAAACACGGCGCCCAGACTCTGGACTCACGTGCCATGTACCTGGCAATCCGGCGTTAGCATGCTCAAAGGATTCCAACCTTTTCTTTTTCTTCGACTGACCAGCTTGGTCATCTCCGGCTTCTTGCCTGGAGCACTTCATGGAAGCATCTTCCAAAAGTTGCTCAATAGCATCAACAGCCGCATTCATCGTATCATCGTAATTTACCTTTTCATCCCCACTCTTAAAGGTGACAAAGTTCCAGTTATAGAACAGACCGATCTTGTCTCCCTTCCAGAAGAAATCTACATACGACACACCAAAGCAATAAGGGAACCAATGAAGACAGCAAAATTGGTGCAAAAAATCAAACACTTACTGTAATAAGTCTTTAGCGAAGACAAGCGTGCATTTGTAAAAAAATTTCAACAGTCGGCGGTTCGCGGTTTTGTGCCCTCAAGATCTTCGAGATAGGCAGCTCGGCCGGAGGAGTAGGGGACAGATCAACTGACCTTTGATGACTTCAGCACAATATGGGACACCCAAGTAACGGCCGGAGGGAGGAACGATGACAAACCACCTTGAGCTCCACTCATGAAGCTTCTTGTAATCAAAAAGAGAATATCCGGCCTTCGCAATGAGGGTTAGGCTGTCAGGGTCAACCCTAACCGTGAAGAATCGGGCGAAATCGGTACCCTCCGGCCGAATCTTGTTTTCTTCACAAAGAACGATAAAAAGTGGTGGAAATGCAAAATGGCCTTCGGGTGTAGATGGGCAAGGGAACAACAACGGTGAAGAAGTAAAAAGCCCAAAACAAAGGGGTGTGGGGGTATGGTCAGGCCGGAGCGGCGGAAAAAATCAGCATAGACCACATACCCAAGGCCGAAGTCATCATTAGGATGAGAATCGGGAGATGGTAGAAAATTTGGGTGCCAAGTGGAACTTCGACACCCCTAAGACAGTCACAGAGGGAGGAAAAATCGAGAGAAGAAGGAGAGGGTTCACGACCAGCCAAAAGGGCTTCGAGAATTTCAGGAATGAAGGACGAAAGCCATTAGGGGAGCGAGAGCCCTGAATCGCCTCGATGGCGGGCGAAAAGCTCGCAGCAGCCTTGCTCTTTTTTATGGCAGAGGTAGACATTGAGAAATTTAGCGCGGAATTGAAAAGTAGTGACAACGGAAGAAGAGGCGGAGCACGAAAGCAGAGAAGCGAAAGAGGAGGCAGTGAAAGCAAGGGGACGGAGGAGGGGGAAAGAGAAGGAAGCTCAAACACCCGGACTTTAAAGGGAAGTTTTTTCTCCCGCTCAAATGAATAATATATATATATATATATGAGCAAACAAAAGACACCTTTTTACAGGAAAAAGGGCGGGCCACACGCTTCCTAAAGACGGTTCCGACGGTTAGTCAGAAGAGGGACCCTATGTATTCTACATAGAAAACAGGCGAGAAAATTCGAAAAGAACGGTACAGAACAGGCCCAAAGTCACGAGCTTCGCACATGACCTATAAGAAGTTCTTTCTCTCCAGGTATGAAGAAAAAGAACTTGTGGGACTGGGATGAGGAAAAGATGAGGCACAGGCAAGCCAAAGAACCTCAGAGTTGGCCGCAGCCACAAAATTTTTTGCTGAAGCACAAGACACAGAAGTTCTATTTTCTTCACCAAAAATTCAGAAAAATAGAACTTGTGGGACTGATGAGAAGGGAAGAAATGGTACCAAGCCAAACAAGATGCATGGAGCATCCGGCCGCCTCTAGCCGGATGGAGATAAGAACGCATAAGGCATCTGCCGTCTTCAGCCGGATGAAAGTAGGACTTAGGCAAGGCAAAATGTAGTATGGCCGGCCGTCTGTGGTCGGCCAAAGATGCTAGGAAAGGGCAAAATTGTACTTATACATGTAAAATACAGTCTGGTAGCCTGAGACCAGGCCCAAAATACTATAAATAGGGTGTACCCCATGAAATAAGACACACTTCATTTGGCAATCAGACTTAAGCTCAATTCTAGCAAAAGTCTCTCTCTCTCTCTCTCTCTCTCTCTCTCTCTCTCCATTGCGAACTTGTGATCAGAACCAGGTAACGTAGAGTAGTAAGGAAGATCGAATTAGACTAGAACGAATACTCTGTTTCACCGGTATTATGTATATATATCTCATTCCATTCCTTTCAAATCCCATTCTCCCTCAAAATCACCATTCCAACACATTCATCATAGATTATACAACCTGAAACTGTATTACATCTTAATTCCCTCTGTAACACAATTTTACAGAAGGGACATACATTATCGGTATCTGAACAAAGCCTCTATATCCCTTCCTAATTCTTGTTTCTAGTTAGTCCAAGTGCTGTTTAAATCTTCCTCACTGTAACTACCTAACTATCTATGGTGTTATTGATGTTTTAACCCAAGATTGAATCACTAAAACATTCACCTAGCCCCTACACTTAATTGCACAGAGACTGGCCCTAGTGAAAGTCTGAACCTAGAAATCAGAAAGCAGTCCTCACAGGAAGCTGAGACAAAACTGAAATACTACAGTTGTTGTTTCTTTTCTTTCTCTCTTGTTTTTTTTGTTTGTTTCTTGCTAATCTGGTTCTTCAGGTTTCTTTTCCCCACATCATCTAGCTTCCCAGTAGGTGTCTTAATGTAACTCTATCCTCAAAAGAAAATCACAGCAACATTGCTAACCTCACTGTTTCATCCCAAAACTGAAACTGATACATAACTAATTCATCTTCTTCTGGTTCTTTTCTTTGTTCAGGAATTTGACTTTCGATTTTTCCCCTAATCTTTTCTACCTAGTTAGTAAGTGAATTATCAAGGTTTCAAGCCCTTGAGCCACCCAATGAAATCCCCTTAGACATTCTGCAACATAGTTATACAGAAACCAGATTCTTGAAACTGCAACTAGAACAGAAACGGATACATGCTCTTAGTGTTTTCTCTATCTGTTCCTTGAAATGAGCTACATTTTTTTCCTAATCCTTTACCTACTGAGTAATGTTTTACCGAGGTTTTTGACTTAAGAATAAACCCAAATCAATCTTACTGATTGTAACACCCCATCTCGATCCAATCGTGGTTATCACAAACTTAACACCATATATACAAACTCTGCAGCGGATTCAATTACATTTCAGGACCTTGCCACGGTCTGACTACAGAATATACCGAACATTAGTACAAACCAATCTTATCCAAATACATATCCTTTTTATAATCCCCTCACGTCCTATACATCTTACTAACTCAAATTGCCATACAAGTGTACATGCACAACTCGTAGCCCAAACTTAACCCGAACGCTTGTACCCCATCTTACTCTCGTGACGGCCGCCTCCTGACGTTCACCTGTGTAGTAAAAACAGCCTCCAAAGGGGGTCAGCACGAATGCTGGTACGATCCTCTCATGGCCCCCAAGCTAACGTGGCTACGACGACTAATTGTCGGTAGCATGGAGGTTGATTAGACGCACAACATAATAGAAAGTGCAATAAACAACAATCCAATATATGAACAATCAAAGTTCAAACAATGAACGACTTAAATGCGTTCCCTTAATCAGTGAGTTAGTTATTTAACTCCTTCGATTATGTTTCCTCTTAATCTCTTTCCAACCTTATCTTACCTCAATCTTAGTCCTTACCTTAGTCTTAGAAAACAAACCATTCCTTAATAGAAATGGATGTAGCTTATCTCAGTCTTAGAATACAAACCATCCTTCAAATAGAAATGGTTGCAACTTTTCTCCAACCTTATCTTAATCTTAGAATACAAACCACTCTTTTAAATAGAAATGATTGTATCTTATCTCAATGTTTATTTTTGTCGGGTCAAAAGCAACCCTAGCCAATGAGCTATTAACTCCATTGGTTGAATAAACAACTTATCTTATAATTTAGGATTTAGGTGATCCTACCGCACCATCTTAATGCCACCTACCTTGGATTGTATGTCCAATGTAGCTGAGCCGGCAACCGACCCTAGGCAACAAGTCCGAAGACAAGTCCTTAAGGGGAAGTCAGATCTGCTTTAGATACCGACCCCCTTTTTCCTTAGCATGCATGACCGGAGTCAGTCCCGGGTTGCTCACTCCCCCCCTTAAGTTCCAGTTAGTAGAAGTCTCAAGACAATGTTTGTTGGTTAACTCTTTCGGTTATAACAAACTAATATTAGGGAGCGTTCCTTAGTCTCACTCAATTCCTTACTAAACGTTGGTTAGTAAGTTCTCACGGTAAGTTGTGTTAGTTTTCAAACATCACACAACAATACAATAAACATAGTGTTCCGGTTGCATGCTTTATCTTGTTTAGTGAGCACACAAAACAAATAGCACACAAGCCGAGGGACACCTCGTTAGCAAGCAGGTCACAAGAAGAACTGTACCGTTCACCGTCGGTGGTTGCTTGTTTAATCTCCTTCCGGGTCCCAATTCACAAGTCCTAAAACATTCATTCAGTTTTAGGTTATTAGTTACTTAACTCATTTGGTCACTAATGATCCCCATCTAACACCACTCAAGTTCTTATAAACTTAATCTTAAGTGAATCACTTCTCCTCATACCTTATACTTATTCACCCACTTAATTATCATTGTTACTCACCAAACATGTCTTAAACAACCTTATATTATCATTACATATCAATCCCCATTATTACCTAACATTTTCCAAGCTTATACACCATTTTTAGAGTGGTCCGGGACCTTGTCCTCAACCTAAGTCCCGGACCTATACCTGGTTCAAACTCTCGGTTTTTTAATGTGGTGGTCCGGGACTTTGTATGGAACTTAAGTCCCGGACCAATGCAAGCTAAAATCCTCGGGGGTAAATCAGGGGGTGGTCCGGAACTTCATACCAAACTTAAGTCCCGGACCAGGGTGCTGGACGAAGTCTCGGCTCTAATTTAGGTATGGTCCGGGACTTTACCCTGGACCTAGGTCCCGGACCAGCTGCAGGTTTTAACCTTTTGCATTTTTTCTAAGTGTGATTGCCCTTGTTCTCTTCACCCATGCTTTACCCAAAGTCCATATAAGATCTTAGAAAATTCTAACCCCAAAATAATATCTTAAACTTGCACAATTCCTCATCTAAACTTGTTACCAAATTTCTCACAAAATCTCTTATTACTTGTAATATTTTCCTTAAGTTTTCTAAGTAGTATATCATGCCTACAACTCAACTAACCCAAAATGCTATCTTCACAACCATCTTAACTACTCCTCAAGCATCATCATGCACAACCCATTTGCTTTATTCACACTTCTTAGAGCTATATATAATCTAGCACATGCTTACATCCTTACAAGTCATTATACCTTTTTTCCTTCAAAGTTTGTACAAGTTTCCTAGCTTCCTTCACTATGGTTTTGGTGCTTTCAATTAACCATTGGATCCCCTAGTCCCTCTTAGACATCTACATCTCTTTTACTCAACTTACACACCATTCTCATAATCATACACTCTTATACATTCCTAGTCTTTTCTTGACAATTTACAACATTCTCTTACACTTTTCTCTTCCATCTCCAAGTCCACTCATTGTCATCTAACTAAAACCTTATTAGTCGACTATTAGTATCTTCACCACTAACACAAGCTACCAAGACTTCTCATTGCTATATTCTCTAGTTCACACCTAAATTATCTCAAAGTATTGTACACCATTTCCTCCAGATCCTTGCTCAAGTCTTATCATTCCTCATAACATGATTTTGGTGTGTTTAAAACACCCACCAATCCTCTAATTCCTCCTAGACATCTCTAGGTCATTCTAAACCTCGAGAACTACTTAGTTAACTCATTTCCACTCAAATTCCTCTTAATGATCCCTAGTAAACCCTAGGGCATATTAAATCATAACCATCACTTAAACCTTTGTTTTCTACTCATATTTCGTCATAGCTTCCCTAGTATTTATCATGCCCAAATGCATTGTTTTCCTCATTCAACCAACTCACACACATCAAGTCCTTCTCATCTTGTTTTCTCACCCAAATCAACTCATTCACAACAACTCAATATAGTGCAATAATCTTAAATTGCATAGCACTAAGACTCTTAAATGACATGGCTCTTAGGCCCTTAAATAACTTAAACTTAAACACTGAATTTCCCACATATAAAAGCTTCCAACCTGCAAATACACACAACAATGCTCCCATAGCAATATAAATGTTCTCTTAATTCACCTATACTTATCTTACTAACTTATTTCCATTGGCTCCTTAGTCACAAGTTCAAAAGCTAGATTAAATTCTTTTTCCTAGGTTATATAACCCATTACCTAATGTAAGCCCTAGGCTACATTGGTACTCATCTAAAACTCATTCCTTAAACCTTAAACCACCATTAGGTAAGCAATTTACCTTGTTTTCTCAAGCTTATCTTAACTTCCTCCTTAGACCTTTTTCCCTTGGGAATCTCGGCCACCATCTTAACTTCCCTCGCCAATGTTCTAATCAATACACAATGACTCTCATGAGTGCTAAATAATACACTAACCTTAAGGAGTAAACCCTAGGTTGAAAATGTGTTTTAAGGTATTAAATGGAATGCTTTACCTTGGATTCTCAAAACAAGCTTGGATATGAATCAAGTACGACCTCCTATAGCCCTTGGAGAATAGAATCAAGCTAGAACAATGGATAAAACAAGGCTCCATGAGAAGGTAATTTTCGGTCATGAAGAAGAAGTGATGGAAAACGGTTTTTCTTACATTTTCCTTACCTTAAGAGAATGGAGAACCAAATGGGCTCTTCAAACTTGATCTTCCTCCATCAATGGAGATTTCCCATGGCTCTAAAATGAAGCTTTTCCAATTTTGTAAAGATATAAAGCTAGAGCTTGAGCTAACAAAGAATAATCTATGCTCATTTTTGATTTGGAGCTAAAATGAGTAACTTATGGACATTTGAAGATGGAACAAGTATGGAGCTGGTTGGGCACGTTTTGGAACAGAGAGAACAAGCAGAAAACCGTGGAAGAAGAAGGGGAAATGAAGAAGAGAGGAGAGAGGTAGGCTAATAAGGATATTGCTTTATAAAAGCAAATATTAACTTTCTTTACTTATCTCTTCTTTTTCCCTTATTTGATGAAGTCTATGGTGACTCATCCTTAGAAAACCGGCCCCTCTTTATAACCAAGATATTTATGGTCTTGGTTGACCAACTAATTGACTTATGTTGACTAAAACTTAAACTAGTCACTATTTGGCACTATTCACAAATTAGTGCACATATTCTGACAATTTTGATTTCCCATTGATTTAGGCTTCCTAATGTGATACTAATTAGTACACATGTTGATTAAGTGTAATCATGGGCATTTAGCCACTCAAAACTCATTTACAAGACAATTTTCAAAAAGGTGCTTTAAGGAGTCTTAAAGCATATTTTGTGTTTAAGCTTGTTTTTGAGCTTGGTTTTCTTTGGTAATTGATTTAAAATGTCCATTAGCATATTACTAAAGTCTTATAATGTATTTGGGTGCTAATCAAAGTCACTCCAAGCTTAGAGCACGTTTTTGCCCAAATTGCCCTTAAGGCATTTTCTTGTGTTTTCCTTGGTTTAAATTGTCTACCAATCTTTCTAAGGCATATTTTAGCCTTACTACATCATATATATTGATGTTTACTTAACATACTTAGGTTTGGGGTATTTCAATCTACCCCCTTAAAAGAACTTTGTCCCCAAAGTTCCCATGCACCTTATCTTATTAGAATACATGTCTTACCTCATTCCATAGATCATATAGATCATCCTTATGTATACTTAAACTCATTGGATCATTAGATCCACCATATGGTTATACTTAAATATCACACAACATGCTTAAGCATGTATAACACTCAAAATTCCCTTTGTTTCTTTGATGATTAAAACAATCATAAAAATTTTCCAACGTATTCTCCCATGTCACCGGTCCGTAGACAATGGCTCATTTGTCCTCGTCACCAATGGCCAGAATACAAAATACTCTGCTCTCCCCATGTCACCGGTCCGAAGACAATGTCTCGTGCGTCCTCGACTTCATGTGTGAGACTCAGTAAAAAGGTAATCCTTTTTACGAGGTCATGTGAGGAATAATTCCTCTAATTAAAATACAATCAACTCCAATTTCATTTTATCCTAATGCCTCTATCCTTAGCGTGATTTAATTGTGACCACTGGTAGGGAGTTTCAAGAATCATCCAGCCCTGATGTGATCAGCATCAGTGTAGAACTATCCTTCCACCCCAATTTGTGTTCGGTTTCCCTTGATCCCTAGAAAATCAAGTTCCACCTCCCACGTCGTTTTCAAACATCCAAATAATTCACTCATGTCAATTTTCTATCTTTTAGTTCTTCTAATCACAATCAATACATCTCCAAAGTGTGGACTCAGTCCATTAAACATTCCTGATTCATCTGTAGTAATTACCTCAAGACTTAAATTTCTACTAAGTTCTATAACCGTCTCATACCAATTCTTACCATCTTATATCTCATAGCATTACTATCTTCTTCCTCATATTCATATCGAACAGTATCCCATAGTGTTATCTTATTCTTATCTCACACATAGTCTCATATCGACTCATACCTCATATATTCCTATTTTAAGTCTCCTTAATCCTCTTCCTTAATTCTCTTAACTTGTACTCACACCGGAGTTAACAAGATGGGTACTTAATTGTATGGTATTCACATCTTCTGTGTGGCAATAACCATGATTTTATCTCAAAATGTTTATGTAAAACATATTCTCAATTTATTTTGTACTATGCACACCGTAGTTTATTGTACTCAGTACACAAACATACGCTAAGCAGTTTTCGCTCTACCCCCTTAAAATGGATTACGCCCACGTATCAACACCATATCATTCTTGAGCATAGGTTTCAAGATGTCTAATTCTCACCAAGCATTCTAGCTTCCATGTCATCTATCTCACTTATAATTCGATCAGAAATGACTTAGTCTCTGTATGGAGGATTTACGGTACTTATACCATTTCTTAACTTAGTTTGGTCTAACCTCAAGGGTACTGATCTGCTAGCTTCCGCTGAACGACTCTGATAGTCTTAGGCTTATTTGCCTCTCTTATCCTTTTACCGTATTGTATTTTCTTCTCCTGCATGCTTATATCTGTGTACTAAAGGTCTTTCAATGGACATATGTTATCTTATATCTAACACGGCCTTGATGAGTTGTAGCTCGTCTATCCAGTCTCCCTGGAGATCCAATGTTTGTATTCTTAGTGTTTTCTCAAGTGTCTAAATCGTTCTTTCCATCTGACCTTTGGTCTGAGGATGATTCTTATCTGAGACTAATGTTTAGTGCTTATTGCGCTTTACAGTTTAATCTCTTACATCTTAAACATGTCCAATGTCTGTACTTAACAATCCATGCTCTTAGCACTTCATAGCTTAATTATCGTTCACTGATTCTGTGTTGTTTGTTCAACTGAATTTTCTCTTCGACTATTTGTGGGTAGTAGATTGCTCTGTTCTGATCTTGCGTCGTTGCCCGTGGTACGGAGTCGACTACTTCCCGTGTTCCTTACACCACTCGTCTACATGCATGGGGTACCTTACTGGTACATTACTACTTACCCGACTAACTCATAAATGAGCATGTCAGGCCTGCAAGCCCCTATGGGGTGCAGTCGTCCCACATCTCGTTTTAGTAAATCGTAGTGTCCGTCACACGTTTAGCTATTGCTAATCATGAAGTATTCTGTTGTCGATCTCCTCTTTCATCGTTCCATAATAACACTTATTGTTCTTCTTGAACTTAATCAAGGAAAATCCATTTACTGCGTTCTTGGGTATGATATGCTCTAGCTCCTTTATGTTTTCCGTATTGGTTCGGTCTCTTAGTAATTGAGGTCTCTTTCCATAGAGCCTCTTATCTTCTTTCTCATTTTTGTTCTACTAGGAATGTACTTCCAGTTCCTTAAGGAATGGGTAGCGTGCTTCCTGTGAAATCTTACCTAACCAGGTCCAGACTACTGGCATCAATGCACAGTTCGTCTACCATCTTATTTCCTTACTTATACTGGTCTTAACTAATAAATCTAATTGCCTCAGTGTCAATATTTGACGGCTCATACATAACGGTCGCTTTACCGCACACCATGACTTAATCCCCTCATATAAATATTGTACTCACGACCACTACTACCGTGGTAGTTGGCCTTTACTCTGTTGCCCATTGATGGTGCAACTACTTACTCACTTACTTTAACATCTTATCTTATATTCAATCCCTTCTTGGTGTAAACACACTGGGAGTTCTCTAATTTCGGTGTTTGGCGGTTGTCATACCGTGCTATAAAATGGTTATGTCTTAATACAAAGGTGTTCTGCTTCAATCTCAGGTTCATAAGTAGGGTAAATTTTTTTTCTCACATTCTTTCATCCTTTATGATGTTATTTACCATGTAATCTAACCGGTTACTGAAGAAGTCATCGTTGAATCCCAAGCTCTTCTGAGCGTTGGTTACTTGACGTGCCATTCTGTGCACTCACCATGTTTATCTCTGTCGAATACTGATTCTTAAATCCCGGGTGTTGGATATGAGGTCTGTCTCTGCAGCCTTCCTTATTACTCAAGTGTATCTGGTATGCTCTAAGGTAATCTCAAGGTTTACAGTTTTCATTCTCTAACATAAGTGTATTACATCTCTAATAAGTGAAAGCCCTTTTTGAGGGGTTTATTCCCACTCATGGCCTCACAACAAGGAGAGGTATCCCCACCCTAAAAGGCATGGTTTTCTTCCGCCCTGCCAATGTACTATCTCATTATCCTCTGAATACCCCAACCTTGATATGTGGTTTAAATATCAAACTATGTTATATAAAGGCTAAAAGTGCCTTAGAAACGTTAGTGTACAACTTAAACCATAGTGAAACACAATAAAACACTAAGACACAGTTTGAGCAAAAACATGCTCTAAGCTATGAGTGAACTTGGTTAGGACCCAAAGAGCCTACCAAGACTTGATAACATTTAATTATGATTTAAAAGGGCTAAATAAGTCCTTAGGAAACTTTGGTGGACAGTTAAACCAAATAAAACACAAGAAAATACCTTAAAGTCAATATGAGCGAAAATGTGCTCTAAGCTTGGGATAAATGTGTATAAGACCTAATGGTCATACCTATACTTTATAAATATGTTAATGAACATATTAAATCAATTACCAAAGAAAACCAAGCTTGAAAACAAGTTAAAACACAAAATGTGCTTTAAGGAGTCTTAAAGCACGTTTTTGAAAAATTGTCTTGTAAATGAGTTTTGAATGGCTAAATGTCCATCATTACTCTTTAATTAACATGTGTACTATATAGTATCACATTTGGAAGTCTATATCAATAGGAAATCAAAAATTTCACTTCTATGTGCCTTGTTTTGTGAATAGTGATTTTTTATAAGCTAGTTTGTAACATATAATGTTACAAGTAATTAAATGGACCAACAAAGACTATAATACCCTTATGTAATAAAGGGGGCCGGTTTTTAAGGTGTGGTGACTCACCACTCACTTGTTAACTTGTTAAAGAAATAAAGATGACTAATATAGTTACTATTTGCTTTTTAAGTACAAATATCTTCTAAAAAGCAAACTTATCTCATTTCTCTCATTCCTTTCTTCATTTCACACGGCTCCACTCTCTTCAACCTATCTTCTTGCTGTTCTCTCACGTTCATACAGCACCACCACCATGGAAGTCCACCTTTGAACTCTTGTAAAACCTAGCTCACTTAACCAAATCAAAAACAAACACCACCATTCTCTTCCTCTCATCAAGCTCTTCATTCCTATCTTCTCAAAATTTCAAGATCACATTTCGGTGCCATGGAGTTCCACCATTGATGGAGCTTGAGCTTGTCTTTCCACATATTATTGATCTCCTTTGCTCCTAGGTAAGGAATCTCAAAGAAAAATCAAGTTTCCTCCATGTTTTGTGTGTGACCGAAAATATTCATTGATGGAGCTCCTTGTGTTGCTTTGTTCTAGCTCCATTTGAATCTTTCAAGGACTAGGTGGAGTCCTCTCTTCATAGATATTCAAACACCCTTCAAAGATTAAGGTAAAACAACTACATTAATGTTTTGAAATAATGTAAACCTAGGGTTTACAATGAGATGGAGCTTAAAGCTTGAATACTCATTATGTTGTTTGTATAATGTTTAGTAGTTGGCAAGGAACCAAATGCCTTACCGGTTTTGTAAGGAAACAAGAAAGAAATTTGGGAGGAAAAGAGGTAAATATGCTATCTTAATGTGGTTTAATGCCTTAGGAGAAATAAGCTTATAATGCTTGTTAAAACTACCTAAAGAGCAAATGGTGAATGACCTAGTAAAGTGTTCTCAAGGAGACTAGTAAAAGAACATATGTATTGGTGTATGTATTTGCAGGTCAAAGGCATTATTTATGTGGGAAATTCAGTGTTTAAGGTTATGCAATTTAAGGGCCTAAGAGCCATGTTATTTAAGGGCCTAAGTGCCAAGCAATTTAAGTTATGCACTATATTGTGATGTAGTGCTTAGTGTGTGAAGTTTGTGTGTAAAAATGTTCTTGATGGATTTTAGGTGTTCTTGAATGAAACAAGGTAAAAACCTAAGTGTTTGGATGTGAGTAAATACAAGAGAAGCTATGGCCAAATTTGGGAAATGTGTGAGAAGTTCTAAGTGTTTTAAGAAAGTTTTGGTGAACTAGGAAGTATTAAAGGTGAACAAATGTTTCACTAAGGAAGAAAACGTGCATTAAGGTGTTACAAGGATTTAGGTGCTATCTTGGAAGTTCTAGGAATTCAATGAGTGTTTTAGGATGAAATAAAGTCTTGGAGAAGTTTGTTTAAAGTTGGGTAAAGTTGATGTATAAGGAGGGAATGAGGTTTAGGTAAGGTTTTGAGAAAGGAATCCAAGAAGTGTGTGAAAAGAGGATTTGGCTAGTAAGAGGAGATGCTTGGGAGATGATGTTATGAAGGTGAAGAAGCATTTTAGTGTAGTGGTCATTATAGGTGAAATACCACCTAGAAATCTTAAGGAGAAAACATTCCAAGTGCTAGGAACTTTGTAAGAAGTTTGTGAATGATAAAATGGTTTTGGTGAGTGATTATAAGAGTTTAGCACATGGATAAGGGTGTGTTTGAAGTGCCCAAATGAGGTTAGGGTATACTAGGATATGTGGGGTGAAGTTTGGAGTTGAATGTAAAAGGAAAACAAAGATCTGGGGCAGACCGGACTTGCGACCGGACTTGCAAGTTCGGTCGGGCCCAGTTTACCCTGTGGGAATTAGTTTCTAGAATGGACCAGACATAGGACCGGACTTACAAGTCCGGTCGGAGTGGAAAATTTTGACGGAAATGTGTTCTGGAATCGACCGGACTTGGGTAAGTCCGGTCGGCAAGTCCGGTCGGACCAAAAATGTTGTTAAAGGTGTATGAAATGATATGTAATGATGGGGATTGATAGGTAATGATGTTATAAGGTTGTTAAGGACATGTTAGGTGAGTTTTAAATGACAATTAAGTGGGTGAAAAGTTGTATCAAAATGTAAAAGTAAAACAAGTTAAAATGTAAAGTTATGTAACTAAGTTAACGGGGAAAGTTAAGCATTAGACATTAAATAATCAAGCAAACCCCGATGTTAATAAAAACACATGTGATGTTAACAGTTGTTCGAGAATCGCTCGAGGAACATAAGTGGACGTGGTAAAGTGGACTCCGGTGACAGGTATGGTTTTCTTGCAACCTGTGTCCTACCGGATTACACCGGCTTGTATGCCAATGTGTTTTTCTGTATGTTTGCCACGTTGTAAGATAAAACATGTAATGAGTTTACAGTAATTCATTTATGTGGCGTGTTCAACTCCGATACCATTTAACCTCGGAAGTGTTAACCTTAGTTAACTGAGTTTAGGATCACATGAGAGTTGGTATTCGGAGAACGACCCGAACCATGGGACGTACTAACCACGGCTATGCGTGCGTTAATTGTGTGATATGTGTATGTGAATGTAGGGATCTCCCTTGTATGTTAACCCAGTTCTAATACTGTATGAGTGTAGTTATGATAGACTCCATAGCGGGGTTCTAACTAATATCTAAAAGTAAGTATGTACTAACAGTAGTGAGGAATCCGGTTTGGCCGGTCGCGCGTTGTTTGGGAGAGGGTATCCTTTTTAGCCTTACCCTTCTCTTTGTTATGGTTGTTTCCCTCACGGGTTATGATCTCCCATTAGCTTATTCCAAAGCTTAGCTATTCTGACTTATGATCGGTTTAGGGGGAACATGTTTGTGTGTGGTGTGTTCGGGCCTCCAAACCCGAACCGCCTTAACTTAAGTTACTCGTCCAACTATTAGGACGGTAATGAGTGTTGTTGTTATTGTATAACGAGCTTATCATGAGACTGGCAACATTCTCTAGGCTCACCAGTGTATAAGTAACGTTTGGGTCGGTTCCTAAGAGAACCATTCCCGTTATGTTATGTATTTTTGTTGTGATGCAATATCTATTGCGGTGTTATGTTGTGCACGTGTGAAACGTGCAAAGTGTTGTTGTGTGATGTTATGTAGTGTATGTTATATGTTGTAAAATGTGGAGTATGTGGATCATGGATATGATTCCCAGTTTGTGATAAGAGGCGTTTAAGGATAACCCGATTTTAAGGGTAAGTGTCGTCTATTAAGGAAGTAGCTCCATTAGAGGAGGAACACTCTAGGGATAATGAATACCAAGAGTGACTTATTAAGTAAGGATATATTATCCGTTTGTTGAGCCCATTGAGGTGAAATGTTATGTGATGTGTGTTTACTGTTACATGCATGATTTAAATATAATCAACCGCATGTTAAGACGACAATTAGTTGTGCGTGGCCCGGTAGCATGTGGGCTGCGGGATTACCATACCAGCAAAGGTGCTGAGCCCCTTGGGGGCCACCCTTTCTCTTCTTTTCCTATTTCAGGTATGAAGTGCTGGAAGCCGTTCGAGAGTAGGACGGGTAGTCGTCGTACATGGGTAATCATTTAAGTGTATGTATACAGTAGGTGTAGTAAGACCGAAATTGTTGTCGGCATCAGTTTACAAATACTCGGTATAGTTGGAAGGAGTGCGTTGTGTTGTTGTTAATGGAAAGGGATAGTAATGTGTAGTCGCTCGGGAATTTAGCCCATCAGACCGGTACAATGTATGTGTATTAGCCTTGTTAGCCACGTGGGTGGTTAACGGCGTGTAACACCAGCGAGTTGAGTTAATTGATGAGTTGTGTATTCCGCTGCAGATTGTTGTTATGTATTTGTTGTTGGATGGGGTGTTACAAAAAGTGGTATCAGAGCGAAGTATCGCTCTGATGACTGAATTACCGAGCTTTGGAAGTACCGAGTTAGGATTTAAGTGCTTTGGGTTAAGGGTTGAGTGATAGCGTGAGAGGTACGCTAGAAAGGAACTACCAGTGAATACTGGAAACCTACTATATCCTTCCCACCCTCCACAATCCCTGTTTTATAACTTGGGCAACAACGCCAGAGAGATGGAAGTCCTCTCTTACTCGGGAATACCCGATCTGGCTGTTATTATGTACCTCTAGAGGTACGGAGAACCTGTTATACGGTAGATCCCGAAAACTGGGAATCCCGGAGACGGTCTCCATCTGAACAATGTTAACCGCATTTAGTAGCAAAGAATGAAGGATTTTGTCATAAGAGAATAGAATTTCCGGCAACCTGGGTCGACATGCAAAGCAGTCGAGAGTAACCAGCTTGCAACGCACTGACCGTGCAACAGGCAAGAAGTGGATTAGTGAAACCGAGACAAGTGTCTACGGGACCACAGTTGATAAACAATACACCAACGGTATACTAACCGATAAGGGAACTACAACGTGGTGCCCAAATACGTGGAACGGGCTACAGAGAGAATACAATACTAAGACAAAGGGGTCTCCCAGAATGGGAAACACCCTAGTTGATGATCGTCAGGTGAAGACAGTGAGAAGTCACCTAGAAGAGTTATTATCAAGGCAGTAAGATCAGTGAGGGCCAACAAGGCCACTGTTGACAGTATGGGTAAAGACAATACCATAACCAGTATGTGTTAAACCAATAGCCAGTTAGCATGGCGCACTTGCCATAGCAAGTGCTGCTATAACAGGGCTGTTCGGGAAATTTATAACCACTACAAGTACTTAGTAAAGTACCACGAAGTTAAGTGTGAACATTATAACCATGGAAGGGCTTAACGGCCTGACCTTTGTAATTGGAAGTACACCAGTCAGCAAGAAGCTAGACTTGGTTAAGGTAAGAAGATGTTGTGGAACCATGAGAAATTTTTCTTTCAAACCCAGATTTATACAAACTCTTTCTTTTCAAAACCAAATTTTCTTTCAAACCAACACTTCTTTCCAACCTTCTTTTAAACCAAGCCAGTAAAACCAGGGACAGTTGACGAGGATACAACAATGGATAAACTTTCCCTCGATTAAGTTCGGGAAGTAAGGAATGAATATTGTCACGGGACAAAATAAGGGAGAGTTGACAACAGAATGCTTCACCTAGGCGTGTGACGGACACTACGAGTGTACCAACTGAATTGTGGGACGACCGCACTCCGATAGGAGCTTGTGGGCCCGACAGACCTACTTATAGGTTAGTTGGGTAAGTAGTAATGTATCAGTATGATACCCCATATATGTATACGAGTAGAGTCCGAAACACGGGAAGTAGTCGACTCCGTCTACGGTCAGCAGTATAAATCAAACAAGAGCTAAGGATTACAAGGAATAGTTGAAGCTAAGGAACTCAGTTAAGTTAACGAGACTAAAAGGATTAGTGAATTCCTCTCAAGGAAATGTTTAAGAGTTAGGAAGTGCGAAGGGCACAAACTGTTATGTAAAGACATCACATATGTCTTAAGGATCCTTAGGGATAAAACATGTTAACTGGAACGGTGACCTAGCCTGTACATAGCAAGTAGATGACTAATGTGGACACGTTAATGTGCAATGAACGGGATGGAAACTCCCAAAATGAGTACTTACACTACTATGAAATGTTGATCTTCACAAAAGAAGATAATAAGCCATTTAAGAACGCAAACGGCGTGGCTAATGGAATGTACCAATAAGTGTGAATCAAATGTAAGGCATAACGTAGCAACACGCAGGAGCAATCCTTAAAGGGTGTTCACATCAACAATTGTTGCACGAAATGCATGACAGAAACACAAGGGTTGAAGCTAACACCCAGTTTAGACATAAGTTGTCAGGAGACGGACTGACAATCCTGAGGGGCATCCCATGAAAGGAAACGGAATGCAACGACCTTGTCATGGAGCCCAATATAATATCCAAATCATGAAATGTTGTACAGAGAAGTACATGTGTCTGGACAGCCTACAATGAGCGCAGCTCAAGGCAGTAAGGCTTATAAGCCACAAATAAAATGCGTTATGAAAAATTAGATTGATTGCAGAAGTTTATGTTATATAAGTGAATAGAGTGGTAAACAAACCACTGCATTAAGAGTGGGGATACCTCTCGATATTCTGAAACCGCAGAAGCGGTAGTTATGTGGATCAAGTTCAAGAAATATTTAAGGATGGACGACGTTATTACTGAAAAAGAGCAGTTAGTTTAATAATACGTGTGTATAAAGTGAAGCACCTGGCTGAATAATGCCGGCTTGTGACTCGAATGATCGATGCTCAAGGAGCATTTAGTAGTCATCCAAAGGAGGGATGAACCATAATGTGAAAAATGTAAGTTTATGTGTGGAAGTTGAGGTGACAGTAGATACGATATAAGCTGATGTTATACAGGGAGTAAGAGCACGGTGCGCAACAAGCGACCGTTGTATAAATGTTGTTAAACAATAATGTAACAGATAAGACCAGTTATGAGTTAAACTCGGTGGAGATGCAAGATAAGTGATGTTAAACAAACTGAGCAATAAGCCAGTGGTAGGTACTGTGTGATGAGGAACTCAGTGTGAATTCCATGGCGAATCGCATAAGGGATTTATTGTCAAGAGTTTACGCCTCTGCACTCTGTATGACTGAGTGTTTTGGTATTGCACTTGCGCAGTAATGAACGAGTGAGATAGCTAGGAATTGGAAACATGTTAATTGTGAAGCAATAATGCTATAATGGCCGATGCATAGGAAATGCAAGACCACACCAATAAAAGAGTACTTGTACAAAACCAAATGTGGAGACATGATTAACAGTAAGTGACTACAGTAGCACGAACTGTCAAATATCGGTATGGAATATACCCCAAATGTTGTAAATAGCTGAGAGAGCACTACACACTAGGTCGTAGCTCAATCTCAACCGACAGTGAGTCGGAAGGAAACAAGTCAATCATTGTGAAATACATAACTGTATACACAGTAAATTGTTATGGAAGTGGATAGAAAGTTTATAACTCACCGAATTCGCTAACGGTAAGAGATACCACGCGTCGGTTGAGAAACCATTGTTACCAAGATGAGGGTGACAATTGAAGATGTACAATACAGTAAGAATAACAAATGGGGCAATTAAGCTCTACAGTTATTAGAGTTTCGCAGCAGAAACTAGTGAGCCAGTGATTCAAGTGTTGAATGTACATGGTGAACATGAGTGAATGGCTAATTATTAACGCCTAGAAGCCTAACAGGCCAGAATCGAAACCAACTAAGAGTTTAAACAAACTCCAATGAGAATTCTTGGTTTAGGAACTAAACCGCCAATATGGTTAAGATCCTCTAATCAGAATCCATTGTATAATAGACCGCGTGCAAGTTAAGATACTTCACGACGGCAAAACATTTAAGCTAATGTTTAGTGATTGATTACGTGGGCGTAATCCCTTTTAAGGGGGGTAGAGCGCAAAACCACTTAGTGCATATTATCGTACAAGTGTACGTAGTGTATGTGACTTATATTGTGCATAGCACAAAATTATTGTTGTGATGATGGGTGTGTGTTACGTAAACATACACATTCATTCATGGTTTAATTGTGGTAATTGCGCACAGAAGATGCGAATACCATTGTGATAAGTGTGTATTTGTTCACAATTGTGTGTGATAGTACAAGTGTGGGGAGTAGAGAAACTCCCGGGGAACAAAACCCGACAGTGTATAAATGTGAAACGGTGTGTTGTATTTTGATAAATATATGTTATATTACTATATAGTGATTCAAGAAAAGGGCATGATACCGACATAGAACCTAGTGAGAATAAGATTCCCTAGGCAACATGATTAAAGGGAATGGAGGTAACTGATAGACAGAGTTCTATCCTTTGGAGATGTTATGATCATGATTAGAATGATTTAAAAAAGATGGAAAATGGGATATGCTTGAATTAATTGTTGGTTGAAAAAGAAGTGGGAGGTGAAACTTGATTATCATGAGATCAAGGGAAGCCGAACACAAATTGGGGTGGAAGGAAAGATAGTTCAACACTGATGCTGATCACATCAGGGTTGGATGACTCTGAAGCTCCCTGTAAGTGGTCACAAACAACCACGCTAAGAAAAGAAGCAAAGAGCTTAAGTTGGACTTGGAGTTGTGTGTGTTTTCAAAAGGATTTTCAATTGGTATTTATAAAACGTTGATGGATACTTTACGTAATTAAAGTCTTCTTACTTAACCTCACAAGGAAATTTTAAACTTAAGTGATTGTTTAATCTCCCAAAGGCACGGGGACGGAAGGTGTCCATCGCGACCGGGTTCTGCGGGATCACAGTGTGTATGTAAAAGATATTTTGATTGTTATACATGCTATGACATGTTGTGTGGTATGGTAATGAATGTTGTTTGACTTGGATTTCCTAAAGTGTATACTCAAGGCCTATGAGTCTAAATGTGTGGTGTTACATAGACCTATGTGTCTAAAGACTGTTATGTTACCGGGACCTATGTGCCAAATGTTGTTATGTTACCCAAGACCAGTGAGTCAAAGGGGTTGTTATGTATGTGTAAGTGTTGTTAGATACCCGGACCATAGAGTCCGAGGTTATCATGTGGATATGTTATGTTATGTGTGGATGTGGTGTGTGTTGCCCGGACCATTGAGTCCGAGGTTGTGATGTAAAGTGTGTTGGTTATGGAAGTTTATTTCCAAGTGATTCCTGTGTTCTAATCTAATGATGTGTGGAAAGTGTGAACTTCGAGGACGAAGTTCTTTTAAGGGGGGTAGATTGAAATACCCCAAACCTTGATATGTGGTTTAAATATCAAACTATGTTATAAAAGGCTAAAAGTGCCTTAGAAACGTTAGTGTACAACTTAAACCATAGTGAAACACAATAAAACACTAAGACACAGTTTGAGCAAAAACATGCTCTAAGCTATGAGTGAACTTGGTTAGGACCCAAAGAGCCTACCAAGACTTGATAACATTTAATTATGATTTAAAAGGGCTAAATAAGTCCTTAGGAAACTTTGGGGACAGTTTAAACCAATAAAACACAAAAATACCTTAAAGTCAATATGAGCGAAAATGTGCTCTAAGCTTGGGATAAATGTGTATAGACCTAATGGTCATACCTATACTTTATAAATATGTTAATGAACATATTAAATCAATTACCAAAGAAAACCAAGCTTGAAAACAAGTTAAAACACAAAATGTGCTTTAAGGAGTCTTAAAGCACGTTTTTGAAAAATTGTCTTGTAAATGAGTTTTGAATGGCTAAATGTCCATCATTACTCTTTAATTAACATGTGTACTATATAGTATCACATTTGGGTGGCTATATCAATGGGAAATCAAAAATTTCACTTCTATGTGCCTTGTTTTGTGAATAGTGATTTTTATAAGCTTTTGTAACATATAATGTTACAAGTAATTAAATGGACCAACAAAGACTATAATACCCTTATGTAATAAAGGGGGCCGGTTTTTAAGGTGTGGTGACTCACCACTCACTTGTTAACTTGTTAAAGAAATAAAGATGACTAATATAGTTACTATTTGCTTTTTAAGTACAAATATCTTCTAAAAAGCAAACTTATCTCATTTCTCTCATTCCTTCTTCATTTCACACGGCTCCACTCTCTTCAACCTCTTCTTCTTGCTGTTCTCTCACGTTCATACAGCACCCCACCGGGAAGTCCACCTTTGAACTCTTGTAAAACCTAGCTCACTTAACCAAATCAAAAAAAAACACCACCATTCTCTTCCTCTCATCAAGCTCTTCATTCCTATCTTCTCAAAATTTCAAGATCACCATTTCGGTGCCATGGAGTTCCACCATTGATGGAGCTTGAGCTTGTCTTTCCACATATTATTGATCTCCTTGCTCCTAGGTAAGGAATCTCAAAGAAAAATCAAGTTTCCTCCATGTTTTGTGTGTGACCGAAAATATTCATTGATGGAGCTCCTTGTGTTGCTTTGTTCTAGCTCCATTTGAATCTTTCAAGGACTAGGTGGAGTCCTCTTCATAGATATTCAAACACCCTTCAAAGATTAAGGTTTAAAACAACTACATTAATGTTTTGAAATAATGTAAACCTAGGGTTTTACAATGAGATGGAGCTTAAAGCTTGAATACTCATTATGTTGTTTGTATAATGTTTAGTAGTTGGCAAGGACCAAATGCCTTACCGGTTTTGTAAGGAAACAAGAAAGAAATTTGGGAGGAGGAAAAAAGAGGTAAATATGCTATCTTAATGGGTTTAATGCCTTAGGAGAAATAAGCTTATAATGCTTTTAAAACTACCTAAAGAGCAAATGGTGAATGACCTAGTAAAGTGTTCTCAAGGAGACTAGTAAAAGAACATATGTATTGGTGTATGTATTTGCAGGTCAAAGGCATTATTTATGTGGGAATTCAGTGTTTAAGTTATGCAATTTAAGGGCCTAAGAGCCATGTTATTTAAGGGCCTAAGTGCCAAGCAATTTAAGTTATGCACTATATTGTGATGTAGTGCTTAGTGTGTGAAGTTTGTGTGTAAAAATGTTCTTGATGGATTTTAGGTGTTCTTGAATGAAACAAGGTAAAAACCTAAGTGTTTGGATGTGAGTAAAAAAGAGAAGCTATGGCCAAATTTGGGAAATGTGTAGAAGTTCTAAGTGTTTTAAGAAAGTTTTGGTGAACTAGGAAGTATTAAAGGTGAACAAATGTTTCACTAAGGAAGAAAAACGTGCATTAAGGTGTTACAAGGATTTAGGTGCTATCTTGGAAGTTCTAGGAATCAATGAGTGTTTTAGGATGAAATAAAGTCTTGGAGAAGTTTGTTTAAAGTTGGGGTAAAGTTGATGTATAAGGAGGGAATGAGGTTTAGGTAAGGTTTTGAGAAAGGAATCCAAGAAGTTGTGAAAAGAGGATTTGGCTAGTAAGAGGAGATGCTTGGGAGATGATGTTATGAAGGGTGAAGAAGCATTTTAGTGTAGTGGTCATTATAGGTGAAATACCACCTAGAAATCTTAAGGAGAAAACATTCCAAGTGCTAGGAACTTTGTAAGAAGTTTGTGATGATAAAATGGTTTTGGTGAGTGATTATAAGAGTTTAGCACATGGATAAGGGTGTGTTTGAAGTGCCCAAATGAGGTTAGGGTATTACTAGGATATGTGGGGTGAAGTTTGGAGTTGAATGTAAAAAGGAAAACAAAGATCTGGGGCAGACCGGACTTGCGACCGGACTTGCAAGTTCGGTCGGGCCCAGTTACCCTGTGGGAATTAGTTTCTGGAATGGACCGGACATAGGACCGGACTTACAAGTCCGGTCGGAGTAGAAAAATTTTGACGGAAATGTGTTCTGGAATCGACGGACTTGGGTAAGTCCGGTCGGCAAGTCCGGTCGGACCAAAAATGTTGTTTAAAGGTTATGAAATGATATGTAATGATGGGGATTGATAGGTAATGATGGTATAAGGTTGTTAAGGACATGTTAGGTGAGTTTTAAATGACAATTAAGTGGGTGAAAGTTGTATCAAAATGTAAAAGTAAAACAAGTTTAAAATGTAAAGTTATGTAACTAAGTTAACGGGGAAAGTTAAGCATTAGACATTAAATAATCAAGCAAACCCCGATGTTAAAAACACATGTGATGTTAACAGTTGTTCGAGAATCGCTCGAGGAACATAAGTGGACGTGGTAAAGTGGACTCCGGGACAGGTATGGTTTTCTTGCAACCTGTGTCCTACCGGATTACACCGGCTTGTATGCCAATGTGTTTTTTCTGTATGTTTGCCACGTTGTAAGATAAAACATGTAATGAGTTTACAGTAATTCATTTATGTGGCGTGTTCAACTCCGATACCATTTAACCTCGGAAGTGTTAACCTTAGTTAACTGAGTTAGGATCACATGAGAGTTCGGTATTCGGAGTAAACGACCCGAACCATGGGAGTACTAACCACGGCTATGCGTGCGTTAATTGTGATATGTGTATGTGAATGTAGGGATCTCCCTTGTATGTTTAACCCAGTCTGTAATACTGTATGGTGTAGTATGATAGACTCCATAGCGGGGTTCTAACTAATATCTAAAAGTAAGTATGTACGACAGTAGTGAGGAATCCGGTTTGGCCGGTCGCGCGTTGTTTGGGAGAGGGTATCCTTTTTAGCCTTACCTTTCTCTTTGTTATGGTTGTTTCCCTCACGGGTTATGATCTCCCATTAGCTTATTCCAAAGCTTAGCTATTCTGACTTATGATCGGTTTAGGGGGGGAACATGTGTTTGTGTGGTTTCGTGGCCTCCAAACCCGAACCGCCTTACTTAAGTTACTCGTCCAACTATTAGGACGGTAATTGAGTGTTGTTGTTATTGTATAACGAGCTTATCATGAGACTGGCAACATTCTCTGGCTCACCAGTGTTAGCAATGTTTGGGTCGGTTCCTAGAGAACCATTCCCGTTATGTTATGTATTTTTTGTTTGTGATGCAATATCTATTGCGGTGATGTTGTGCACGTTGAAACGTGCAAAGTGTTGTTGTGTGAGTTATGTAGTGGTATGTATATGTTGTAAAATGTGGAGTATGTGGATCATGGATATGATTCCCATTTGTGATAAGAGGCGTTTAAGGATAACCCGATTCAAGGGTAAGTGTCGTCTATTAAGGAAGTAGCTCCATTAGAGGAGGAACACTCTAGGGATAATGAATACCAAGAGTGACTTATTAAGTAAGGATATATTATCCGTTTGTTGAGCCCATTGAGGTGAAATGTTATGTGATGGTGTTACTGTTACATGCATGATTTAAATAAATCAACCGCATGTTAAGACGAAATTAGTTAGTTGTGCGTGGCCCGGTAGCATGTGGGCTGCGGGATTACCATACCAGCAAAGGTGCTGAGCCCCTTGGGGGCCACCCTTCTTTCTTTTCTATTAAGGTATGAAGTGCTGGAAGCCTTCGAGAGTAGGACGGGTAGTCGGTCGTACATGGGTAATCATTTAAGTGTATGTATACAGTAGGTGTAGTAAGACCGAAATTGTTGTCGGCATCAGTTTACAAATACTCGGTATAGTTGGAAGGAGTGCGTTGTGTTGTTGGTTAATGGAAAGGGATAGTAATGTGTAGTCGCTCGGGAATTTAGCCCATCAGACCGGTACAATGTATGTGTATTAGCCTTGTGTAGCCACCGGGGTGGTTAACGGGTGTAAACACAAGCGAGTTGAGTTAATTGATGAGTTGTTATTCCGCTGCAGATTGTTGTTATGTATTTGTTGTTGGATGGGGTGTTGGGGTGTTAATCCCTCAGTGGTGCCTTTTCTGGCAAATATTTTCCACAATCTAAGTTATAGGTTTGGTAACCGTTCATATCTACGAATTGTAATTCGTTCATGGCTTAAACAAACTCTCTTACAACTTACTGTGTCTCGGGCTCTGATGTGGTTAACATCCTTGGCTCGTAGGCTCTTAGTGCTTATGTCTCAGTTCATAACTTGTACTTTTACTCATCTGTAGGTTATCCTCATAAGATTCAATTCTTAGACACTATCCACCGTTAGGTTACATATTACATGTAGTATCGTGTTTCATGGTAAGTTGCTGCATCCTGCTTCCTGCTATGGAAGTTTATTCAGGTGATCTGAGGTCACTTAGTGTTTTTGTCAATACTATCATTTCCATAGACTTGCGCCCTTTAACAATTACGGATTAGTTCGTATTAGGCATCTGCCCTTACGGTGTCTAAGTCGGAATCATCCTGTCATCTTTTGCTTCGATCTCAACGCTTCGTTCAACATTTGTTGACTATGCCACCCATCGATGATTAGTCATACTTGGGTGTTAATGAGGTAGCAATCAATACTAATCGTCGTCATCAGTTTGTTTGGCTCGATTGTGCCGCTCTGTGGGGGTAGTCTCTGAGCTATCTCTTTGAGTTGATGTCTTAATCCTTAGTAGGTTTATACTTACGTTCATTTCTTTTATCCTTGTCTTTCTGGGCTTTCCAACACCCTCATTAAGATTGTTGTTATTGGTTTCGTAATGGTCACCTCGGAGTCCTATCCCGTTCCTGCTGGAGGTCGTTTGTCAACAGTCTCCCACTGTATACAGTAATGCATTCTTTGTATGTTATCAATTACGTAGTGTTTTGCTCGCATTACGGAGCGATCTCTTAGGTTTTCCTCTTTGGGGTTCGGGATTGGTGTTCTTACCGTACTGTCGGTTGTTGTTGTAGTAGGTTTGTACCATTGCTAACATGTATATTGTTTAGTATTTCGGTCCAAGTTCAGCCCTCTGTGACTGGTTGTGTCGGACTCATCTCATCATGGTCAGGCCATCAGGCCCTTCCAAGGTATCATTCTCCATATTAGTGATTTACATCCGGTATTAGTGTGTACTACAATTGTAGCATTCGGTTATCTCGCCATGATGGCTTTCCGTGTAGCTTAACCGTGGTAGCACTTGCTATGGCAAGTGCGCCATGCAAGATGAGCTTCCGGTAGCGTGTGCGTCGGTAGTGGTACTTCCACCTAGTTTCCATATCTTTGGTAGTCCTCGGGACTCCTTCGATGTTCTCTTATTTAGGATAACTAGCCATCCGGCAGTTTCCTGGTCGTTTTGACAGTACTGTCGCTTATCAGGGTGTTCCTCTTTTTGAGGGAACCCCTTGTTACTTTCTTATGTCTTAATCTTCGCTCCCGTTTCCACACCCTTGTCGTGGTTACTAAGTAATGATTCTCCTTTAGGCACTACTTCGTAGTCCTATTCCGGTATACAGTTGTACGCGTCTTTATTGTCGCCTGTGCTACGTCGGCCAGGTTTTGTAACCTTTCTCATTGTATGGGGTTTGGAGTTTCCGTTTCTAACTGGACTTTCCAGTAATCTTAATCCTCATGCTTGTAATATCCCACTGTTATGCTCATTCGGACCACTGTCCGGTACTCATGTCGCTTTTCTTTTCTTCTCCATTGCACTCGTAGTGCTTTTCTTACCATTGGTATGGCGGGTCATTTCGACTGCGTAGCATGTCGACCCATGTTGCCGGTAATTACTGTTCTCTTATTGGTAGAATTCCGCTGGTAGCGCCTGTTTCACTATTGCGCTCCATTAAAATCCTCCAAGTTCTCTGTAACTGTTGTGCAACAAGACGTTTCTCGTATTGCTTACTGTTAACTAACTGCCAGATCGGGTTTTTTTCCGAGTAAGAGAAGGCTTTCTTCTCTCTGGCGTTTGTTCCACATATTCAGGGTTAGGGATGTGGAGGGCGGGTCTAGGTACTATGGATATCCGGTAAATACCGGGAAGTCCTGACTAACGCACCTCTCACTCTATCACTCAACCCTTAACCCATAACTCAAACTCAACATCTGTATTCACCTAAGTTCGGTATTTCTTGTCTTCAGAGCGTAACTACGCTCTGATACCACTTTTTGTAACACCCCATCTCGATCCAATCGTGGTTATCACAAACTTAACACCATATATACAAACTCTGCAGCGGATTCAATTACATTCCAGGACCTTGCCACGGTCTGACTACAGAATATACCGAACATTAGTACAAACCAATCTTATCCAAATACATATCCTTTTTATAATCCCCTCACGTCCTATACATCTTACTAACTCAAATTGCCATACAAGTGTACATGCACAACTCGTAGGCCAAACTTAACCCGTAACGCTTGTACCCCATCTTACTCTCGTGACGGCCGCCTCCTGACGTTCACCTGTCTAGTAAAAACAGCCCCCAAAGGGGGTCAGCACGAATGCTGGTAGGATCCTCTCATGGCCCCCAAGCTAACGTGGCTACGACGACTAATTGTCGATAGCATAGAGGTTGATTAGACGCACAACATAATAGAAAGTGCAATAAACAACAATCCAAATATGAACAATCAAAGTTCAAACACAATGAATGACTTAAATGCGTTCCCTTAATCATTGAGTTAGTTATTTAACTCCTTAGATTATGTTTCCTCTTAATCTCTTTCCAACCTTATCTTACCTCAATCTTAGTCCTTACCTTAGTCTTAGAAAACAAACCATTCCTTAATAGAAATGGATGTAGCTTATCTCAGTCTTAGAATACAAACCATCCTTCAAATAGAAATGGATGCAACTTTTCTCCAACCTTATCTTAATCTTAGAATACAAACCACTCTTTTAAATAGAAATGATTGTATCTTATCTCAATGTTTATTTTTGTCGGGTCAAAAGCAACCCTAGCCAATGAGCTATTAACTCCATTGGTTGAATAAACAACTTATCTTATAATTTAGGATTTAGGTGATCCTACCGCACCATCTTAATGCCACCTACCTTGGACTGTATGTCCAATGTAGCTGAGCCGGCAACCGACCCTAGGCAACAAGTCCGAAGACAAGTCCTTAAGCGGAAGTCGGATCTGCTTTAGATACCGACCCCCTTTTTCCTTAGCATGCATGACCGGAGTCAGTCCCGGGTTCCTCACTCCCCCCCTTAAGTTCCAGTTAGTAGAAGTCTCAAGACAATGTTTGTTGGTTAACCTCTTTCGGTTTATAACAAACTAATATTAGGGAGCGTTCCTTAGTCTCACTCAATTCCTTACTAAACGTTGGTTAGTAAGTTCTCACGGTAAGTTGTGTTAGTTTTCAGACATCACACAACAATACAATAAACATAGTGTTCCGGTTGCATGCTTTATCTTGTTTAGTGAGCACACAAAACAAATAGCACACAAGCCGAGGGACACCTGTTAGCAAGCAGGTCACAAGAAGAACTGTACCGTTCACCGTCGGTGGTAGCTTATTTAATCTCCTTCCGGGTCCCAATTCACAAGTCCTAAAACATTCATTCAGTTTTAGGTTATTAGTTACTTAACTCATTTGGTCACTAATGATCCCCATCTAACACCACTCAAGTTCTTATAAACTTAATCTTAAGTGAATCACTTCTCCTCATACCTTATACTTATTCACCCACTTAATTATCATTGTTACTCACCAAACATGTCTTAAACAACCTTATATTATCATTACATATCAATCCCCATTATTACCTAACATTTTCCAAGCTTATACACCATTTTTAGAGTGGTCCGGGACCTTGTCCTCAACCTAAGTCCCGGACCTATACCTGGTTCAAACTCTCGCTGTTTTAATGTGGTGGTCCGGGACTTTGTATGGGACTTAAGTCCCGGACCAATGCAAGCTAAAATCCTCGGGGGTAAATCAGGGGGTGGTCCGAAACTTCATACCAAACTTAAGTCCCGGACCAGGGTGCTGGACGAAGTCTCGGCTCTAATTTAGGCAAGGTCCAGGACTTTACCCTGGACCTAGGTCCCGGACCAGCTGCAGGTTTTAACCTTTTGCATTTTTTCTAAGTGTGATTGCCCTTGTTATCTTCACCCATGCTTTACCCAAAGTCCATATAATATCTTAGAAATATTCTAACCCTAAAATAATATCTTAAACTTGCCCAATTCCTCATCTAAACTTGTTACCCAATTTCTCACAAAATCTCTTATTACTTGTAATATTTTCCTTAAGTTTTCTAAGTAGTATATCATGCCTACAACTCAACTAACCCAAAATGCTATCTTCACAACCATCTTAACTACTCCTCAAGCATCATCATGCACAACCCATTTGCTTTATTCACACTTCTTAGAGCTATATATAATCTAACACATGCTTGCATCCTTACAAGTCATTATACCTTATTTTCCTTCAAAGTTTGTACAAGTTTCCAAGCTTCCTTCACTATGGTTTTGGTGCTTTAAATTAACCATTGGATCCCCTAGTCCCTCTTATACATCTACATCTCCTTTACTCAACTTACACACCATTCTCATAATCATACACTCTTATACATTCCAAGTCTTTTCCTTGACAATTTACAACATTATCTTACACTTTTCTCTTCCATCTCCAAGTCCACTCATTGTCATCTAACTAAAACCTTATTAGTCCACTATTAGTATCTTCACCACTAACACAAGCTACCAAGACTTCTCATTGCTATATTCTCTAGTTCACACCTAAATTATCTCAAAGTATTGTACACCATTTCCTCCAGATCTTTGCTCAAGTCTTATCATTCTTCATAACATGATTTTGGTGTGTTTAAAACACCCACCAATCCTCTAATTCCAGCTTGACATCTCTAGGTCATTCTAAACCTCGAGAACTACTTAGTTAACTCATTTCCACTCAAATTCCTCTTAATGATCCCTAGTAAACCCTAGGGCATATTAAATCATAACCATCACTTAAACCCTTTGTTTTCTACTCAAATTTCGCCATAGCTTCCCTAGTATTTATCATGCCCAAATGCATTGTTTTCCTCATTCAACCAACTCACACACATCAAGTCCTTTCTCATCTTGTTTTCTCACCCAAATCAACTCATTCACAACAACTCAATATAGTGCAATAATCTTAAATTGCATAGCACTAAGGCTCTTAAATGACATGGCTCTTTGGCCCTTAAATAACTTAAACTTAAACACTGAATTTCCCACATATAAAAGCTTCCAACCTGCAAATACACACAACAATGCTCCCATAGCAATATAAATGTTCTCTTAATTCACCTTATACTTATCTTACTAACTTATTTCCATTGGCTCCTTAGTCACAAGTTCACAAGCTAGTTTAAATTCTTTTTCCTAGGTTATATAACCCATTACCTAATGTAAGCCCTAGGCTACATTGGTACTCATCTAAAACTCATTCCTTAAACCTTAAACCACCATTAGGTAAGCAATTTACCTTGTTTTCTCAAGCTTATCTTAACTTCCTCCTTAGACCTTTTTCCCTTGGGAATCTCGGCCACCATCTTAACTTCCCTTGCCAATGTTCTAATCAATACACAATGACTCTCATGAGTGCGAAATAATACACTAACCTTAAGGAGTAAACCCTAGGTTGAAAATGTGTTTTAAGGTATTAAATGGAATGCTTTACCTTGGATTCTCAAAACAAGCTTGGATATGAACCAGTAGGACCTCCTCTAGCCCTTGTAGAGTATAATCAAGCTAGAACAATGGATAAAACAAGGCTCCATGAGAAGGTAATTTTTGGTCATGAAGAAGAAGTGATGGAAACACGGTTTTTCTTACATTTTCCTTACCTTAAGAGAATGGAGAACCAAATGGGCTCTTCAAACTTGATTTTCCTCCATCAATGGAGATTTCCCATGGCTCTAAAATGAAGCTTTTCCAATTTTGTAAAGATAGAAAGCTAGAGCTTGAGCTAACTAAGAATAATCTATGCTCACTTTTTGATTTGGAGCTAAAATGAGTAACTTATGGACATTTGAAGATGGAACAAGTATGGAGCTGGTTGGGCACGGTTTGGAACAGAGAGAACAAGAAGAAAACCGTGGAAGAAGAAGGGGAAATGAAGAAGAGAGGAGAGAGGTAGGCTAATAAGGATATTTGCTTTATAAAAGCAAATAGTAACTTTCTTTACTTATCTCTTCTTTTTCCCTTATTTGATGAAGTCTATGGTGACTCATCCTTAGAAAACCGGCCCCCTCTTTATAACCAAGATATTTATGGTCTTGGTTGACCAACTAATTGACTTATGTTGACTAAAACTTAAACTAGTCACTATTTGGCACTATTCACAAATTAGTGCACATATTTCTGAAATTTTTGATTTCCCATTGATTTAGGCTTCCTAATGTGATAATAATTAGTACACATGTTGATTAAGGTGTAATCATGGGCATTTATCCACTCAAAACTCATTTACAAGACAATTTTTCAAAAAGGTGCTTTAAGGAGTCTTAAATCACATTTTATGTTTAAGCTTGTTTTTGAGCTTGGTTTACTTTGGTAATTGATTTAAAATGTCCATTAGCATATTACTAAAGTCTTATAATGGTATTTGGGTGCTAATCAAAGTCACTCCAAGCTTAGAGCATGTTTTTGCCCAAATTGCCCTTAAAGCATTTTCTTGTGTTTTCCTTGGTTTAAATTGTCTACCAATCTTTCTAAGGAATATTTTAGCCTTACTACATCATATATTGATGTTTACTTAACATACTTAGGTTTGGGGTATTTCACTGATGCTACTGTAATTGTGTTTACTGAAGTCGGAACTGCAGAACAGAAAACTGCAACAGATGTACTTCCTCTTCCATTTCTTTTCCCTCTGTTTGCTTACGTATTTGATTCTCAATTCTTCCCAAGTGGTTGGCCCAGTTACTTAAGTATTCCATCAAGATTCTAAACCCAAACAAAACCCAAGACAACTTTGTTACAGACACATAAATAACCAAACACTGACTGGAAAGAATCAGAAATTGAAGAAAAAACTGAAATCTGAACTGGTGTTGTTACAGAAAAACAGCATTATGAAACTGATTGCTCTTTCTGGTTTCTGAGAGTTCTTAATCCAAAACTGTTTAGACAGTCCTACTAACCACCAAGGCATTTTAATGTACTGAAACAGAAAGAGAATTTGCAAACTGGAAAACTGTTATATTTTTTTCCTTCTGTTTTCCTTTCTGTTTTACTCACGAGCTTGTTCTTCAGTTTTCTCTCAATACCAGGTCAGGTAGTTTAGGGTGTGATAGTTTTTTTTTTTCTAACTGACTCAAAATAGATTTACCACCCCATTGTTTAAGCTCCTGAAAGGTTGTTATACAGAAAAGGTTAGGATGACAGAAACTGAACTCTAAACTGATAAGTTCTCTTATCTATTTCCTTTCTGTTTATTCACAGTTAGCTTACAGTTTTGTTTTTCTTTCTTCCCAAAATGCTTACATACTTAGTTAAGTGGATTGGCAAAGTTTTAAGTTCTCGAACCAACTCTACTGCCTTTACCTTATTTCTGAACTGGTTTATACAGAGAAAGGAAATTGCCGAGATTATCCTTGTTTTCTGCGTTGGTTTCTTTAGTTGATTCTTACAGAGATGTTTAGCTCTTATAAGTAGGCACATTTGTTACACTTGCATCATAAATTACTAGTTACTTACACAATGTTTATTTTCTCAAAACAGCACGCAGATAAAACTCTTGTTAGTTCTGAGATTTACTACCTTAAGATTTTTTTTTCCTTTCTTTCGGAGTTGAAGCCGGTTCTCCCTTGTGGATCTTTGGCACAAATGAGATTTTCAGCACCCTGGGTCACTTGACGATAACTGGGAAAGATTACTCAGGGGTTAACTGTGATAACTCAAGAAAGAACATGGGCTGGAGCAATCTGAGATAGGTATAATCTTTACCTTGTTTGTCTTTTTTTTTCTCTACCGAGGATGGTACAACAAGGAAGATTTGCTTGGGTCTTGCTCCTTCACCAAGCTGAGTACTATCCACTATCTTTTACGTGAGGAAAGACAGGAAGGAAGAAAAGAAGAGCTCAGGATCAGCTATGGTTATAACCGGCAAAACAGGGAAGAGAGGAGTGGTGTGCTTACCGAAATGGTGAAGGGAAGTAGGTTACACACTTGGGTTTTTCCTTCCTCCACAACCTGCTATGCTACTCTGGTTTCTTCGTGAAGGACAACCGGTAGGGAAGCTCAGGACAAGCTAGGCATGATCTCGATACAACAGTGGGAAAAACTGTGGTGAAACTCACGTAAAGAAGCAGAGAACAAAAGACTTAGTGCATGCTAGGGTTGTTACCGAAATAGAGGATGAGTTCAAGCTGGGTTTATGCGGTTTTACCTTGAGAAAACAAGGGAGCTAGCTTCCCTTCCTTCTCTGTTTTTAGCCGAAACTTCCCACTACTCTAGCTCCCAACTCGGTCCTTGTTGCTGGGTGGAAACAATCATGGTTTAGCTCTTTGAAGAGAGGGAAATCATAGGAGAAAGGTCAGCATGTTTTAGTCTTGGAGACTTACCTAACTATTGAGCAGCAACCATGGAAGTTGTGGGCAGCTCTCGGTGGAAGTTGGAGAAGATGAAGGTACTGGAAAGAGGAGGAGGGAGACCGATGATAGTGTGGTAGATGTAGGCAATTGTCGCGTGGGAATTTCCTCTAATCGAAGTGGTTAATTACTAGGTCGCAGAGGTTGTCGGATGAGACAAGGAGGGATGGTGTATATTGGTATGATATACTCAAGGTACGTGTTGTGTGTTTTTTGTTTTGTTCGAGCAGTGCTGAATCCAGGAAGAAGAAGGAATCGGTAAGGCATGTTTGGTTCTTTTTATGTAATTACAGTGATAGCCTACTACTAGTTTTAATTCGTTGGTATACATTACTGAATTCGAGCACAGCTCAACCGGTTAAGGCTTCGGGAAAGGTACGAAAGGTCTCGGGTTCGAATCCCGGCTAGAGCATGTTTGCTCCTTTTTTTTTGTTTCAGCCTTATTTATGCTTATTTCTTGCATATATGCGACTGTATTAACATGTCGCGTTATTAGTTATATATATATATATGACTATTTTGTTATGTCACGTTATTAATTATACCTATATACGAGTACGACTATTTTATTTGTCATGTTTTAGTTATATATACAACGTTATAATCTTGTAACGTTGTGTATATGTACATATATATTCGTATGTACATAAGTGCGTGACCGTATTAATATTAAACTGTTCGTTTGTTCGCAAGTTATTACATGCTCATAATGACATAATACGTTCTCCTTGATTTAAGTCTTACGTTATAAGGTTTTACATGCTTAATCGTTTATACCTTAATGTAGTTAATTATATGTTTAAATAACGTTAAATTATTTAGGGGTATTTCACTTCACCAAACCTACAACATAATTAAAACCAAACAAAGAAAAACAACTAACAAAAGAATTAGAACAAGCAACACATGAATCAAAACTAAAAACAAAAAGATAAAGGGAAAGAGATTGGGTTGCCTCCCAATGAGCTACCCGTCTTTTCGGTCTTTGGCTAGACCGTGCAACTGGAAGATCAGTATGGCGGATCATGCACCGTGATCACCGAATGGACTTCAGCGATGTCACCACTGAGATAATGCTTCAGCTGAGACCCGTTGACCTTGAATGTCTCCCCTTTTGTATTGATTAAACCGATGGCTCCATAAGGCGAGACACTCGTCACTGTGAATGGTCTAGACCAACGAGACTTCAACTTACCTGGAAATAGCTTCAGCCGGGAGTTGAATAGCAGAACCTTATCCCCAACGTGAAACTCACGCTTGACCAATAGCTTATCATGCCATCTGAAATACCCTAAACCTTAATATGTTAGTTAATTAAATAATTAATATAATTTAAGACTTAATTAGTCACTAAGAACATGTGGGAGAAATTCCCGAAAGAAACGAATCCATATAATGGATTAAAAGCACAAACGTGACTTTAAACGTCTAAAACGGACTTGTATAAATTATAGTTGATTTTATAACTATAATTATATACTAATTAAAGTCTAAGAATTTTCAGGAAAAAAAATATATATATATATACATTCCGGAAACCGGACCCGGACTGTTAAAACTGACAGTTCGGGAATTAACGGGTGTTATCTACTAATGACCAAGTGCCACTCTCTCACATTGTAATATAAAATCAGATTTTATCTCCTTCTCTACTTTATTAATTCTACTTATTTACTAAACTACAAAATAATAAAATTTCCCTCACACACTAACTCTCTCTCACACTCTCTCTCTTCCCCTCATTCTCTCATTCACGTTTCTTCTTTTCCCTCACCCAGCTCTCTCTTTCTGTTCTTGTTGCCAGCAATGGCGATTTTTACAAGCCAAAGAAACCCCAACTTCAACTCCTTGTAACTTCTTCATCCTAGCTCCAAATCAAGAAATTCTTTCACCAAAATACTCCTCTCATCTTGGGGATCATTTTGCACCTTTCAAAATCTCAAAACTCCATATTTCATCTCCATGGATGTACCACATTTCGAAGAAGAAACTTCATATTCTTGAAGCCAATCATCTTCTTGTGTTCTAAGGTAAGAAGGAAATCAAAGTTTCACTTATTCCTCCATTTCCTTCTTGAAATCGATTTTCCCTATTTTGAACACCATGCTTATTCTCCATGTTAGCTTGTTCAATCTCCTTGAGGTGTTGGAGCTAGCCCTAATTCATCGCCAATCACTTCACTTTGAAGTAGAAGGTAGTTCCCTCCATGTGTTCAAGTAATTTCTAAATTCTAACCCTAAATACTCATTGTGGTTATCTTGGCTTGGTCATTAGTGTAGCAATTTATCCCGTTGAGTACCGATTGTGGAACAAGAAGTAAAGAGAAGGGGAAAGTTTGAAAAGAAAACCAAAGGTAATTAACTTACCTTCAACTAATGTGTGAGCTATGGAATGTGTTTTGTTTGAGCAAATAAATGTTGGGTGTAATGCAGGTGTTGCTAATAATATGAGGAAATGCAGTGTTTAATTTGTTGTTGTTTAAGTGCCAAACTTTAAGGGTTATACACATTGTGGTGTTGTTGTCAAATTGATGGGATTTGTATACAAATTTGTGTTTTTGAATGAGTTGATGTCAAAGTGTTTTGGTGGGCTAAATAATGTGGGGGAAACATGTAATAACTATGGGGATCATGCCAAAATTGTATAAAGTTTGGGTGAAGTTCTGTGTTGAAAACGCCACTGAAAAATGCATTTTTGGGCACGTCCGAACTTCCGTCCGGACTTGGAAGTTCGGACATGCCTCGTTGTGTTATAAATTTTCCGAGTTTCGGGTGATGTCCGGACTTCTGTCCGACCTTTGAAGTCCGGACACGTTAAAATTTTTCCCCAGGTTTCAGTCTCGACTTGTGTCCGACCCTTGATGTCCGGACACAAGTTCGGACGCGTCAAAATTTTTCTCAAGTTTTAGTCTCGACTTGTGTCCGACCTTCGACGTCCGGACACAAGTTCGGACACGTTGAAAATTTTCCAGATTCGCTCTCGACTTGTGTCCGACCTTTGACGTCCGGACACAAGTTCGGACGTGTTTCAAAATTTTCCCAGATTTCTGTTCGACTTGTGTCCGACCTTTAATGTCCGGACACAAGTCCGGACGCTTGTAAAATCTTCCCAAATTTTGTTCGACTTGTGTCCGAACTTCAAAGATCGGACACAAGTTCGGACAAACGCCAGTTTTCATTTTCTAAGTCTCGGCTTGTGTCCGAACATTGATGTCCGGACATAAGTTTGGACATGTCACTGTTTTTAACATAATTTGCTCGTTTGAGCCCCGTTTTGACTTCCGTTTGCGGGGGTTTGTCTAGGACATGTAGGTGGGTTATAATAATAACTAGAAAGATGGAAAAATCATAATAAAGTGTGAAAGAAAAATAAACTAGGAATGTGAAGTAACAAATTAATAAAGGTCTAGTACGTTAATTAACCGACATTACTAAATGTGTATAGATTCTCCAACGGTGGGAACCAATCACAGCAAGGACCAAGGTATGGTTTTCTTGCAGTCTGTTGCCTACCGGTTTACACCGGCTTGTGTGTTGTTTGTTTTTCTGTGTGTTTACAACCTTGTAAGATTAAACCATGAAATGAGTTTACAGTTCTTATTATTAATGTAACGTGTGTGTACCGATACCGGTAACCTCGAATGCGTGCTAACAGTTAATTAGCCAACACTAGGAACGTAAGAGAACGGTATCCGGTGATAACGTTCCCAACCTAAGGAATGTTCTAACCCGGCTATGTGTGTGTAGTTGTGATATGTGTTGCTGAATTATGCCTTATTTCCCTTGTATGTCTAACTGGACTTAAACACTTACTTGTGTGAGATTATGTTAAGCTCCCATTGTGGGACTGCTAACGAGTGCTAACGGGGGGAGTGAGGAATCCGGTCGTTCCGGTCACGCGTGTATGTATGGGTGTCGACATCTGAATCAGATTCGGCTCTCTCCTTATGTTAGGGTAGTTTTCCTTTTATGGGGAATTCGACCTCCCATTAGCTTAGCCAAAGCTTACCTACCTGACTTCCACTCGGGCTAGGGGGAAATTATGTGTTGATGTGTTCGGGTCACTACACCCGTCTCATCTTTTAAGTTAAAGTTGTTCATTCGACTAACAAAACAGTAATGTGATATGTGTTAAGCTTAACATGAGGATGAAGTCATCCTCTAGGCTTACAAGTTGACTAACCATGTTGGTTGTTTCCTAAAGTGAAATGTTCTCATCTTATATGTGTTGTTATTGTTCTGTAGTAACTCTTACTAAATATATGCATGTTGTATGTTAAAATCAACTCCATGTTATCATGACAAATAGTTGCGTGTATCCCGGTAGTCAGCGGGCTGCACGTTAACCATGCCAGCAAAAGGTTGCTGACCCCCTTTGGGGGCTATGTTTATTGCAGGATGAGGATCGAGGAAGCAGAATGGCTTTAGGTCCTAGATTGATGATACTTTTGTTATTTTTGGATATTGTACCCGAGTAGTGTCTGTACACTCGAGGTCTTATATTTTGGTGGATGTAAAGCTAGTTGGTGATTTTTACAGTTACACTCGGTATATTGTCATTCTTTTGGGTAAGTGATTTTTGTAAGGTTGTAATTATGCTCGGCATTCTCGTAATCAGACCGATACATTGTAAGTAACAGCCTTGTTAGCCACGTGGGTGGCTAACGGCGTGTAACACCGCCCTTTTGGTATATGGTTAAGTTTATGATTTCCGCTGCGATTATTGATTAAATGTGAAGGTTATGGATGGGTGTTACAAAAAGTGGTATCAGAGCGAAGTATCGCTCTGATTACCGATTACCGAGCTTAGGGATATACCGAGTTAGGGAATTTAAACCTTGTCGTCCAAAGGACGTTATAAACATTTGGTACGATAAGTTTGTAAGCACAATACTAATGTGCTCTCATGTATGTTCAGATGGCAGGGCGACCGCGGGGACAAGGCCGTGGAGGGCCTGGTCCAGGAGATACGAGGGATAATCCCACCGCTCAGATGATGGCCGAAGCTGTAGCGGCCGCCCTAGCACAAGTAGTACCTCAGATTGTTGCTGCGGTACAGCAAGGGCAACAACAGCCCGTTGGTCAGGACCAGCCTGAACCACCACCACCACCACAGCCACGCGAAACTAATTGGGTAAAAGCGTTGGCCGACTTGCGACCCCCGTCTTTCAAAGGAGAGACCGACCCTTCCAAACTAGAGGCGTATATCTCGGAGCTCGAGACCGCCTACGAGACTTTGGCCGTTCCTGCTGATGCCAAGGTCCGACTTGCTGCTTTTTATTTAAAGGGTTCGGCTAGGTACTGGTGGAAACTTGTGAGGGCCGAGAAAGTGGCCGATCCGGATTTTGGATGGGAACAATACACGGCATTACTAAGGGCCAAGTACTATCCAGTGCACGTGCAAGAGGCAAAGCGCCTGGAGCTCGATAGTTTGAAGCAAGGAGACAAAATGACGGTGGACGACTACTACACCACCTTCACCGACCTTGTTCATCTTCTACCCGACCTAGGTTACTCGAACCGGGTCTTAGTGAATCGCTTCTACAGTGGGTTGAGCCACCGCCTACGCTATGGCATGGGGCCAGCCGAGTACAATACCTTGCAGGTAACTTCAATAATGCCTAAGTGTGAATGAGTTATGTTGTATGTGAGTGTGTAAATATGTTGCGGGGCATGACTAACACCTTGAACCTCAGGAGTGCTATCATGCCGCTGCTAAGGTGGAGATCACCGTCCGCCTAAGGGACGAGGAGAATGCGCATAAGCGCAAGATCTCGAGCGAGGGCCAAAGCTCGCAAGGGTACCAAGGAGGGAAGAAGAGGAAACCTTACCCTCAGCCCCAGAAGGGCCAGCAGCAGGATGTCAAGGGCCAAGCCCAGCCTACTACCACTGAGGAGCCGCTGAAGCTCACCTATGCCTATACGGCTAAGCCCTTACGCTCTCACCCGCCCAAGGGTAACTAATTAATTCTGAATAACGAATTCAGGTATTTATTGCTATATTGTGAAGTGTGTACTGAATGTGTAATGTGTTAGCAGCCAGTACGGGCTCTGGACCGGAGCGCCACTACTTCTATAAGTGGTGCAAAGGTGACCATCCCGGCAAGGATTGCAAAGGGAATGATGTGCAGTGCCACTACTGCAAGAAGCTGGGGCACCGTGACTTCGAGTGCTACAATAACCCTGATGGCAGAAACTATAGGCCTAGAGGGCAATGGAAGGGTAAGGCCACTGCGACCACTGAAGGCCCGAAAGCTACTTATCAGCCATCCCTAGGGCAAGGGAATACTGAGTCCCAGAAGGGGAAGGGGCCGGGAGCAGGCAAGGCTACCTTGAATGTGGTGGACCGGTCAGAGGCACCAGGATCGTCTTCTAGACCAGGTACCCCTTAAAACCGTTAAGTGATATAAGTGATTGCTTACCGCATTTCCATGCATGTGCGTTAGTGAGTCTAAATGTATGACCACAAAGTAATGAATTAAAGTATAATGTGAAAACCACCTAAATTAGGTAATTCTAAACCTTAGGAACTTTCAATATCTGCTATCCAATCCCACCCACACCGAACCCCGGAGATACCACCATCGACATTGCCGACTATCCGACAGAACAGTGTCAGGTTATCCAACCAGGTATGATATTATTAAAAGGATACCTGACACCCGAAGCGCAAATTCATACCATTCGTCGATGCAACGAGCTTGGAGCAGCACCTGGAGGTTTCTACACACCCGAATACCCAAGTGGGGCGAAAATGAATTTAAAGATGATGTGCATGGGTAAGGATTGGAACCCTTACACCAAGTCATATCAGGACACGCGAGCTGAAGATGGAGCTACTATACCGAGTATACCTGAGGAGTTCCTTGCGGTTGTTAACCACACCGTGGGAATTGCTCAGCAAGTTGAACCAGAACAAATTCCAAGTATCGAGGCGGACTTATGTATTGTCAATTTCTACCAAAAAGGTGGAAGATTGGGTTTGCACCAAGACAAGGACGAGACACCCGAGTCTCTAAGTAAGGGAGTACTCGTGGTGTCTTGGTCCATTGGTGATACCGCAGTGTTTATGTATGGCGAGCAGAAGCGAGCGGACCTCACAAGGAAGCTAGTGTTAGAGTCTGGAGATGTGTTAATCATGGGTGGGCAGTCAAGGATGTTGTATCATGGTATCAAGAAGATCAAATTGAATACGGCACCTCCGACGATAATCAATGCCACACACATGAAGCCTGGACGTTTGAACTTAACCTTTAGACTGTTTTGAAGTTATGTGTAACCATGTAAAGTATGAAGTCAGTTGTATGTTAAGTATGTGATGCATTAAGTATGCTAAGTGCTCAAGCGATGTCGCTAATGTAATACTATCATGGTGTAAAGATGAGTTTTATGAATAAAGCAGTGTTGATTTCTTGAGTAAACCACTCGTGTTATTACCGCTATACTTATAAAGTTTCTGAAATAAATTAGGTTGTGCACTCGGGACGGGAGGTATACTGAGTGTCTGCAATGAGGCAGAGGCCGGCAAGAGCGGCACCATCCTCACCGGTACCTTCCCAGTTAATGGCGTGGACGCCTCGGTCTTGTTCGACTCCGGAGCCTCACACACTTTCATCTCGCTATCATTTGCGAAGAGGCTGGGGTTAGACGGTGAAGAGATGCAAGACTTACTAGTCACTCTCCCGTCGAAAGAGCGGATCAGGTGTACCCGCTACCACCGAGACGTTGTTGTACGAATTAAGAATGAAGAGTTCCCGATCGACTTGATAGAGTTCGAGGGGCTCGGTTTTGATGTAATTGTCGGAATGAACTGGTTGGAGCGGTACAAGGGCAGAATCCTATGTCCCGAGTGTAATGGTATGAAATATACCATGCGGAAGGTCAAAGCGTCTACCGGAGGCCTGCTAGCAGAAGGACTACTACCGGAGACCAATTGTCGGAAGGCCTCCTACCGAAAGGCCCCAATGCGGAAGGATCTACCAAGAGAGTCTACCGGAGGCCAATTGTCGGAAGGCCTATCGATGGAAGCCCTACTACCGGAGGACCCGCTACCGAAAGAGCTGCTATCTAAAGGATCGCTACCGATGGAGTAGCTACCGGAGGGATTATCGGTAAAGTGACGGTCCGGAAGAGTTAGTCCAAGACGGAAGCAGTATTTCAGTCCGGAGACCCATAAAAGGACTGATAGTTATGTTTATGTAACACTACCACATGTATAAGGGCAAAAGAGTAAACTTAGTGATAGAAAGTCTATAAATAGGAGTAGAAGGGCTCATTTGTAAGGGATTCAAGTTAGAAGAGGGAGCTCACATCCCAAAGCTCTCTAGTGTTGTAAACCAAAGGATGAATAGCTCTGTCTAGAAGTGGACGTAGGCCGGATTATTGGCCGAACCACTATACATCACGGTGTGGAAATTGTGTTGGGAGAGTAACTTCTGTTACCTCTTCATTGGCGCCGTCTGTGGGAAACGAACATCAACCACGATTCATCCACAATACGAGAAGCGTCGTGATGAACTATGTTCATGATTTTAGAGAATTGGCAAGCGATGATTTTACGGAGAAAGGGGAAGTAATCAGGGAAAGATTTAGGCCGACAACGAGATAAGGCGGAAACTCAATTCCTCTGCATACGCACACTCAAGAAGATCTTTTCTCACAAGGATCTCACACAAAGCAATCTACTCCAAAGATTGCGAAAGTTCAAGAAATCCTCGCCAAGGTTAATCCAAGTGCCCAGCCCCGGGCGACGATGGTGAAATTTTATTTCAGCCTGAAGGTCATCTTTATCCACAACCGCGATCGGGAGTAATTGATCGATTGAATTTCGCTTACTGTTGAAACCTGATCAAGAAAGAAATAGAGCGTATCGCGCTTCAGATTTAGGAATTATATACGGTGAAGGAATGGAGTAGCACGTTCGAGAATCGATCCTCGATTACCGAGGCAATGGTGAACGATCGTCTTGTAGTAAGAGGGACTCGTCGAGATTCACTGGCGGAGTTTCGTTTTTCGTGAAATCTTCAAAAAAAAAAAAGAAGAATGAAAGAAGTGAAGGCTTCGAGAGTTTGGAATCTGGAAAGGAGTAAGTAGATTTATATGCGAAGAACTGGTTCTCGATCATTGAAATAAGGATGAGCGATGATCTTGGAGTACGGAAAAAGATCGATGATCAAGGGAGTGATTTGTTGGTGGTTGAATGACCACGATCTGTAACTCTGTCAAGAAAAATACAAAACCTCTTCGAGTGGGGAGATCGAAAGAAGAAATGAAGAGAAATTTCCATCGAGCCGAATATGAGGCATCCTTTGTTGAAACCGGTTGAAAAATCTTAATTGACGATGAGAAATGAAAGCCTGAATCCAATTGCGATAAGAAGAAGGCAGTAAAGGGAAGCATAACTTGTCTGATCGAATCAAAAGACGAGAAGTCTGGAGTTACAAATTCAACATGGCACCGAGCTACAGATGCTTGGAGCATTGCGGAAGCATAACACAGTTGCCTCGGGGAGGAAAGGCCCGGTCGTTTTCTCCAGAATTGGTAAGAAAGATGAGGCCCGGTGGGAGAAGACAAATGGCCAGAGAGGCATGGTGCAGTAGCGTCCTGCTTCTACAAACCGTCAACTCTAAATTCTGGTCGGAGACCATTTTTCTCTCGGAGGCCAATCTCTTCGGAGGACATTCTCTTTAGCTGGAACAAATAGAAGTGCTATCGTACCATTTGATATCCTCTCCGGTAGAAATTTTGATATCCTCTCCGGAAGAAATTTTGACATCCTCTCCGGTAGGAGTTTGGGTATCCACTCCGGTAGAAACTTCTCACCCCCAACGGCAACAGATTATCTCCGTCAAAAGATCATTTGTGGAGCTACAGTTTTACAATCAAAATTCCAATATACCGTATCCATGAGAATCGAAGAGCAGAAATTTTCCCCCGGAGATCAAAAGAGGAGGAAATATGGAGTTACAAATTCAACGCAGTCCTGGATGTACGAATCGGAAACAGGTTTCTGTCTTCAGAGTTATTGGATCAAATTAGAGAAGGAATAGCATCACCTGTCGGCATCATTGGCTCAAGATAAGTTTAAATTTTCTACTACAGATCGCAAGATTTTGCTATAAATCTACCTGAACTATCTTCGCAATATTAAAATTTTGCTATAAATTTTCTAGATGCTAGCCTACGCGTAATTTGCACTTACTTGTCGTTATAAAACTGCTACGATGAATTGTGCCCTAAGTTATTATAATCCTTGATTCTGATTTGAACACGTATGACTGGTCAGCCTTAGTATAGGAAGATTATATGTTGGAGACATTATCAACACATCAGCTCATTTTCAAAAACTTACATTTGAGAAACATCTATTGGTGAGAGCCTAAAGCTACGATTCTATTGTTTCGAATTATTTCGGATCAATTTTTTCTGCTCTGTTCAAAGTCCGCTATAGCAGATTTTTGAGCGTCTCCAAGTTGTCTTTTACTTTCGTTTTAACTGCTTAATTTATCTATTTTGCTACTGTTCGAAAGCGCTATACTTTTACATTCATAAGTCGATATAGAATGGCCTGCGTCAATCAACTAACAGTGACCTTCAGCTTCGTTCCACTTTGTTTCTGCTTTAAACCATCATTTTAACATAATGAAACCTGCTTGGATTTGGCTTTTATGCATGACAGATCGTAAGAATGAGGGCAGTCAGATCTCAGCTTTAGGCCCAGGCGCAGTCTCCGTTTCGGTACAATTGCTTTAAAAACCATGATGCGGCTAGAGGTCAATCTGGTGGAAAAGGAGTATTTCGTGAGTCTTCCGTCCTCTCGAAGCAAGAAGAAGAGCAAGGGACAAAGGAAAGTAATCCCCACGATGGAATAACTTGGTTTCAACCAGAACTAGAGGAAGAACGAAGAGGAGTAAAAGCCCTGAGAGCAGAGGAGGTTACAAAAAATAGAAGAAAAGAATCCCCGGTAATAGTGGAAAAAGTGGAAAGGAAAACACACCTCCAGCGACGACCTATTGAGCTTTCTACCGGAATTAGAGGTTTTGTCCTTGATTTAAAAAAGGGTGTTTCTCCAAATGATACGAAACCGATTAGTAGACACCAGAGATTGTCTTTCGGAAGGGGATGCGACAGATAGCTACCGGTAGCTATCAGAATGGAACGGACAATAATCCTTCCGGCGCGAATCCGGAAGTGACATAAGATTTTCAGCGGTAGCAAATTAAGGTTTCACCGACAAAGTGATAAAAGCTCTTCCGGAGAGGTCAAATTCGCTTTGGAATAAATTTTAGCAGTCCATCAGAAGAAGCGTGCAGCACACAGCAGCGTGGCGGAATGGAAAATTTTAGTCCAACTCCAAACATCGATAATTCAACCTCGAATGGCATCGATAGTTCAAATCTCAGAATCAGTAGGCTCAACTCGGAGAAAATTTAAGGAAGAAGAAAAGCGCTTTAGTCACAGGGGAAGGGAATGGTTGGAGCATCAGATATTTGACGTCAATACTCAGAAGGCGTACCCCGAGAAGATTTAGGAGGCCGATGTCGAATCCCCGGATGATGGTGCGCAATTAAGTTTCTCTCCGAAGTTGTTTTTCATCAACCGAAAGGACCACGCCTTTTGTTACCAAGAGATATTGATTTTGGATGTAAAAAGGTTGGTGTGGCGTGAAATTTTCTACCGGATGGGATCTGTCCAAATCCATAAGATTGTCGGTTTCATGAGCGACTGGTAGAAGTGTTGGGCTAAAAACTCCACCGGTAGCAGCTAGCAGCTTCAAATCCCTACCGATAACAACTTGCTTCTCCACCATCGAACTCTACCAGCGAGGGGCCCTCCAGAGGAAAATGGTTGTCTACAGAAATAACGTCCGCTCTACCGGAAGCACACGCACAAAGACCGCTAATAAAAATCCAGTCCAGACAAGAAGAGGTAGCAATCCTACCGAGAATGCACGGGTTATCTCCGGAGGGAAGGGTCCGGTCGTTTTTTCAAATTAGCGAGGAGGACCTTCCTTGCTACTGTTACGTAGTCATTATCCTCCGGAACCAGTGAGGAAATCACTTTCACCGATCCGCCTCCGGAGACAACTTGTCATTCTTATCGGAGAGCCAGGCCAGATAAATAGACATCCGGAGGCCAGTAATATTATTCCACAGGTAAAAAGAGGTACCAAACTTTTTGATATTTCATTATGGATATTTTTTTCCACCGAAATTTACAAAACTTTCTCTAGAGGATTGATCACCCTCTAGTTTTCCAAAAAAAAAAGAAATATTTTAAAACAATTTCTGATTTACTTAAATGAAGACCAGCGAGTCTTGAAAAAAAAAGAAAAAAAGAGAAGAGAAAGAAAGAAAGACAAAAAAAAAAGAAAGAAAAAAAAAGAATGTATCCGACGACCTCACCATTGGCCATGGGAGAGTGTTTTGTATCCGACGATCTACCATCAACGATGGTAGTGTAATTCATCCGACGATCTCACTGTCAGCGTCCTGGCAGTAGAGTGTTAATCCGACGATCTCACCGGCTCAAAGTCGTGGTAGAGTGTTAAATCGACGATCTCACCATGTGTACAGTGGTAGAGTGTGAAAGCAAAAGTGTAACTAAGGGGTTACCAAAAGAAATCTTGGCAAAAAAAAAAACAAAAACAGCAGTCTAAAATTATTCATTATAAGAATCTCCAACTTTTGGGAAGTAACGGAATTTATAGTAATTCCTTTTGTTCACTTCAGACTTGTGCTATCCATGTGCTTAGAAGGGCTGCTCTAAAAAACCTAGAGGCTGTGTATTTGGGTTTTCTATCCCCGTGATTAATATGCTCTAACTAACAAAAAACTTTTGGGAAATCCGGTCGCTCCGGGCAGCCCAAAAGACAAATATCTTTTAATATGTTAAATTTAGGTATGCAGGTCCAAGGAATAAAGTAATTCAAGCATGAATCTGATTATGAAGTAATATCCCATTATTATTATTATTATCTCGGACTTCTTGAGATTATTACGGTCTTCTGGAATTATTATGGCCTTCTGGGATTATTATGGCCCTTCGGAATTCCAGATCTTTGGATTTCTCATTATGGCACGTTCAAGGAGCGGGGACCTTTTCTCAGGAGAACAAGTGGGACTTCATCGCCCCCGGAACACGTGGGACTTCTTTGTTTCCGGAAGACAAGCTCTTACATAGGCTAAAGTTTTTAAGTTCATTTCCTTTTTAGGCAAAAGAAAAAGAACTTGTGGGACTAGGAGATATATAGTAGAAAAGAAAAGAGTACAAAGTGTAAATTTCATCTTCTTTTTATAAGTTCCACTTTTTAGTGTTAAAAAGTAGAACTTGTGGGACTGATGTAATGGTATGAAATATACCATGCGGAAGGTCAAAGCGTCTACCGGAGGCCTGCTAGCAGAAGGACTACTACCGGAGACCAATTGTCGGAAGGCCTCCTACCGAAAGGCCCCAATGCGGAAGGATCTACCAAGAGAGTCTACCGGAGGCCAATTGTCGGAAGGCCTATCGATGGAAGCCCTACTACCGGAGGACCCGCTACCGAAAGAGCTGCTATCTAAAGGATCGCTACCGATGGAGTATCTACCGGAGGGATTATCGGTAAAGTGACGGTCCGGAAGAGTTAGTCCAAGACGGAAGCAGTATTTCAGTCCGGAGTCCCATAAAAGGACTGATAGTTATGTTTATGTAACACTACCACATGTATAAGGGCAAAAGAGTAAACTTAGTGATAGAAAGTCTATAAATAGGAGTAGAAGGGCTCATTTGTAAGGGATTCAAGTTAGAAGAGGGAGCTCACATCCCAAAGCTCTCTAGTAAACCAAAGGATGAATAATAGCTCTGTCTAGAAGTGGACGTAGGCCGGATTATTGGCCGAACCACTATACATCACGGTGTGGAAATTGTGTTGGGAGAGTAACCTCTGTTACCTCTTCACCGAGCACCGTCTGCTTCTTCGGAGTCCGTCTGGGGTTACCATTTCATACCGCCAGAGGCCCAGGGAGCCTTCGACACAGATCATTTCCGCCATGGCCATGTATCACGAAATCTGAAGGAAGAATGATGTATACCTCTGCTATGTCCAGGACATAGAGAGAGACCCTGAGTTTAGCCCAGAAGTACCGGTTGTGTCGGAGTTTCCTGATGTCTTTCCTAAGGAACTCCCAGGCATGCCGCCTACACGGGCAGTTGAGTTTGAGATTAACTTGGTACCGGGCACCGGACCTATAGCGAAGGCGCCCTACCGTATGGCTCCAGCTGAGATGACAGAGCTCAAAGAGCAGCTGCGAGACCTACTCGACAAAGGATTCATCCTCCCTAGCGTTTCACCATGGGGAGCACCAGTCCTTTTTGTGAAGAAAAAGGATGGGAGTCTCCGCCTCTGCATCGATTACAGAGAGCTGAATGCTGTGACGGTGAAGAACCGTTACCCATTGCCACGTATCGATGATTTGTTTGATCAGCTGAGAGGTGCATCTGTATTCTCTAAGATCGATCTGCGATCGGGTTAACATCAGATTGCTATCAGAGACAGTGATATTGAGAAGACCGCATTCTGAACCAGATATGGACATTATGAATTCACAGTCATGCCGTTTAGGTTGTCTAATGCACCGGCAAAATTTATGGACTTGATGAATCGTTTGTTTCGAGAGCAGTTGGACAAGTCCGTAGTTGTCTTCATCGATGATATTCTTATCTATTCTAAGTCCAAGGTTGAGCATGAAAATCACCTGAGGAGTGTATTGCAGACATTGAGAGAGAACCAGCTTTATGCGAAGTTCTCAAAGTGTGAATTTTGGTTGGACCAAGTCTCTTTTCTTGGTCATGTTATTTCTGAGGCCGGGATCGCTGTGGATCCGGCCAAGATTGATGTTGTGCGCACCTGGCCTAGACCGAAGACGGTTACCGACATCCGGAGCTTCCTCGGTCTGGCAGGTTATTATCGGAGGTTTGTGAAGAATTTTTCTAGTGTTTCGAAACCGTTGACATCCTTAATGAAGAAGGATGCACCGTTTGAGTGGACGGTTGACTGTGAGAGCTCATTTCAGAGTCTCAAGGATGCTTTGACCTCTGCACCGGTTCTTACTATACCAGAGGGTACCGATGGTTTTGAGGTGTACTGTGACGCGTCAGGTAAGGGAATGGGTTGTGTTTTGATGCAACACGGGAAGGTCGTGGCCTACGCCTCCCGACAGTTGAAGCGACATGAAGAAAATTATCCTACACATGATTTAGAATTGGGTGCCATTGTCTTCGCCTTGAAGATATGGCGACACCATTTGTATGGAGTGAATGTGACGATTTATTCAGATCACAAGAGTTTGAAATACCTGTTCACTCAGAAGGAGTTGAACATGAGGCAAAGGAGATGGGTTGAGTTCCTTACTGATTACGATATTAACCTTCAGTACAAGGAAGGTAAAGCAAACATTGTAGCTGATGCATTGAGTCACCGAGCACACTCTCTCCATTCGCTAATCTCTCACTCTAGCTTGGTTGATGAGGTGCGGAGTGCTCAGATGTCAGATCAGTACATGCAAGAGATCAGACAGAAGCTGATTGACGGCACATTCGAGAGCCAAAAGTATGATTTCCGACTACATGATGATGATTTGATCAGGCTGAATGGCCGACTTTGTATTCCACGAAGTAGCGCTGAGCTGAAGGAGCGCATACTGAGTGAATCATACTGTTCCTCTACTTCGATTCACCCTGGAGCTTCAAAGATGTACAAGAGTATGAAGAGATATTTCTGGTGGACCGGTATGAAGAAAGATATGACAGATTATGTTGTTAGGTGTCTCACTTGCCAAAAGGTCAAGTTTGAGCACCGTCGTCCTGGTGGCATGGTACAGCCAATGCCCGTTCCTGAATGGAAGTTCCATGATATTTCCATGGACTTCATTGTTGGGCTTCCGCCTACTCGGGGAGGCTTGAATATGATATGGGTCGTTGTTGACCGACTGACCAAGGTGGCCCGATTCATTCCGATGAAGGACACCTGGAAAGTGGCGAAGCTGGCAGAGCTCTTCGACCGTGAGATAGTACGACACCATGGAGTACCGAAGACTATCGTGTCTGATAGGGATACCAGATTCCTCTCGAGGTACTGGAGAAGTACACGGGAAGCACTTGGTACCGAACTGAAGTTGAGTACGGCGTTTCACCCACAGACAGATGGTCAGAGTGAGCGCACTATACAGACGCTTGAGGATATGTTACGTGCATGTGCACTTGACTTTCAGACCAGCTGGATTGATAAGTTACATCTGATCGAGTTTAGCTACAACAACAGTTACCATGCGTCGATCAAGATGTCTCCCTTCCAGGCCTTGTACGGTAGACCATGCCGCACGCCATTATGCTGGGATGAGTCGAGTGAGACGGTCATTATAGGACCTGAGTATTTAGAGCAAGTACAAGCAGAAGTTCGCCAGATCCGGGCTAACATGAAGGCAACTCAGGATAGGCAGAAATCGTACGCCGATGTGCGCAGACGTGACCTGGAGTTCGCCGTGGCCGATCAGGTATTTCTTAGAGTATCCCCCATGAAGGGAGTGTTTCGTTTTGGCCAGAAAGGCAAGCTGAGCCCGAAATATGTGGGGTCTTATGTTGTGACGGAGCGGATAGGCCCGGTAGCTTACAGGCTTGATTTACCTGCTGAGCTGGGCAAGGTACATGATGTATTTCATGTGTCCCAGTTGAAGAAATACATGTCTCATCCGTCTCATGTACTTCAGCCCGAAAGGCTAACACTAGAGCCGACCATGCGATCAGTGGAGACTCCCGTACGGATCCTGGACACTAAGACTCGAGACACTCGCCATAAGTCTGTTAGATTGGTGAAGGTCCTCTGGTCTAACCAGGAAGTCGAGGAGGCCACTTGGGAGCTGGAGGAGAAGATGAGGGCGAAGTACCCGTCGTTGTTCACTTCTTAGTTTGTATGTATAGGGTACGGGGCGTACCCCTATTTAAGGGGGGTAGAGCCGTTTCGGTTATGTATGTACGGCATGTATTGGAATACATGTCTATGTTGTTATGTTATAGACCTTTGAGTCTAATTGATGTTATGTACCGGGACCTTGAGTCCGATGTGATGTAAAGAATGTTTGTGTGTTGTTATAGAAGCGTTGTTTCAGAGGTAATCCCCGTGTTCTAATATTTAAGATGCGTGGGAAGTGTGAACTTTGGGGACAAAGTTCTTTTAAGGGGGGTAGATTGAAATACCCCAAACCTTAATATGTTAGTTAATTAAATAATTAATATAATTTAAGACTTAATTAGTCACTAAGAACATGTGGGAGAAATTCCCGAAAGAAATGAATCCATATAATGGATTAAAAGCACAAACGTGACTTTAAACGTCTAAAACGGACTTGTATAAATTATAGTTGATTTTATAACTATAATTATATACTAATTAAAGTCTAAGAATTTTCAGGAAAATAATATATATATATATACATTCCGGAAACCGGACCCGGACTGTTAAAACTGACAGTTCGGGAATTAACGGGTGTTATCTACTAATGACCAAGTGCCACTCTCTCACATTGTAATATAAAATCAGATTTTATCCCTCTACTTATTAATTCTACTTATTTACTAAACTACAAAATAAAATTTCCCTCACACACTAACTCTCTCTCACACTCTCTCTTCCCTCATTCTCTCATTCACGTTTTCTTCTTTTACCTCACCCAGCTCTCCCTTTCTTCTTGTTGCCAGCAATGGCGATTTTTACAAGCCAAAGAAACCCCAACTTCAACTCCTTGTAACTTCTCCATCCTAGCTCCAAATCAAGAAATTCTTTCACCAAAATACTCCTCTCATCTTGGGGATCATTTTGCACCTTTCAAAATCTCAAAACTCCATATTTCATCTCCATGGATGTACCACATTTTGAAGAAGAAACTTCATATTCTTGAAGCCATTCATCTTCTTGTGTTCTAAGGTAAGAAGGAAATCAAAGTTTCACTTATTCCTCCATTTCCTTCTTGAAATCGATTTTCCCTATTTTGAACACCATGCTTATTCTCCATGTTAGCTTGTTCAATCTCCTTGAGGTGTTGGAGCTAGCCCTAATTCATCGCCAATCACTTCACTTTGAAGTAGAAGGTAGTTCCCTCCATGTGTTCAAGTAATTTCTAAATTCTAGGGTTAATGGAATTATAAACCCTAAATACTCATTGTGGTTATCTTGGCTTGGTCATTAGTGTAGCAATTTATCCCGTTGAGTACCGATTGTGGAACAAGAAGTAAAGAGAAGGGGAAAGTTTGAAAAGAAAACCAAAGGTAATTAACTTACCTTCAACTAATGTGTGAGCTATGGAATGTGTTTTGTTTGAGCAAATAAATGTTGGGTGTAATGCAGGTGTTGCTAATAATATGAGGAAATTCAGTGTTTAATTTGTTGTTGTTTAAGTGCCAAACTTTAAGGGTTATACACATTGTGGGTTGTTGTCAAATTGATGGGATTTGTATACAAATTTGTGTTTTTGAATGAGTTGATGTCAAAGTGTTTTGGTGGGCTAAATAATGTGGGGGAAACATGTAATAACTATGGGGAGATCATGCCAAAAATTGTATAAAGTTTGGGTGAAGTTCTGTGTTGAAAACGCCACTGAAAAATGCATTTTTGGGCACGTCCGAACTTCCGTCCGGACTTGGAAGTTCGGACATGCCTCGTTGTGTTATAAATTTTCCGAGTTTCGGGTGATGTCCGGACTTCTGTCCGACCTTTGAAGTCCGGACACGTTAAAATTTTTCCCCAGGTTTCAGTCTCGACTTGTGTCCGACCCTTGATGTCCGGACACAAGTTCGGACGCGTCAAAATTTTTCTCATGTCTTAGTCTCGACTTGTGTCCGACCTTTGACGTCCGGACACAAGTTCGGACACGTTGAAAATTTTCCATATTCGCTCTCGACTTGTATCCGACCTTTGACGTCCGGACACAAGTTCGGACGTGTTTCAAAATTTTCCCAGATTTCTGTTCGACTTGTGTCCGACCTTTAATGTCCGGACACAAGTCCGGACGCTTGTAAAATCTTCCCAAATTTTGTTCGACTTGTGTCCGAACTTCAAAGGTCGGACACAAGTTCGGACAAACGCCAGTTTTCATTTTCTAAGTCTCGGCTTGTGTCCGAACATTGATGTCCGGACATAAGTTCGGACATGTCACTGTTTTTAACATAATTTGCTCGTTTGAGCCCCGTTTTGACTTCCGTTTGCGGGGGTTTGTCTAGGACATGTAGGTGGGTTATAAATAACTAGAAAGATGGAAAACATAATAAAGTGTGAAAGAAAAATAAACTAGGAATGTGAAGTAACAAATTAATAAAGGTCTAGTACGTTAATTAACCGACATTACTAAATGTGTATAGGATTCTCCAACGGTGGGAACCAATCACAGCAAGGACCAAGGTATGGTTTTCTTGCAGTCTGTTGCCTACCGGTTTACACCGGCTTGTGTGTTGTTTGTTTTTCTGTGTGTTTACAACCTTGTAAGATTAAACCATGAAATGAGTTTACAGTTCTTATTATTAATGTAACGTGTGCGTACCGATACCGGTAACCTCGAATGCGTGCTAACAGTTAATTAGCCAACACTAGGAACGTAAGAGAACGGTATCCGGTGATAACGTTCCAAACCTAAGGAATGTTCTAACCCGGCTATGTGTGTGTAGTTGTGATATATGTTGCTGAATTATGCCTTATTTCCCTTGTATGTCTAACTGGACTTAAACACTTACTTGTGTGAGATTATGTTAAGCTCCCATTGTGGGACTGCTAACGAGTGCTAACGGGGGGAGTGAGGAATCCGGTCGTTCCGGTCACGCGTGTATGTATGGGTGTCGACATCTGAATCAGATTCGGCTCTCTCCTTATGTTAGGGTAGTTTTCCTTTTATGGGGAATTCGACCTCCATTAGCTTAGCCAAAGCTTACCTACCTGACTTCCACTCGGGCTAGGGGGAAAAATTTTGTGTTGTGTGTTCGGGTCACTACACCCGTCTCATCTTTTAAGTTAAAGTTGTTCATTCGACTAACAAAACAGTAATGTGATATGTGTTAAGCTTAACATGAGGATGAAGTCATCCTCTAGGCTTACAAGTTGACTAACCATGTTGGTTGTTTCCTAAAGTGAAATGTTCTCATCTTATATGTGTTGTTATTGTTCTGCAGTAACTCTTACTAAATATATGCATGTTGTATGTTAAAATCAACGCCATGTTATCATGACAAATAGTTGCGTGTATCCCGGTAGTCAGCGGGCTGCACGTTAACCATGCCAGCAAAAGGTTGCTGACCCCCTTTGGGGGCTATGTTTATTGCAGGATGAGGATCGAGGAAGCAGAATGGCTTTAGGTCCTAGATTGATGATACTTTTGTTATTTTTGGATATTGTACCCGAGTAGTGTCTGTACACTCGAGGTCTTATATTTTGGTGGATGTAAAGCTAGTTGGTGATTTTTGTACAGTTACACTCGGTATATTGTCATTCTTTTGGGTAAGTGATTTTTGTAAGGTTGTAATTATGCTCGGCATTCTCGTAATCAGACCGATACATTGTAAGTAACAGCCTTGTTAGCCACGTGGGTGGCTAACGGCGTGTAACACCGCCCTTTTGGTATATGGTTAAGTTTATGATTTCCGCTACGATTATTGAATAAATGTGAAGGTTATGGATGGGGTGTTACACCATCTCTTCGTCTTCTCCTTATAAATTTTGGCGTTTTCATAAGCTTCCTCCCTAAACTCCTCCAGATCACACAGCTGCAACTTACGCTTCTCGCCAGCCTTTTGTAGATCGTAATTCAATGCCTTTATTGCCCAAAAAGACTTGTGCTCTAACTCCACGGGTAGGTGACATGCCTTGCCATAAACCAACTTGTATGGGGACATACCTAAAGGTGTCTTAAAGGCAGTACGGTATGCCCGCAAGGCGTCATCTAACTTAAGGGACCAATCTCGCCTTGAAGATGTGACAGATTTCTGGAGGATCCACTTAAGTTCCCTGTTGGTGATCTCGGCTTGCCCGTTCGTCTGTGGATGATACGGTAGAGAAACCTTATGCCGTACACCATACTTCTGGAGAAGAGCTTCAAACTGTTTGTTGCAGAAGTGTGTACCCCCGTCACTAATGATCGCTCGCGGGACACCAAAACGGGTAAAAATATTCTTCTTTAAAAACTTTAGCACCACTCTTGCATCATTGGTAGATGCCGCTATCGCTTCAGCCCACTTGGTTACATAATCTACTGCTACCAAGATGTAGAGGTTACCTTGAGACGATGGGAACGGTCCCATGAAGTCAATGCCCCAAAGATCAAACGACTCAACCTCCAAAATTGAGTTCAATGGCATCTCGTGACGTCTGGATAAATTCCCCTTCCTCTGACATTGATCACAAGTGGAGACAAACTGATAACAATCCTTGTTCAAGTTTTTCCAAAAGAAGCCAGCCTCCAAAAACTTTCGCGGCTGTCCTAGCCGGACCAAAATGACCCCCTGCTTCTCTAGCATGGCAATGCGTCAGGATGTCTCTAGCTTCCTCCTTAGAAACGCATCGACGGATCACACCATCTGCACAGACCTTGAACAGAAACGGGTCATCCCAAAGATAATGCTTGACCATGGAGAAAAACATCTTTTTCTGCTGATACGACAACTCTGGAGGAACGATGCCCTTAGCTAGGAAGTTCGCAATACCAGCACACCAAGGGTCCGTGGAATGATCGATCATGTAGACATACTAATCAGGAAAATACTCATTGATCGGCCTGCCATCATCTGGAACTTCCATACGGGATAAGTGATCCGTCACTCCGTTCTGCGCTCCAGGTTTGGCTCTAATCTCGATGTCGAATTCCTGCAAAAGCAAAATCCATCTGATCAAACGAGGTTTAGCATCAACCTTTCCAAAGAGATACCTGAGAGCGGAATGGTCAGTGTGCACGATGACTTTGCTGCCAATGATGTTCGGCCAAAACTTATCGCAAGCAAAGACAATCGCCAGCAGCTCCTTTTCCGTCGTGGCGTAGTTCTTCTGCGCCTCATTCATAGTCTTACTAGCATAGTAGACTATCCTCAAAACCTTGTCATGCCTTTGACCCAAAGCGGCTCCCAACGCGTAGTCGCTGACATCACACATAATCTCAAAAGGCAACGACCAATCAGGAGCAACAATAATAGGTGCAGAAACCAATTTAGCTTTAAGCAAATTAAAAGCATCTAAACACTCTTGCGTAAACTCAAATTTAGCATCCTTAAGTAACAAATCGCAAAGAGGTTTAGAGATTTTAGAAAAATCTTTAACAAAAAACCTATAAAAACCTGCGTGACCGAGAAAACTCCGGACATCCTTTACCGATGATGGTGGTGGCAGCTGCTCTATTACTTCAACTTTGGCTCTGTCAACCTCGATCCCTTTCCTAGAAATCTTATGCCCGAGCACGATGCCCTCCTGCACCATGAAGTGGAACTTCTCCCAATTGAGCACCAAGTTAGTTTCCCTGCATCTGGCTAAGATTAAATCCAAGTCTCTCAAACATGAATCGAAAGTCGGTCCAGAGACGGAAAAATCATCCATAAAAATTTTGATGCATTATTCATAAAATCAGTGAAAATAGCAGTCATGCAACGTTGAAAAGTGTCTGGTGCATTACATAAACCAAAAGGCATGCATCGATAAGCATAAGTACCATATGGACAAGTAAAGGTGGTTTTCTCTTGGTCTTCATTAGCAATTGGAATTTGAAAATAACCGGAGTAACCATCTAAGAAACAGTAATATTCTTGTCCTGCAAGCCTTTCTAGCATCTGATCAATAAAGGGAAGGGGAAAATGGTCTTTCCTAGTGGCGGCATTTAATTTCCTATAATCAATGCAAACTCTATGCCCGGTAATAGTACGCTGAGGAACTAATTCACCTTTATCGGTAGGTACCACAGTTAAACCCCCCTTCTTAGGTACTACATGAGTAGGACTTACCCATTCGCTTGCAGAGATTGGATAGATTATACCTGCATCCAGTAGCTTGATAACCTCCTTCTTAACTACCTCTTTCATGTGCGGGTTCAATCTCCGTTGGGGTTGTCTCAATGGCTTGTAGTTGTCCTCAAGATAAATTCGGTGAGTGCAGAATGTAGGAGCAATACCCTTGATATCAGCAATGGACCATCCGAGCGCCTCTTTGTTCCTCTTCAGATCCTGCAATAAAGCTTCCTCCTGTTCATCAGTTAAAGTATTCGAAATGATAACAGGTAAATTAGATGGAGGAACTAAAAATGCATATTTAAGATGACTAGGAAGAGGTTTAAGTTCAAGAGAAGTTGGTGATTCCACAGAAGGGGCCAGCGTTTTTGGAACTCGGTCCAGCGGTTCCTCCTGACCCGATGGTTCTTCCTATATGGCCTCCCAGCAGCAAGCTGGAACGCTGCAGCAGATACTTCATAATCATCGTGAGCAGTGTCTATGGAATCTACCAACACTTCTCCAATGCATCTAACTCTGTGGGGCTGTAAGAATAGTCCTGCATCAAGGTGTCAAAACAATCTAAACTAAAACAAGCATGAACATCAGAAGGATGAGTAGCAGCCTTGGTCATATCGAAGACAAGCTGCTCATCATGTAACCGCAGTATAATCTTCCCTCCTTCAACATCAATGAGGGTCCTTCCTGTGCGCATGAATGGTCGACCTAAAATAAGCGGTACTACCTTGTCTTCTTCCATGTCTAAAATAACAAAGTCAGTAGGGAAAGCAAAAGTACCAACCGAAACAATTAAATCTCTGACCACCCCTCTAGGTAGGATAATTGACCTATCAGCTAATTGCAAAGTAATCCGTGTAGGTTCACACTCTCCTAAACCAAGCTTTGAATACATGGACAAAGGCATTAAATTAATACTCGCACCTAAATCGCATAAACCCTTACCACAATTCACATTACCTATCACGCAAGGTATGACCGGAGTACCTGGATCATCAAGCTTAGGTGGAAGCTTCTTCGAAAGAACAGCTGAAATGCTCTCGGTAAGCTACATAGTATCCTTCTCCACTAATGATCGCCTATTGGACAGGATGTCCTTCATGAACTTCGCATATATCGGCATCTGCTTCAAAGCTTCAAAAAAAGGAATGTTAATGGTTAGTTTCTTAAAGATACTCAAAAACTTACCAAACTACTCATCCAAGTCTCTCTTCTTCAACCGGTTGGGGAAGTGAACTGGCGCTTCAGCAACTGCGCGACGGAGTGATGGAGTCTTAGTAGTCTTGCTAATCGTCACCTCCTCTTCAGCTGGTTCCTCCTGAGAACCTGCTGGTGCAGTTTCTTCAACCTGCTCAACATTAGGTGTAACACCCCTACCGGTAATACTGTCATTACCGTCCAATCTCCTTATACAATCCAGACTCACGCAGCGGATACTTACATACTCAACGGTGGGTGATACAATGTCGTTAGCCACCCACGTGACTAACAAGGCTACTACTACTACTACATACAGCATCGGTCTGATGGACCGGAATCCTGAGTACTACACATCTACAATACACATACTCCATTTATCAATCGAATACTACAATGCTCCATTCAACACTTTACTCCTTCATAACCACACGATACAATATACATAACCGAGTTTACTAGGTTCCCAATACAAATACAATGCTTTCTCCAAATTCATATGTACTCATTAAGAGTCTACATCTACCCATTCCTCACAACTACTTACTCCTAGGTACAAGGGTGTGCCATTTAGTACACCTCTACATCCTACTTCTAGCTATCCAAGTGTAGCCACCGGTCTCTTACCTTGACCATATCCGCTACGGGTACCTACACACTAAAAACGTTCCCCCTAGGGGGTCAGCTTTCGCTGCATATGATAACCGCATACCCCGCGTACTAGTGAGGGTACGCCGACCACTTGGTCGTATACATGCAGTTCATTTTATTCATACATACATGCATACATGCTTCCATACATAATACTACAATACTTTACGCACGAAATACATACATACATTTCAATACACGAGTAGTCCATACAAGCCAATTGGTACTTACTTACCTTTCCTGAAATGCGCATATACAATACATACTCAATACATACACCAGACATGTTCCATACATCCACAATACTTGTTAGCTCCTTTTGTCCACCCGGGTTAATCGGGTGGAGATTACTCTTTTACTCGTTACACCATACTTACGCATACTCATACTTTACTTACTTACTTACTCTTACTCATGTTAAGTCGTCGGGACCTCCGGCCCGGGGACTACTCTGTCCCACCACCGGGATTTACTTGGTTCACCAATCCAGGATGCTACCCATTTAAGGGGTTTGGGCCGTGGACCAGTTTAAGAACCAGGAATCGGATCCAACCTCTTGTGTCTCCTCATCCTCACGCGTAGCCGAAGCTATATCGGACTTCTACTCATTCCAATTTATACCTTACTTATGTTAGGAGTTAGGTAGTTAGGAATTAGTAGAAGTCACACATCCAAGCCACAATAATACAATACATTGCTCATATATACATCCATACGAAATGCAATACAATACGCAAATACAATACAGGGTACAAATACACTTCATCATCATTCATATATTTCATGAATTATACAAACTAGTGTTCAAGACAATAATATCAAGAACAACATAAGTCAAGCACAGATAAGTGCAATATAGTCCGATTCATGCATTTATCTTATTTAGGTGATCAAATAAGCACACAAATCGGGGTAACCAGATTAGGATACAGGGCATGAAGGGATCATACCTTTTTCTGAAATTTACTTTACCGGGTGTCGCTTTGTTCCTTAGTCCTTACTTGTTCCTCGAGTCCTAGTCTCGAACCAATGACTACATGCCAAATGGTTCAATTAATACTAAGCATTGCAATACATACATAGTTACTACTCCCGAACTTACCCCGTTATCCCGTTGTTTCGGTTTAACTTAGTGTTCATATACTTACAACTTTCTTACCTACTTCTCCAACTTGTTTATACCTTTAATGATCCTTAAGCATCATTAATTAAGTACTAATTATCTTATACTATCATTACCATTCACTTCCTTACTTTATAAACCATTTAAACAACTTATTTTTACAATTCTGTGTTGGTCTGGGGCCTTGTCCGGGTCTTAAGTCCCGGACCAACATGTGGTCACTACTCTCGGCCTGATTTCAATTATGGTCCGGGACCTTATACTTAAGGTAATTCCCGGACCAGAAGCAATCTTGAGTCTCGAACATATTTTCAGCTTGGTCCGGGTCCTCGCACATAAGTCAAGTCCCGGACCCATACTTACTACAACTCTCGGCCTATTTTGATGGGTGGTCTGGGTTCTTGTATGGGACCTAAGTCCCGGACCACCCTCTGTTATCAACTCTCGGCATAATTTTGTACACTGGTCCGGGACTTAGTCCTGGACTAAGGTCCCGGACCCTGCTAAACTTTTACAGTTTTTAAGTTTTCCAATTCTGTTACCATGCTAACTTTGCCCAATTAATTCCCCATTGTTCCCAAACTTAATCATACATGTTTAAGCACCTAATTAAGCTTCTACACATGCTCAAATCCTTTACCAACTCCTTACTCCTTTTCAAACCAATTCACACACATATTTCCTACATTTGCACTCCAGCACTTACATTATTTCTCCTAGTTGTGCTTGCTACAGATTTTGGCTCCTACTTCCTCCATACATATTCTCATCTACTAATGTCATTTCCAAGGCCTACAATGCATTACCTTACCTCCTCAAGTTCAACACTCTTTTTACTAGGTCATGCACATAAGTTCTCCTAGTTTCTCCAACACATTTCAACAACTCTTGCTACAGACTTTTACCTTCTTAGTTCTCATACTACAACTACTACTCCATAGTTACCAAACATCTCTACTAACTCCAATACACACCTTGGTTCTCCCATTCACCAAGTTATTCTTAAATACATAATTCCTACCAAAATTTTGCCATAGTTTACCTACAACTCTAACTTAGCCACACATACACATTCTCACCAAATTCATTCCTAAACTAACCATACCCATACAAGGGTCCTACCAGCGATCAATACAATACCAATTCATCAATACTTCCTCAATCCACAATACTAATACACATACACATTACATTTGGCTCCAAAGCCTACAATTCAAATACTTGCTCTTAAATACTCAAACTTCCACAATTACATTACTAACACATCATTTTGGGCTCCTTAATTAGTTCACCCATTCCCATTACTCTAATTCATTTACATTTACCATTCAAGAAAGAGTTCTTACCTTAAGCTCTTATTTCCTCTTTTCTTTTCCACTTCTTCTCTTCTCTCTTTCTTGCCCAAATCGGCCATATGGGGAATGGAGTTTGCCAACTCCGTTCCCATCACCCAAAGCACACAAAATAAGTGCAATGAACATACTAATCCCTTAGATTAATGCTAGCTCATTGAAATGCTTTACACAAGATTTCTAGGGTTTAGAAATCCCATTACCTTGTAAGGGTATAAGTGAAGCTTGGTATGGCTCAAGAACAAGATTCCAACTCCTCCAAGAATGCAAAAATCGGCTAGAGTACAAGGGAACCAAACAAAGTTTAGTCTAAATCTTGTTTTGCCCACAAGGGCTAGAAAAAGGTAATGTTTCGAGGATATTTTTACCTCAAAATATCAAGGAGTAGGAGGTGGTTATAATGGTGGTCTTGAAGCTCCAAATGCTACACACCCATGGAGATGAAGATGCTCGTTTTTGGATTTTGAAAAGAGGGAAATGTTCCCCTTGATGAGAGGAAGACAATGGTGTAGTTTTTGTAATTTTTGGAGAAGGTTTGGACACCTAACAAGAGGAGAGAAGTGAGTGTTTTTGAGGGTTCTCCATTTTCTCCATTGCCATCGGTTGAGGAAGAAGGCAACCAGAGAAAGAAAAGAGAGTGAGGGAGATGGGGGCCTGTACGTGAGTGAGGGAGAATAGAGAGTAGGAGAGAGAGTAAGTAAGTAAAGGGTGTTACTTTTTACTTTTTAAATGTGTTTGTCTTGTAGTGCATTAGCACAATTAAATAAGAGGGTGTGAGGGAGTGTGAGAGAGGGCTCACAATCGGACACACACAGCCCATATGGGTTTGTAAAAATTTTATTTACAATATTGGACACATAAGTTTGAGTTATTTATGTTTCTACCCCACAACTTCCCGTTTTTGACAGTTTTTATTATTTTCTCGTTTTATTGATTTTATTGGTTCTAAAGCTTCACTAATATTTATTAGTGATTATTTAGTTGACCAAAATTGTTACGAGTCTATTTGACCCGCTTAAAGTCACGTTTTCGCAGTTACCTCGAAAAACGCGCTTTAATGTTCATTAGTGTTTTTAATCCATTTTAAGGATCCGTTTTCTTCAGGATTTGTTCCCTAATATTTATTTAGACTTAATTAAGCCTTTAGAACCCTTATAATACGCTAACCGAGGTCTCCTACCTCCTATGGTTAGTTAACGCTTATTTAGCGTTTTTTGCTTTTTAAGCGTTTCTTTATTTCTTTTGGATTTATTTTCCCTTACCAATATTTCTTAATCATTATTAGGCTCTTAAATACCTATTAGGATAATTTAAGCCATATTTAAGGTCGGGGTATTTCATTAGAAAGAGGAGCCTCAGCTTCAGGGACCACAGGGTCAAGCTGCGTACCACTCCTCAATGTAATTGCCTTGGCATGCTCTCTCGGATTCTGCTCTGGTTGACTAGGCAAGGAACCCAAAGGACGCTGAGCCAACTGCTGAGATATCTGAGACAGCTGAGTCTCGATGTTCCTATTGAATGTCCTTTGATCATTGTTGAAGGTTCTCTGCTCTGATTGAAGGCTTCCAGCTCATTAAATTTCTTCGTATTAACCGAGATGAAATCATTCATCCTGGCCAGAACTTCATCCATACTAGAAGACGCTCCAGCACCCGAATTCTGCGCTTGCTGATTCTGTAATGGCTGCTTCTGATAGGAAGGATTGTACTGCTGTTGGGGCCTCTGATTGAAGTTGATGTTACCACCAGCTTGGTAACGATTCTGCTGCTGAGCGTTGTAACCCGGATTGCCTTGATTCCCGAAATAATTACCCGGTCTGTTACCAACATAATTCGCTGCCTCTTCTTGTGGTGGAGTACATTGGCACATGTTAGAAGCCCTACCACAGTATTCACAAGGTGGAAAAATCTCAGGAGCAGCTGCTGCATTTGACTACGGATTCATCACTGCACGCATACGCCCAAACTGCTTCAATCGCTTCTATCTTGGCAGCCAGGAAAGTATTCGAATCCACTTCATAAGCTCCAGTAGGTTTCTTCGGTGCAGCTTCTCCAGTTCTAGTGCCTCCCCACTGATTAGCTGTTGTAGTAATAGTCTCTAACAACTCTTTGATTCTTGCAATGGGCATCTCCATCAAACTTCCTTCCGCACATGTATCAACCAACAACCGGCTAGAAGGGTCCAAATCCTTGTAAAACGACTGCAGTACAACCTCTTCTCCTAGTCCGTGATGTGGTACCTTCCTTACTATCCCCTTGAAACGCTCCCAAGCTTCAGACAAGGTCTCACCAGCAAACTGTTTGAAGTTGGTGATTTCTCCTCTCATGGTTAGCATCCGAGAGGGTGGGAAATACTTCGGCAGGAATGCATTAGCCAACTCTTCCCAGGTAGTAATACTGTCGGGCGCCAGTGAGTTCAACCATTCAGCTGCTCTATCCCTCAGGGAGAACGGAAACAGAGTGAGCCGAGCAACCTCCTGCGAAGCTGGTGTCGAACACGCTCCTACCAATCTCAGGAATGTGGTGAGGTGGACATTCGGGTGTTTAGTAACCGTCCCGCTGAACTGAGGTGCGTTCATCACCATGGTCACGTAGTGGGTCTTGAACTGCCACTGCACTCCTGCCGGCAATGCAGGAATCACTATCGGCGACACCAACCCTTCAACACTCGGACGGGTGTAGTCCCTCATCTGCCTCTGGTTGTTTGCCATGTTAACTTCTGGTTGTACCTCCGGAACCTCTACGTCAACAGGTGGTTCGAGCACCCCCTCCTCAACTGGTGGATCCAGATTCAAATCCTTACGTAGCTGTCTTGCAAATCTCTCGATCTCGAGATTGAGCTCGAACTCCGGTTCTCCTGTAGAGCGGGTTTTAACCATAAACCGAGAGTTAGTAAACTGAAGCTAAAATAGCGTAAATTAAAAGAACAGTAGCAATTAAATTAAAACAACACAAATGAGAGAAAGATAAAAAGAAATAAACTCACAAAATAGCAAATAACAATCCTAATTACTAAACACAGAATATCCAGAATAAAGAAATAACATCATAAATAAAATCTGAAAGATAAAAGAATATCTAAAACAAAATCAAAACAGAAATTAAAACAGATTAAAGATAAAATATATAAAACGTTAAAACTTTCCTAAACGAAAAACTAAACTAATCAAAAACACGGAACAAAAAATATTGAGAATAACAAAATAATTAATTAAACAAAATAAAAGAAAATAAAACACAGTAAATCGAAACAGAATAGAAGGAAATAATAAAAGAACAAAATAAATAAAATAAAGATTAAACTAAATAACCGTGCCTCCCCGGCAACGACGCCAAAAACTTGTTGGGATAAAACCTAACGGCAAGTGCACCGGTCAATTCTAGCAAGTTTTAATAGAGAGTATTCCCTAAGTATTGAACCAGAGGAGGCGGTGTCTAGTTTAAATCTTTACTAACCGGAAAAAACTAAGCAATAATTAAAAACAGGAAATTGGGGGTTTTGATTTGATGAGAATTAAAAACTGTAAACAGATTGTAAAACAGTAAATAGCAAGAAAATAATTGTTACGAAACTGATTTGGAAAAGAGATCCCGGTTTACTGTTTCTCCCTAAACCTCAATTCCTATCCCAAAGCGATTTCCAAGATAATTCTGAGTAAAACCCTAGAACAAAGATAATTCACCTCCGGTCTCCCGCTTAGCAAATTCTAGTTAGCAAAGACCGAATTCTAACTCTCATTACGAACCCACTGTTTACTAACAGCCTTAAGAACAACCTAGATTATCAGTCAATTAGCAATTAGAGGAATTACCGTCTCTAAACTAACCGGTTATTTTCCTGAATTCAATTGAAAGCCGCAGTCATCACATATAAGTTAACAAAATAGTAATCTTTATAATTGGCCAAATTATAACGATTAAAGAAATTAAGCAAGGAAAATAACTTTACTCAATTGAATTGTATTAAATCACAAAGGAACGGGAATAGTTAATTCAGGGATACATAGCAAACCGGAATCTAAAAGAGACTACTCAGACATATTCATAATGACAGTGCACAAGTTTAATAATAAAGACTCAGGGAAACAAGAACAAGAAGAAACTCTAATGTCAACAGCCGTGGTGGATTCTCTGTCATTCTTGCCTCAGCCTTCTCTCTGATAGCCTCCAAAATTTCCCAAGACTCAGCCTTTCTCTCTCTCTTATCTTCTATGTAAAACTAAGCTCTGTGGTGTATCCAGTATATCTCTCACGTTGGCAGGACTCCCCTTTTATAACAATCACAAATCTATCTTTAATTTTCTTCTTCCACGCATACCCTGGCCGCGTTTTATCTAATTGGTCCGGGACTTGGTCCAAGTATGAAGTCCCGGACCAGTCTCTGAAATACGCCGAGAGTTTGTCTCCAGGTTTGGTCCGGGACTTAAGATATGTATCAAGTCCCGGACCGGTCATTAAAAATAGGTCGAGAGTAGTGCCTTCGGTTGGTCCGGGACTTAGGGTTTGTAACAAGTCCCGGACCAGTCTCCAAAACAGTTCGAGAGTAACTCCAATGGATGGTCTGGGACTTAGGGTATGTGCAAGGTCCCGGACCCATCCTGAAATTGAGAAATCATGCAAGTCTTCACTCTGTTCAACATGTTTGACCATCCAAAATACATTACAATGATCGGAAATGCGTTTTCTTGAGATTTTCGCCTGAAATAACACGTAAACCCATCATAGATGACAATTGCAAATAAAAGCATAAAACTAACCATAAGGCGGGAATTTATTAACAGATGATGATGAATTAAACACAAATAAGCCCCATAAAGATAGATAAATTCCCGACTTATCAGTGTCCTAAATCATTCAAGGTGGTTTCTTTTGGAACTTCCCATCCTTCTGGTTCCAAACCGAAAGTTTAGAAGATCCAAGACACGGTTATGTTGATGGTGACGCCTTGGACTATGGAGATGAGGTAGTCATTGTCATCGTCGCTTTAGAGCGGTCGAAGATGTCGCATGTGCTCCTTGAGCAGCTCGGTGTAGATGTTGATGGGCTCCTAAAAGAATTCGACCCATCCTTGAAACTCCAGCAGCTCCTGGATCTTTCTAAGACCCATCTTCTCCATCTAGTCCAAGTCTAACGTCTTTGGTAAGATGGGACATGACTTGTCGTTGACATTCTCAGCTTTGAACATCGCTGGCTCTAACTCTTTGAGCTTCTTCAGACGCTTGAGAGCTTGGAGTGGTTGTGGCTTCGCAGCCTTATTCTTGAAATACCCCAAACCTTAACATATTAATGAACTATCTAATTAGGATATACTAAGGCTAGAACGTGCCTTAGAAACATTAGAAGAAGTGTTAAACAACAATTTATACCAAAACATGCTTTAAGAACAATTAGAGCAAAAAGGTGTTTTAAAGAACACAAATAAATTAGGGAACTACCAATAAGTTCCCAAGAGATTTCAAATGTGAAATACCTCTAAGATTAGTAATACGCATTAAGCGAAATTAGCGTTTAAACCGAAAACGCACCTTAGAGCACAAAAATGTGATTTAAAGAAAAATGTGCTTTATGCATGTATACATGGAAACAAGGCTAATGAGCCTAAATACCATAAAGAAATAAGGGAACAACAATTAAATGGTCATAGGAGCCATTACATATACACACAAATTAAGTATACAAGTCCACAGTAAAACAGGTACTAAACTGACGAAAGTCAAGGAGAAACCACTAAACGACTTGGTTTAAATTGGAATGAGTGTAGACACCAAAAATTCTCACCCATAAAGTAAATTCAGACAAATAAATAAAATAAGAGGATCGTCTCCTATCTTTTCAAACTTATTCATATGCATACCAAAATGAAGCTATCATTTCATAACAAGCCTTGTAAATAAATTTCAAAGCATTCATTTTTAAACACGCCCCTTTTTCGTTATTTACCTATTTTACAATTTCATTTTCGACTAACTTCTTGATAATTGGTTCTGTTTATTTGCTAATTTATTTGCCTATTCATTTTTATTTTGTTACTTGTTTATTTTATCTCATTCCATTTCATTGATACTTTGACTTGTATTTTCTATATTAGTACTCGTTTTTATGTTGTCTTTATCATCATTATTTTTTGGAATTATTTTCATCATTTTATGTACATTTTCACTATTATATTCCATACTAGCATATTTTGTTTTGTCGCTAATTCGATTAAACTCCCTCTCATCTCATTTTGTCTCGTTACTTATTTTTCCTATCTTATTTACTGCTATTCATAGATATATAATTTAATTTCCATTTTAGGGCATTCAATTGTTTTTTTTCATCGTACTAGTACTATACTATTTCATGTACTTGTTTCGTTTATTTTATTTTGTTTTGTATTTTATTATTTGCATTCCATTTCATGACTCGTAGGAAGAACAAAATTCATTTATTGGATTAAACTCTTTCATTTTACTGTATATTTCCATTTAGAACAATAGCGTTTTTTCAGAGACGTCTTCCAGTTCGAGTTTGAACTTAGTTTTATTTCTCGTGTGTACATAATGAATTTTGTCGTAGCGTAGCTGGTTAGTATGTCATTGAGGAACTAATAGGTCTCGGGTTCGAATTATGACTAGAACATGGGAGTGTTTGATTATTGTCATTCAGCTCGTTTTCAAGCTTAGTTTTCGATTCCCTCGTCAATGTACTGAATGTTGTCATAGTGCAGCTGGTTAGAGTGTAACAGGGAATAGTATGGGTCTTGAGTTCGAGACTCAATCAATGCAAACTCCTTTCCTGTATTTTTTCCCTTATTTCTCTCTATTCTTTTCGGTCCACTTGCCTGGGTTGGATCAAAATCGAATCCACTTCATCAGTCCATATCAGAATAAGGCCCATGTTCATATCAGAAAAACCCTAGTTACACATTATAGAAAAACAGACATATAAACCCTACAGGGGATTCCAAGAAAAGCAAGCCGACGGAACCTGAAATAGACAACGTTTCTTTTTGCGAAGAACATGATGCTCTTGTCTTTTCCTCTTCTTGAAATCCCGAGAGAATGAAAACTTGAAACAGGAAGAACACCACCCCTGAGTAGAACACCACCCCCTGAGTTTCTTCTTGCTTCTTCTACCTGGAAACACCATCAGCAAAAACCAGCCGAAAACACACAGATACCCCTTCCTTGCCACCCCGTTCGACATTTGAGCAGAGAAGGTTAATTGCTCCTCGCAAGCACCTGGTTGCTACATGAATCGGTTCCTCTCTATTCTCCTTTTGTTTTGTTCGTTCATCTTTTTGGTCTTTTCCTCCTCCAACCTCGTCTATCAAACGAGCCAAACCGGGGATTCGCTTTGTTCTACATCATTCCGGTGCCAAAAACTCTCATTCTTGCTATGCATGCCGATTGCTAGCAAGAATCGAGTCTGTTTAGTTTCTTTTCAATACGTATTATATTTTCTACTAGTTCTGACCTATTGCTACTTTTCTTATCTTCACACCGCCAGACGAACCCAACAGAATGGGGGATGGCCTCACTTTGTTCGACTTCACCGAAAAACGATGGTGCTATGTCGACTGTCTCCTTTCTCTTTTCTCTGTTCTACCTGTGGTATGAAATAGATATGGATATTACTCATTATTGGAATCGCTTCCATATTCCTCTTTGAGTTTCTATGTATTCGTTTCCTTCATTTTGCAAAAGTGGTTCGCATTTCTTTCTGAAACCCGATAAGTGTTCCTGTTACTATTTTGCTCCTTCATATATAATCGGCACTTTGTTGGGAGAAAAGCTAGTCGTACCTTCGTTCTCTTCTGCTCCATTCGACTAGACCTAATTGGAGGTTTTAAAGTTTATGTTAGAACACTGCCGGTGGGGGCTTAATCTCAGTTCAATTTTGTTCTGCTAGTTTATTCTTCCCTCTAACAAAATTATTCTTCGTATATCCTGCCTTCATCCTTGTTTGTTTGACAGGGTCGAATGTCCCAGTAAGGCTCCACCTTCTCGCAGGAGCTAGATAGCAGGGATGACTCTTTGTTTTAATAACCGGTTTAGATCTCATCTGGTTGCTTATGTTGTCTGTCGAACAGGGGGTGTTTCTTCTTCTGAGCAGAGGATTCATATTGCTAGGAATCGATACTAGCGTAACAGGGCCTTGAGTTTATCTTCTCACATTTATCTTCTTCCGCATTTGCTGTTTATCCGATTGTACTCATGACTTAATCTGGTGTATTTATTTTGTTTGTGTGCTTAGTTTTACGAGAGGTTCCACCCGTCTTCGGTTGCCTAACCTGCCTGCCTAGTTGCGGTGTTCTTCCACCTCTCGTTCTCCGGACAATTCCCTGAGACACTTACTGATGCGCAGTGAGACGAAGGCTGTTTGGAAAGGTGGCAATGGTTGTCCGCTTATCTCTATAATTTGTCAATATGCTGTGGACAAAAATTGGAGAAATTCCATGTTTGGTACCTAATTCTAACTTGAAAATGGCTTAAATCTGTTTCATAATATGTATTTATCTGCTTCTGTCCGTGTCGCTTCTGGATGTTTTTTGTTGGGTTGCGATGATAATCAGGCTTGTTAATGACCTGATAATGAAATGTGCCCCTGTCTTGCTCATGTACTATTTCTCTCCCGTGTTTGTATTTATGCCTTCAGCAGACAGATGTGATCTCGTGCCTAGCTAAAAAATGATGAATGAAAATGACATAGCAGCAATGATACATTTTTTTTCTTTCTTTTGTTTGTTTTCCTTGGCTTATTATTTAGACATGCGATTAGCTTTAAGCTTAGGTGCTCGACCAAGACAAATGAAACAACCTGGATGGGGTTTTATTTCTCAATTTGTTAGTTTCAACTCTCGGTTTCTTGAAGTAGTTTTTTTTTTAATATATTTTGAAGTCTTTAACAAAATAAAAGTGGGTCCCACAAAAAAACGAAATAAAAATGGATTAGCTTCTTGGTTTGGACTTTTAATAAGGTCGATTAGAAACTCATTACATGTCGTTTAGGTTTAGAAGTCGTATGTCATTTAGGTTTAGAAGCAAATGCGTGTGTACAAGATTTGGTGATTTAAGTTAATATTTGTTTGGTTGCTTATTTTCATTCTCATTATTTGCTACCATATGCCATATTTTGTATAGTTTAGCTTGGCAATTGTTGGACCTAGTCCAATATAGGCCCAATACCTAGGAGCTCTAGTTAGCCCATATGTCACCCCTTTGTAGAAAAGCCTTAGGTTTGGGGTATCCTCAATGCATACGGGTCCTAGACACGGTCCATGTGAGGAATACCTGTTTTCCTCCAAGATTTCAAATCATCCCTTAATGTTAGAATAAAATGCACAATCAACATTCCATTCTAATAAAAAAATCATCAAATTTCATTTCAAAAATCAGTCAATTTCAAAATCTAAACATCATTCACTTCAAATGCTACATAAAGCCCATCAAGCCCCAATCTGGCCCATCTTTCAAGGACCAACTCGGCCCATTTTTTTCATGGTCTAACCCGCGCCCCTTCCGAGGCCCAAGCCAGACCATTGGCTCATTTAATTTAGCCTACAACTTCAATTCCATCCCTATTCTTCTCAATTCCAATCCAAATCGTTTTAATTTCAATTCAAATCCAATTCCGATTTCAATCAAATTCATTCCAATTTTAATTCAATTCTAGTTCATTTAATTCTTAATTCAATTCAAATTCATTTCAATCCAATTCATTCAAACTTCATTCAATTCAAAATTGATTCAATTCAATCTCAATTCAACTCCAACTCATTCAAATTCAATTCATCTACATTCAATTTCATTTCAATTCAACTCAAACACAAATTCAATTCAATCCAAATTCAATTCAATTCGATTTCAAACTCAGTCAAATCCAAATTCATTCCAATTCCAATCCAAATCAATATTCGTTCAACCCTGATTCAACTTCGATTTCAATTCAATTTCAAATCCATTCCAATTTTCCCTACACTCTAAATGTCTCACAGACCCGAGCGTCTCACAGACTTTGTCATTTCAATGATTCGAATGTCTCACAGACCTGAGCGTCTCACAGACCCGAGCGTCTCACAGACCCAAGCGTCTCACAGACTTCGAATCTCAAAGTTTCAAACGTCTCATAGACCCGAGCGTCTCACAGACTACAACATCCCGCATATCAAACATCTTAAGAACCTTCAAAACCCCCAAAACACTGAACTACGTAAGGTCTGATCTCAACAGGGAGTTGAGTACGTAGGCAACCCATCTAGGGTGCGACTCCATTCCAATCCAAAAAACCCTTTCCCAACTCTAGGGCTATCTTCATGTCTATCAAACATTCAAATCCCTTCTAACTCCCACAAACCCTCGACTTCTTCGACTCTCAAAATCAGATTCCAAATCTTTCAGTCTATACTCATTCGAATTCATCAATTCTTCTTCTTGGCGCTAGCTTGGCAGAAAAGCTCACCTCATTCACTCGTTTTCTCTCCTCCTCCTCCTAATCATATCCTTGGCTTTTAAATGAATCTCTCTAAAAAGGTTTTGAAAGAAGGTAATCCCGACAATTGGAGACCGAGGTTTCCTCGGGCACCAATCCGAAGTCGTGGTCGTTGCCACTTCTAAGGGGTGTAACCCAGTGCGAATCCACATAGAATCTCTGCAAATGACCAGATAAGTCCTATCCATAGGCAACAATTTCAGAGTCAATTAATGGTTCTAAGAACCCTCCTTCCCTTCCTTCCTAGTATCTTAGGTCAAACTAGGTGGCGACTCTAGTCAATTTCCGCCCTTAGGGCATAAGTCCGCGTGGAGCCCATCGAGAGCGGGTGTAGTGCACACTTGCACTCCCCTTTATGCTTTCTGGGAAAGACGGACGATTTAGTAGGTATTTGAGGTATGCCAGAATAACGGGTTCTCACCCTCTACAGAATGGCAAATTCCTAGGATCTAGACTTCTTAGTTATACCATATTTAGGTAGACCCCCCTCATACCGAAAAATCACCCTCCACAGAATGGCGACTCTGCTGGGGAAAACTTGAGTAAGTTTTTCTCAAACTCAAGGAAGACTGAACTCCATTCAAAATTGCCAGGATTCCCCAACTTCTTTCAAAACCTTCAAGAGATTCATTCTAAAGCCGCTAGTACTACTCTACTCCACACTTAGAGTGTGCACTTAGAGGATAATTAGGATGAGAGTTCAGAGTTCGAGATTGGCCTTGAGTGCCATATGTGTGCTTTATCATTTGCATGCTTCACTTTTGTGTGTTTACTGTCTTATGTTACTGCTCTTCATGCATGACATAATATTTATTGCTTATTTATTGCTTCTGTAAATGGGGCCTTCCTAGAAGGAGTCAACCCATTGTTGCATCGGGTAGCATAGGACATGCATTCCTCTATGTCACCCGATTTGTCCACGAGTCACGGGATCCCAACCGGTCCACGGTTGATTCCCCATGAGTTGGGTCCTTCCTAGAAGGAGTTAACCCACGAGGTAATACGGTCCAAGACCAATGCCTTGAAGCTCATGATCCAAAAATATCCTCCATTACCCGAGTCTAAGCCAGCATATAGTGAGCCATGAGCCTTCAGTGTCCAGCTGCCTTATCCGGTGTCTAAGATGGGCTTATGGGTAGTCACCCCCTTGTATGCCGTCTGTCTGACCACCCTTTGCCTTACCCTGAAGATTGCATGGGCTCAGTTCTCCATGATTCCTCTGCACCACGGGTGTCTTTAAAGCCCAATGTCGCGCTACAAATTCATAGCGGATCCCGTATTTACGGATACCCATACATGACATAGCGTAGTCAGCGAATAATTTGGACTTTAGACACAACTTATCGTGCAGACGAGGGGAGACCTGTTCCCATGCAGTACTTCCCCAAGTTTCCCAAAAGTGGGTATGTTGTGATAATCCCCGGCCGTGGCTCGTGTGACTGTATCACTTCGGGTATCCTGACCTTTCGAACTTAAGCACTCCGGACTTTCTTGATGACGTGCCTCACAAGGCATAATAGAGATAAATCCCGAGAGATGAACAGTGAAGGGATGACGGTTCCCCCGGTGGTATGGAAGCATTGATTGACCTGGAAGGTGATTATCCCAATCATTCACACTCAGCTGCACATAAAATCAGCCACGATTTTTATTTTCCACTTACATCTATGTGTGACCACGTTTAAAAAATGAGCAAAAATCAGAAAATGAATCATGTCAAGCACTCTAATGAAATATCTTCAAAGCCATCCTAGAATGATTTCAAAAAATAAGGATTTTTAAAATTGTTATTTCCAAAACAATTTTCAAAACGATTTCAATCAAAGTCTTCCAAAAAATAAACTTTGTCAAACAGTTTGCAAAGAACAGATTCCAAAAATCTACTGTTTACAAATGTTTTTCAAACATCACTTCTCACAAATGCTATTTCAAAAAACTATTTTCAAAAACAGATTTCAAAAATCTACTTGTTACAAACGAATTTCAAACAACATTTTTCACAGATTTTACTTCGAAAACAGTTTTCAAAGTCAGTTTCTCAAATGTATTTCAAAATAAATGATTTAGTCCCCATGTTGTGACCTGCTATTTTTGAAGTTCAACCCACCTTCAAAAGCAGCGGTCATTACCGTGGAGCGTACTACTCATTTCGTGTTTTCACAAAAGTGGTGGATTTTCACAAAGAATTTGTGCTCGATCATTCACCTCTCCTTTCTAAAAAAAATGCCCCTCATTTTCCTCATCAAAGCAGGTAGTGCATGAAGATCAACAACTGCAGTCTAAATCGAAAATCAAAGGTGCACCAACCCGAGTCGAGCGACATGAAGACCAACAACGATTGTTCGAGTGCAAAATTTCTGAGAGCCAAAAGAACACCAACCGGCTTTGTTTGAACACAATACCGCTTCGTTGCAAGAACCCAAAGATGAGCGAGCAGCCGGTCAAGATCCCGAAGAGAACGAGTGGCCAATCAGAAGCCCAAACATGAATGAGCTGCCAGTCAGAAGCTCAAAGACGAAGCAGAAGAATTCGGGAGAAGTTTTTAAGCTCAAACTCCCCCATTTAATGACTTTTACAATTGGTGTATAGGTTTTCCCCTAGCATTCTTTTCTCTCTTGTCCATTTCTGAATAGATTACATGTATAGGTTTACACATTCCCTTTGAATTTATTTAGATCACTGTGTATAGGGTTCCCCACTCCCTATTTTTATTTGCGAATGATCGAGCATCAAAATTTCTATTGAGAAAATCCACCACTTCAAAAACACGTGTTTTCAAAACTGTTTTTCTAAAAAACTTGATTTCTTTTAGCACATACGAATTGCTTCTTCCCATCTTCGGTCATTTCATATTTATTAATCATGCATGAATCACACCCATGTGAGAAAAATTGCATAATCACATGTTGCATTCCCAACACATCACACACAAGCATTCATCCCATTTTTTTTAAAGCATGCTAACATTCACATTTGTCATATTCTTTTTCTATTATAATGACTGTGTTTGCAGGTGAGTAACCGTGTTTGCCCACGAGTGAAAGCATGACCCCCGAAGCGATAGGCAAGAAATACCAGGGATTCAAGCATCTTCCCATTCGGCATGCCATGTACATAGAGACTAACACCAACAAAGAGCATATACCAATAAATCATACATCCAAAAAATCATATACCAAAAAAAAAATCCCAAATAAAAGAAAAGCATACATCCAAAATCCAAAAAAATCATACATCCAAAAAATCCAAAAAAAGCATACGTTCAAAAATCCCCGAAAAAATGCAGTCAATGTCATATATTATGGGGCCACCATGCGGGAGTTGTCACTCCCTAAAATTCCCAAAACTCGAGGAGCCAATCACCAACCCGACCTCATTGGAGAATTACTTCTTCAACAACAATCACCACAACTCGACCGTCTTCAGAGCCAATCGTGACGGGATGAGCTTCATGAACTGTGAGCTGAATTTGACCCAAGCGAGACTAGGTGTAGCCTTACCACTCATGCATTGCATCCAAAAAGAAAAACACAAAAAAACACACATTTGGTCAAAATTCAAAGTCAGCCATCTCCATTCATCATTTTCAGCATTTCATGCATCATATGTACATAGTAGTTCCATATTACCACAACACATTGCATGGTAGATGTACTGCATACACTCATATCGAAACGACATCTTTGGGGAAAATCTTGAGAGATTAATTGAACAGCATGCCTAAATCACTAAACTCTCGACCCATCAATGAACACAAGGGTCTAATCAAAATCAGCACCACAAACAAAGTGAGTAATTTGCGAAGAGCGGTATTTTCCTTGGAATTTCAATTGAGTGTATTGGACGATCTACTAAGCGATGAGGGAAGGTAGAGAGAGCTAATCGAGGTAAAACAACGAGCGACATGTGCATTCCTTCAGCACGTGGAGAGGCACAATACATAGTAAGATCAATGTTGATAGCGAGTCACGAACTGTGATTCATGCAAAGATCTGAGAATAGTAAGAAAACAATCATCGACTAATGAGAATGAAGAGGCACATAGGAACAAAAAGCTCCAAAAAACCAAAAAACTTTCACTGCCCTGTACATAATCCCTTAGTGAGCCCCGCTGAGCCTTTCACGATAAACCTTTTTCTGTGAACTCCACAACATGCCAACCCACGTACATATATTTACTCGCCCTTGCAATAGAGGATATTGAAGGAGCCGGAGCCATGGTCTCTTCCCCACCATCTTTCACAAAACACAACAAATGAAATGTTTGAGGGAATCAGTGAGTCAATGCAACTCCAAAGTCAAACACCAAAAAAGAACACCGAAAATGTTCAAGAAGATCGATGAGTCAATGGAACTCCAAAGCTGAAAGCCAAAATAAAAAGCAGAGAATGCTTGAGAAAGTTGATGAGCCAAATGCAATTTCAAAAACAAAAAATGAGAAGAAAGTTCAAATCGTACGCCAGAAGAGGCAAGAAGGAAAAATCCAAACCAAAAGGACCAATGATGTCCCGAAGAAACCGATAAGGGGTTATCAAAACCCGTCTAATCATTCCACCCATGGAAAAGGCGAAACATGTCCTCTATTGTACAAAGCTCCATAATTCCTAAACAAATCCTCCAGTCCCATGTGACATACATCATACCCCTCAACCCCGTTATAACCCAATAAAAGACCTCTGACTCGTTAGTTGGTGAGCGTTAACTGAAAGTATCGGATCTGAAACATGAATCATAAGTTTGTGCTTGTTATCAACATGTCCCACCTCACAATACAGGGACTATGAGCGAATGAGTGCGACCTTACTTCACAAGGTCTTTCGAGTGCAGTGACTCTTTAATCGAAGCACCAAATCATAAACAGCTTACCCCATTGCAAGTGAGGAATTTGTAAGGATCAGAAAGTCCGGAACCTCGAAAGAAATTCTAAAGAAAATACTGCTCCGAGCATCGAGAGCATCATCACACCATTAGCACACACAGCCACACTCACAAGAGATTGACCCATATCCCTCCGTGAGACGAAAGTGATTCACGCATTCCAGTTGAACAATCATTCAAGATCGAACCAAAGATGTCTTATATTCGTACCTCATATTAATAAAGATAAGGCCATACCTTCTCTCCAAAAATTGCATATGCATTTTGCATCATATCCAACATTTAATATCTGCATGCATCATAACGAATTCAGCATCAGCATCCGACTTGTAAGTACTCTTCCTAGTCTCGCTGAAAGTCGACTTCAGTTGCAGTTTTTGAAGCGCAACTTCCGATCCAAAGAAGTCAAAGCTGGAGCCATCTCAAGGTCATACTGGAATCATACAAGAGCCCTTCGAGAGGCATGCAAATACCATCACCGGAGCCATTTAGTGTCATGCTCAAACCTGATCGACATTACCACAACAAAGCCAAAATGGAGCCATCCGGAACCATACGAAAACCATTTAGAGCCATCCATTGTCATGCTCGAGCCTGATCGACTCTACTCATAAAATCAAGCTGAAGACGTGCGGGAGCCATCCTCAGACATTGAGAGCTTCCCTAGTGCTACACAGGAGCCATTTTGTCACAAGACCTTGCTCACAGAGTATCGAACTACGTATGGTCTGATCTCAATACGGAATTGAGTACGTAGGCAGCCCGTTCAGGGTGCGACCACATCATAGACGAAAACTTCCCTTCTCCCCTCGGCGTCATCGAAGTGAACCAACCAAAGCATCGTCATGCTCAATCAGCACAAGGTCATCCCGAAGCATCCTGGAATCATGACGGAGCCATCCCGGAGCCATGATTAGAACCACACCAGAGACATCCAATTATGTTTAGCCATTCACTCATTGTTTAGTCATTCAACCACTACAAAATCCAAGGAAAGAAAACCCCATCAAACAATAAAGCCATCTTCGGAGCCATCAAACCACCCTGAAAAAAAAAATCTCAAGGCAAATCAAAGCCCACAAACGACCACAAAATCACCAACCATGTCAAACCCACCAACCACCCCGAGACCATTGGTCACATCGGGGCCATCAGTGTATACCGGAGCCAACAGTGCATACCGGAGCCATCAATGCATGCTGGAGCCATCTCAGATCCATGAAGCCATGCCGGAGCCAACCCGAAGTTTTGATGTAACTCTAGAGCCATCTGCTCACACAAAAACCTACACCCACGAACAGGGAGTTTAATTCAATTAATACATTGGTTAATCACCTCACATCGCATATCACTTGCATATACCCACAAAATTTGTTCACTATCTAATGCATCTTTACACCCGCTAGGCAGCTATTGCGCTACTAGTGCGGTCGCTTTTTCGTTTTACACCCGCTAGGCAGCTATTGCGCTACTAGTGCGGTCGAATTTTTCGTTTTACACCTGCTAGACAGCTATTGCGCTACTAGTACGGTCGCCTTTCATTTTACACCCGCTAGACAGCTATTGCGCTACTAGTGCGGTCGAACTTTTCGTTTTACACCTGCTAGGCAGCTATTGCGCTACTAGTACGGTCGCCTTTTGTTTTACACCCGCTAGACAGCTATTGCGCTACTAGTGCGGTCGAAATTTTCGTTTTACACCTGCTAGGCAGCTATTGCGCTACTAGTACGGTCGTCTTTCGTTTTACACCTGCTAGACAGCTATTGCGCTACTAGTACGGTCGCCTTTCATTTTACACCCGCTAGACAGCTATTGCGCTACTAGTGCGGTCGAATTTTTCGTTTTACACCTGCTAGATAGCTATTGCGCTACTAGTACGGTCGCCTTTCATTTTACACCCGCTAGACAGCTATTGCGCTACTAGTGCGGTCGAACTTTTCGTTTTACACCTGCTAGGCAGCTATTGCGCTACTAGTACGGTCGCCTTTTGTTTTACACCTGCTAGACAGCTATTGCGCTACTAGTACGGTCTCACCTTTCATTTTACACCCGCTAGACAGCTATTGCGCTACTAGTGCGGTCGAATTTTTCGTTTTACACCTGCTAGACAGCTATTGCTACTAGTACGGTCGCCTTTCATTTTACACCCGCTAGACAGCTATTGCGCTACTAGTGCGGTCGAACTTTTGTTTTACACCTGCTAGGCAGCTATTGCGCTACTAGTACGGTCGCCTTTTGTTTTACACCTGCTAGACAGCTATTGCGCTACTAGTACGGTCTCACCTTTCATTTTACACCCCTAGACAGCTATTGCGCTACTAGTGCGGTCGAATTTTCGTTTTACACCTGCTAGGCAGCTATTGCGCTACTAGTACGGTCGCTTTCATTTTACACCCGCTAGACAGCTATTGCTACTAGTGCGGTCGCTTTCGTTTTACACCTGCTAGGCAGCTATTGCGCTACTAGTGTGGTCGAATTTTTTGTTTTACACCTGCTAGACAGCTTTTGCGCTACTAGTACGGTCGCCTTTCGTTTTACACCCGCTAGGCAGCTATTACGCTACTAGTGTGGTCCCGCCGTTTTTTCCTCCACCAGGCAGCTATTACGCTACTAGTGCGAGATTGTTCATTTCATAACCCGCTAGGCAGCTATTACGTTACTAGCGCGGTCCCGTCTTTTTTCCTCCACTAGGCAGCTATTACGCTACTAGTGTGAGATCGTTCACCTTATAGCCCACTAGGCAGCTATTACGCTACTAGTGCGGTCCCGTTTTTTCCCCACTAGGCAGCTATTACGCTACTAGTGCGAGACCGTTCACTTCGTAACCCGCTAGGCAGCTATTACGCTACTAGTGTGGTCCCGCCGTTTTTCCTTCACTAGGCAGCTATTACGCTACTAGTGCGAGATCGTTCACTTCATAACCCGCTAGGCAGCTATTACGCTACTAGTGCGGTCCCGCCGTTTTTCCTTCATTAGGCAGCTATTACGCTACTAGTGCAAGATCGTTTCTCACCCACCTGCTAGGCAGCTATTACGCTACTAGTACGGTACACAATCAAAAGTATATAGGCTCGTCATAAGTCCTATAGCTAGATGTCAAGAGGTCTAGTTGAGGCTCTCCTAAGTCCTCGTACTTTCAATTGCATTCTAGGCACGTCATAAGTCCTAGGACTGGATGTCAAGAGGTCCAGTTGAGGCACTCCTAAGTCCTCGTGCACCCTAAACCAATCTATTGTTAGCATTCTAGGCTCGACATAAGTCCTAGGACTGGATGTCAAGAGGTCCAGTTGAGGCTCGTAATAAGTCCTTGTGCATTCAACTATCATATCACTTCCCGTCGCATTCATACATTATCTTCCTCGCGGTCACCTCCTTGTGCACTACAAAGTCATAGTAAGAATTTTTGGCGCCCTCTCAACCTTGATCCAATTCTGCAAGGGCTTGCAGAATTGAATCAAGGGGAGCCATCTGTAGACACCAAAAATTCTCACCCATAAAGTAAATTCAGACAAATAAATAAAATAAGAGGATCGTCTCCTATCTTTTCAAACTTATTCATATGCATACCAAAATGAAGCTGTCATTTCATAACAAGCCTTGTAAATAAATTTCAAAGCATTCATTTTAAACACGCCCCTTTTCGTTATTTACCTATTTTACATTTCATTTTTGACTAACTTCTTGATAATTGGTTCTGTTTATTTGCTAATTTAATTGCCTATTCGTTTTTATTTTGTTACTTGTTTCTTTTATCTCATTCCATTTCATTGATACTTTGACTTGTATTTTCTATATTAGTACTTGTTTTTATGTTGTCTTTATCATCATTTTTTTGGAATTATTTTCATCATTTTATGTACATTTTCACTATTATATTCCATACTAGCATATTTTGTTTTGTCGCTAATTCGATTAAACTCCCTCTCATCTCATTTTGTCTCGTTACTTATTTTTCCTATCTTATTTACTGCTATTCATAGATATATAATTTAATTTCCATTTTAGGGCATTCAATTGTTTTTTTTCATCGTACTAGTACTATACTATTTCATGTACTTGTTTCGTTTATTTTATTTTGTTTTGTATTTTATTATTTGCATTCCATAATTTCATGACTCGTAGGAAGAACAAAATTCATTTATTGGATTAAACTCTTTCATTTTACTGTATATTTCCATTTAGAACAATAGCGTTTTTTCAGAGACGTCTTCCAGTTCGAGTTTGAACTTTAGTTTTATTTCTCGTGTGTACATAATGAATTTTGTCGTAGCGTAGCTGGTTAGTATGTTCATTGAGGAACTAATAGGTCTCGGGTTCGAATTATGACTAGAACATGGGAGTGTTTGATTATTGTCATTCAGCTCGTTTTCAAGCTTAGTTTTCGATTCCCTCGTCAATGTACTGAATGTTGTCATAGTGCAGCTGGTTAGAGTGTAACAGGGAATAGTATGGGTCTTGAGTTCGAGACTCAATCAATGCAAACTCATTTCCTGTATTTTTCCCTTATTTCTCTCTATTCTTTTCGGTCCACTTGCCTGGGTTGGATCAAAATCGAATCCACTTCATCAGTCCATATCAGAATAAGGCCCATGTTCATATCAGAAAAACCCTAGTTACCCATTATAGAAAAACAGACATATAAACCCTACAGGGGGATTCCAAGAAAAGCAAGCCGACGGAACCTGAAATAGACAACGTTTCTTTTTGCGAAGAACATGATGCTTGTCTTTTCCTCTTCTTGAAATCCCGAGAGAATGAAAACTTGAAACAGGAAGAACACCACCCCTGAGTAGAACACCACCCCCTGAGTTTCTTCTTGCTTCTTCTACCTGGAAACACCATCAGCAAAAACCAGCCGAAACACACAGATACCCCTTCCTTGCCACCCGTTCGACATTTGAGCAGAGAAGGTTAATTGCTCCTCGCAAGCACCTGGTTGCTACATGAATCGGTTCCTCTCTATTCTCCTTTTGTTTTGTTCGTTCTTCTTTTTGGTCTTTTCCTCCTCCAACCTCGTCTATCAAACGAGCCAAACCGGGGATTCGCTTTGTTCTACATCATTCCGGTGCCAAAAACTCTCATTCTTGCTATGCATGTCGATTGCTAGCAAGAATCGAGTCTGTTTAGTTTCTTTTCAATACGTATTATATTTTCTACTAGTTCTGACCTATTGCTACTTTTCTTATCTTCACACCGCCAGACGAACCCAACAGAATGGGGGATGGCCTCACTTTGTTCGACTTCACCGGAAAACGATGGTGCTAGTGTCGACTGTCTCCTTTCTCTTTTCTCTGTTCTACCTGTGGTATGAAATAGATATGGATATTACTCATTATTGGAATCGCTTCCATATTCCTCTTTGAGTTTCTATGTATTCGTTTCCTTCATTTTGCAAAAGTGGTTCGCATTTCTTTCTGAAACCCGATAAGTGTTCCTGTTACTATTTTGCTCCTTCATATATAATCGGCACTTTGTTGGGAGAAAAGCTAGTCGTACCTTCGTTCTCTTCTGCTCCATTCGACTAGACCTAATTCGAGGTTTTAAAGTTTGTTAGAACACTGCCGGTGGGGGCTTAATCTCAGTTCAATTTTGTTCTTCTAGTTTATTCTTCCCTCTAACAAAATTATTCTTCGTATATCCTGCCTTCATCCTTGTTTTGTTGACAGGGTCGAATGTCCCAGTAAGGCTCCAACCTTCTCGCAGGAGCTAGATAGCAGGGATGACTCTTTGTTTTAATAACCGGTTTAGATCTCATCTGGTTGCTTATGTTGTCTGTCGAACAGGGGGTGTTCTTCTTCTGAGCAGAGGATTCATATTGCTAGGAATCGATACTAGCGTAACAGGGCCTTGAGTTTATCTTCTCACATTTATCTTCTTCCGCATTTGCTGTTTATCCGATTGTACTCATGACTTAATCTGGTGTATTTATTTTGTTTGTGTGCTTAGTTTTACGAGAGGTTCCACCCGTCTTCGGTTGCCTAACCTGCCTGCCTAGTTGCGGTGTTCTTCCTCCTCTCGTTCTCCGGACAATTCCCTGAGACACTTACCGATGCGCAGTGAGACGAAGGCTGTTTGGAAAGGTGGCATGGTTGTCCGCTTATCTCTATAAATTTGTCAATATGCTGTGGACAAAAATTGGAGAAATTTCATGTTTGGTACCTAATTCTAACTTGAAAATGGCTTAAATCTGTTTCAGTAATATGTATTTATCTGCTTCTGTCCGTGTCGCTTCTGGATTGTTTTTTGTTGGGTTGCGATGATAATCAGGCTTGTTAATGACCTGATAATGAAATGTGCCCCTGTCTTGCTCATGTACTATTTCTCCCGTGTTTGTATTTATGCCTTCAGCAGACAAGATGTGATCTCGTGCCTAGCTTAAAAAATGATGAATGAAAATGACATAGCAGCAATGATACATTTTTTTTTTCTTTCTTTTGTTTCGTTTTCCTTGGCTTATTATTTAGACATGCGATTAGCTTTAAGCTTAGGTGCTCGACCAAGACAAACATGAAACAACCTGAATGGGGTTTTATTTCTCAATTTGTTAGTTTCAACTCTCGGTTTCTTGAAGTAGTTTTTTTTAATATATTTTGAAGTCTTTAACAAAAATAAAAGTGGGTCCAACAAAAAAAAGACGAAATAAAAAATGGATTAGCTCCTTGGTTTGGACTTTTAATAAGGTCGATTAGAAACTCATTACATGTCGTTTAGGTTTAGAAGTCGTATGTCATTTAGGTTTAGAAGCAAATGCGTGTGTACAAGATTTGGTGATTTAAGTTAATATTTGTTTGGTTGCTTATTTTCATTCTCATTATTTGCTACCATATGCCATATTTTGTATAGTTTAGCTTGGCAATTGTTGGACCTAGTCCAATATAGAGGCCCAATACCTAGGAAGCTCTAGTTAGCCCATATGTCACCCCTTTGTAGAAAAGCCTTAGGTTTGGGGTATCCTCAATGCATACGGGTCCTAGACACGGTCCATGTGAGGAATACCTTTTTCCTCCAAGATTTTCAAATCATCCCTTAATGTTAGAATAAAATGCACAATCAACATTCCAATTCTAAAAAAAAAATCATCAAATTTTTCAAAAATCAGTCAATTTCAAATCTAAACATCAATTCACTTCAAATGCTACATAAAGCCCAATCAAGGCCCAATCTGGCCCATCTTTCAAGGCCCAACTCGGCCATTTTTCATGGTCTAACCCGGCCCGCTTCCGAGGCCCAAGCCAGACCCATTGGCTCAAATTTAGCCTACAACTTCAATTCCATCCCTATTCTTCTCAATTCCAATCCAAAATCGTTTTAATTTCAATTCAAATCCAATTCCGATTTCAATCAAATTCATTCCAATTTTAATTCAATTCCAGTTCATTTAATTCTTAATTCAATTCAAAATCATTTCAATCCAATTCATTCAAAACTTCATTCAATTCAAAATTGATTCCAATTCAATCTCAATTCAACTCCAAACTCATTCAAATTCAATTCAATCTACATTCATTTCAATTTCAATTCAACTCAAACACAAATTCAATTCAATCCAAATTCAATTCAATTCGATTTCAAACTCAGTCAAATCCAAATTCATTCCAATTCCAATCCAATCAATATTCGTTCAACCCTGATTCAACTTCGATTTCAATTCAATTTCAAATCCATTCCAATTTTCCCTACACTCTAAATGTCTCACAGACCCGAGCGTCTCACAGACTTTGTCATTTCAATGATTCGAATGTCTCACAGACCTGAGCGTCTCACAGACCCGAGCGTCTCACAGACCCAAGCGTCCACAGACTTCGACATCTCAAAGTTTCAAACGTCTCATAGACCCGAGCGTCTCACAGACTACAACATCCCGCATATCAAACATCTTAAGAACCTTCAAAACCCCTAAAACACTGAACTACGTAAGGTCTGATCTCAACAGGGAGTTGAGTACGTAGGCAACCCATCTAGGGTGCGACTCCATTCCAATCCAAAAAACCCCTTTCCCAACTCTAGGGCTATCTTCATGTCTATCAAACATTCAAATCCCTTCTAACTCCCACAAACCCTCGACTTCTCGACTCTCAAAATCAAATTCCAAATCTTTCAGTCTATACTCATTCGAATTCATCAATTCTTCTTCTTGGCGCTAGCTTGGCAGAAAAGCTCACCTCATTCACTCGTTTTCTCTCCTCCTGTCCTAATCATATCCTTGGCTTTTAAATGAATCTCTCTAAAAAGGTTTTGAAAGAAGGTAATCCCGACAATTGGAGACCGAGGTTTCCTCGGGCACCCAATCCGAAGTCGTGTCGTTGCCACTTCTAAGGGTGTAACCCAGTGCGAATCCACATAGAATCTCTGCAAATGACCAGAAAAGTCTATCCATAGGCAACAATTTCATAGTCAATTAACGGTTCTAAGAACCCTCCTTCCCTTCCTTCCTAGTATCTTAGGTCAAACTAGGTGGCGACTCTAGTAAATTTCCGCCCTTAAGGCATAAGTCCGCGTGGAGCCCATCGAGAGCGGGTGTAGTGCACACTTGCCCTCCCTTTATGCTTTCTGGGAAAGACGGACGATTTAGTAGGTATTTGAGGTATGCCAGAATAACGGGTTCTCACCCTCTACAGAATGGCAAATTCCTAGGATCTAGACTTCTTAGTTATACCATATTTAGGTAGACCCCCCTCATACCGAAAAATCACCCTCCACAATGAGCAACATGCTATTTCATGAAAAAAGTTTCTAAAGGTTGTAAATATATTAAGGACACATTTAAACTAGCCAAAACAAATTGCAGAATCAATGTGAACCCGAAAGCACATAAAATGGTGTTTTAAGGCATTTTTGGCTATGTAACATACCTAACACATGGTATAAGTCCTTATGAACGAGATTAATACATAAAATGTTACATAAATACAAGGAAAAACAAAAAAAATCAGATCAAATGAGCCTTAAGGCTGCCGACCTCAATGGTGACTCATTAAGGACAAAAATGCTTTAATTTTTACTATTACAACAACTAAGACTTTCTTTAATTGCCAAATCATCTTGTCCCCTGAGTAAATCATTAATCAGACACTTACCTGTCATATGAGAGCTCCAAAATTCGTAGCTCCTCCTCTCTTTGAAGAAACTACACAAAAAACTCAAATGTGCTTAGTTTGGTGCCTTAAAGAACACCTTGCCTTGTAGAAATCATAACTTTCTCGTTCTAACTCCAAATCATAAGCTTGATAGCTCGTTGGAATCCTCTTTCGAAGAGCTTTACAACCATTGCTCATGAGCCCCCAGATTCGTAGGAAAAACCACGAAGAAGTGCCTTTGATTCTCGAGGTAAAACATTGCCTTCTTGGAAACTCTTCCTTCTTTGATTTTCATCAAGGCCGAGTGCCTAGGGTTACTAACCCTTCTTATTATTCATCTTATTATATGATTTTGGAGCCAATTTCTCTAGAAAATTGCTGTCAAAATTTCTAAGGAAAACAAGCTTAATATTAAGCTAAAGGTTAATATACAAGGTAAATCCTACAACTACCTATTTCAAGGTTCTAATTGTTGATCTATATATGATCTAACCTGTTGTTTACCTTGTTTATTATTGTCGAATTTATTAGGTGTTAGATTTTATTTTTGACACCTTAAATGTTATTATCTTATAAATCTAAAGTTAGATTTATAACCCTTAAGATATAAGCTTCAATATAAGCTATCATAATATGCAAGAAAAATTCATATTCTATAATTTATATGGTGGCTGAAAATTAGGAGGTTATATATGAGTTAGAAAAATTATCTAACTAAGTTAAATTGAAGGAATTAGTATAATTAAGAGTAATATGTAAAATTTGAGAAGTTTTGATTACATAATATCAAGGCCGAAAATATATATGAATTATTATGGAATTTATGAAGTTTAGATGGTGAGAAAATAATTGTAGAATTAAGTTTACAATTTATAAAGAGTTTATAAGTGTTATAAGGAATTTATACGGTTTTTGGTATATTTAAGGTTAATAAAAGATAGTATATGTATACTACAACTTTAGATAATTAAAGCTGGTGATTTAGAGATGTTTAAAATGATTTTTGATGTTCAAAAATCTGTAGGAAAATTAGTTACGAAAATTAGAAATTAATTGGAGTTAAATTGGTTAATAAATTAGTTAGGATAAATGAAAAGACCACAAGGGTAAAATGGTAATTTCCCTGGTCAAACATGGTCAAACTTGGTCAATGACAGTTTATAAAATGTTTTTTTTAAAGGAGCTAGAATAAAATTTGTAGCAAAAGATTAGATATTAAAAGGATAAAGGAATAAAAAGTTAAGTTAAATTAACTTTAGGGGTAATATTGTAAATTATGGAAAGTTAGGGGGTTTGACCATAAAAGACTGGTCAAACTTGGGTATATTTTGGTATTTGACCAAAAGTATAGAAGAAATTAATTAAGACTTTGGAAAAAATTAGAAATAAAAAATAACAAGTTTAGAACTTATTATGAGTAAAATAGAGATTAAGAGAAAACTATGGGTAAGTAATGTAAATAACACATTTTTATGTGTTTATAAGGTTAAGGAAGTTAAATAAAGAATTTAGAAACAAGTTGTAAAAGAAACAGAGTTAAGACGGGGTTAAACGAGACCCGTATATAACTTAAGGTATACGATGGATATACCCGTAATTTAATAAGTATAGGAGAAATCAATACTTAAAGTATTTTTAATGAAAGTACAAGTTACATTGGAAAAAGAAATAAATACGTATGATACGGAGTATCATACGGCCGTATACGAAAAATTTTGGTGTACATGAATAGTGCTCGTATACGTGAATAGTATCCGTATACATGAATAGTAAATACGTGTACATGAATAGTAAATACGTATACATGAATAGTAAATACATATACATGAATAGTAATGTTGGGGTAAAACCTAACGGCAAGTGTACCGATCAATTCTAGCAAGTTTTAATAGAGTATTCCCTAAGTATCGAACCAGAGGAGGCGATGTGTCTAGTTTAAATCTTTATTAAACGGAAAGTGAAATAACAAATTAAAACAGGAAATTGGGGTTTGATTTGATGACAATTAAAAACTGTAAACAGAATGTGAAACAATAACAAGCAGGAAAAAAAATGTTGTGAAACTAATTTGGAAAGGAGATCCCGGTTTACTACTGCACCCTAAATCTGTAATTCCTATCCCTAAGTGATTTCCAAGATAATTCTGAGTAAAACCCTAGAACAAAGATAATTTACCTCCGGTCTTCCGCTTAGCAAATACTAGTTAGCAAAGACCAAATTCTAACTCTCGTTATGAACCCACTATTTACTAACCGCCTTAAGAACAATCTAGTTTATTGGTCAATTAGCAATTTAGAGGAATTACCGTCTCTAAACTAACCGGTTATTTTCCTGTAATTAATTGAAAGCCGCAGTCGTCACATATAAGCTAACAAAATACTAATCTTTATAATTGGCCAAATTGTAATGATTAAAGAAATTAAGCAAGGAAAATAACTTTACTCAATCGAATTGCATTAAATCACAAAGGAACGGGAATAGTCAATTTAGGGATACATAGCAAACCAAAATCCAAAGGAAACTACTCAGCCATTGACATGTTTACACTAAGCAAAACTGTAATGAGTAGTTATAAAGAACAAGAAGGAACTCTATTGAGACTTCTGGAGAAGTCTCCGTGATGAACTTCCTACTCTGCTTTGCTCCAAACTCCAAACTAGACTCAAACTCAAACTTAAGCTAATCTCTCTGTATCGTGACAATTTGTGGGCTCTGGAAGCGTGTCTCTAACGTTTGCGAGACTCTCATTTTATAACAAACAGAAATCTATCTTTAATCTATCTCTAATCTAATTTAAATAAGCGATGGCTAAAAGATATAGTAACAGGTATTAAAGATAGAAACCAATTCTGTTATCTCCGTAGCAAAATCTGGCGCTCCGCTTGTATTGGTCCGGGTTTGCAAACAAGTATGCAAACCCGGACCGCGTCAGAAAATAGGCAGAAGGTTCTCGCTTGGGATGGTCCGGGTTTGCAAAGTAGGACACAAACCCGGACCGCGTCTGAAAATAGGCAGAAGGTTCTGCGATGAGATGGTCCGGGTTTATAAACCCAGCTCCAAACCCGGACCCTCAATACAACATGGCAGTGGTTAATACAAGTCTGCCTTTGACCTGGTTTGACTTCCCTTGTTGCTCCAACCTCTAAAATCTTCATTTAAGCACTTTGTTGAGCATTTTATCCTGAGAACATATCAAATCGATCATTGGAGACAAATATAACCATAAAGAGTAAATAAAGCATTACGGAGGGAAGTTAATGTCATAATGTAGAAAATTAAGCATGAATTAGTCTAGTAAACTTAGACAAATTCCTGACTTATCAACTTCCTCACTTAATCTTTGCTTGCCCTCAAGCAAATAGAAACATACTGAAATCTTACAGAAGGGAGTCGTCAGTTTAGAACTGTGCACAAGGAGATCTAATAATGAAAAGCAGTCATAGAAAACAATGATCCACACTTGCAAGTTTTCATAAACAGTGAATTGAGAAGTATTTTGCAAAGGCTTAAGACACATAGTAAAACCACCTGATTCAAATTTCACTCAGGGACTACTTTCCAATTAACTTTCCACAATCCATGGACGACAAGGGGTGAGAAGTATTATCTTATTCCATATTACCTTTCATCACCACGTACTCATAATCAAGAAAGACTTTGCACTTTGCATTTGAAATTAATAAATTTCTTCAACTTTCTAAACAAGCATCATGAAATACCCCAAACCTAAGTATGTTTAAGTAAACATCAATATATGATGTAGTAAGGCTAAAATAAGCCTTAGAAAGATTGGTAGACAATTTAAACCAAGGAAAACACAAGAAAATGCCTTAAGGGCAATTTGGGCAAAAACGTGCTCTAAGCTTGGAGAGACTTTGATTAGCACCCAAATACCATTATAAGACCTTAGTAATATGCTAATGGACATTTTAAATCAATTAGCAAAGAAAACCAAGCTCAAAAACAAGCTTAAACACAAAATGTGCTTTAAGACTTCTTAAAGCACCTTTTTGAGAAATTGTCTTAGAATTGAGTTTTGAGTGGCTAAATGCCCATAATTACATCTTAATCAACATGTGTACTAATTAGTATCACATTAGGAAGTCTAAATCAATGGGAAACCAAAATTTTATGAATATGTGCACTAATTAGTGAATAGTGCCAAATAGTGCCCAAATTAAGCTTAAGTCAACATAAGTCAATTAGTTGGTCAACCAAGACCATAAATATCTTGGTTATAATGAGGGGGCCGGTTTTCTAAGGATGAGTCACCATAGACTTCATCAAATAAGGAAGAAAAGAAGAGATAAGTAAAAGGAGTACTATTTGCTTTATTAAAGTAAAATACCTTATATTAACCTACCTCTCTCCTCTCTTCATTTCTCTTCTTCTTCCACGATTTTCTTCCTCTTCTCTCTGTTCTAAACCGTCTCCAAGCAGCACCCATGGCACCACCACCTTGCTTTGGCAACAACTTACTCATTTTAGCTCCAAATCAAAAACTAAGCACATATATCTCTTAGTTAGACCAAGACCTTGCTTCCTATCTTTTCAAAATCTGAAAAGCCTCATTTTGGAGCCATGGTAAATCACCATTGGAGGAGTAAAAGCTAGCTTGAGGTGTTCATTATCTCCTCCATTCATTTAAGGTAATGAAAGTGAAAGAAAAATCAACTTTCCGTCCTTTTTCTTAGATGGCCGAAAATCATCACTCATGGAGCCTTGTTTTATCCATTGTTCTAGCTTGATTCTATTATCCAAGGGCTAGAGGAGGTCCTTCTTGATGCATATCCAAGCCTATCTTAAGACTCCAAGGTAAAACATTCATTTCAATACCTTAGAACACATTTTTAACCTAGGGTTTACTCCTTAAGGTTAATGTATTATTTAGCACTCATGAGAGCCAATGTATATTGATTAGAACATTGGCAAGGGAAATTTAATGGTGGCCGAGATTTCCAAGGGAAGAAGCCTAAGGAGAAAGTTGAGAGAAACTTGAGAAAAACAAGGTAAATTGCTTACCTAAGGGTGGTTTAAGTTTTAAGGGGTGGTATTTAGATAAGTACTAATGTAGCTTAAAGCTTACATTAAGTAAGGGGTTATATAACCTAGGAAAAAGAATTTAAACAAGCTTATGAACTTGTGACTAAGGAGCCAAGGGGAATGAGTTAGTAATATAAGTTAAAGAGGGATTTTAAGAGCATTAAAACTATTATGAGATTGATGGGTGTATTTGCAGGTTGAAAGCTTATATATGTGGGAAATTCAGTGTTTAAGTTTAAGTCATTTAAGGGCCTAAGAGCCATGTCATTTAAGAGCCTTGGTGCTATGCAATTTAAGATTATTGCACTATATTGAGTTTGTTGTGAATAAGTTGATTTGGGTGAGAAAATAAGATGAGAAAGGACTTGATGTGTGTGAGTTGGTTGAATGAGGAAAACAATGTTTGGGCATGATAAAATACTAGAGAAGCTATGGCGAAATTTGAATAGAAAACAAAGCGTTTAAGTGGTGGTGGTGAGTTAATGTGCCCTAGGGTTTACTAGGGAGCATGAAGAGGAATTTGAGTGGAAATGAGTTAACTAAGTAGGTCTTGAGGTTTAGGATGACCCAGAGTTGTCTAGAGGAATTAGAGTTTAGATGGGTGTATTGAACACACCAAAGTCATGGCAAGACTTGTGCAAATTTGGAGGAGAAGGTGCTTTAAGATAATTTAGGTATGAACTAGGGAATATAACAATGAGAGTTTTGAGAAGCTTGTGTAAGAGTGATGATGCTAGTAGTGGACTAATGAGGTTTAGTTTAGATGTTAATGAGTGGACTTAGGTGATGGAAGAGAAAGGGTGGGTGAATGTTGTCAATGTCAAGGAAAATGACTAGGAATGTAAAAGAGCGTATGATCATGAGAATGGTGAGTAAGTGAGTAAAAGGAGATGGAAATGTCCAAGGAGGGTGTAGGATAGTTAAGGTAAAGAAGAACAAGGTTAAGGTGCTAAGAAGATGGGGAGAAATGCATAGGTAAGTTCATGAGTTTAGGTTGATGAGTAGAAAAAGGAAAAGGAAGGAATTGTGCATGGACATGCAAGGTAACCTTGGAAGATTTAGCAAGCAAAGAGGGGATGCAATAATGCTTAGGGGGAAGTTATATTGATTGGGAAGGAAACACTTTGGATAGTTAGAGTTTTAGACAAAATTACATGTTGGAAAAATAAGGAAATAAGTAACAAGTGTTAGAAATTCTTGTAAGGATTGAGAAAATGGTTAAGGAGGTTTTAAAGGATGTTCTAAGGTGAGTTTAAGTGCCTATATGGTATTAAGACATAATGGGACACTTGTGGAAGAGTTGGCATTTTTGAAAGAAAGGAGATAAGTGTTTAAGGGTGTAGAAGATGAGTATTCTGGCCTGTCCGAACTTCCGTCCGAATTTGGAAGCTCGGACATGCCCTGTTGCGATTAGAATTTTTGAGTCTCGACCAGAGTCCGAACTACCGTCCAGACTTAGATGTTCGGACACTTGAAATTCTTCCTTTGATTTTTCCTCGACCTATGTCCGAACTTATGGAAGTTCGGACACACGTCTGGTTGCACCCTTTTGAGTCTCGACTTGCGTCCGAACTTGGTAAGCTCGGACACAAGTTCGGACGCGGTGCTGTTTTGACCAAAACTTTGTTTAGGTTAGGAAATGATATCTAATGGTGGGGATTGATATGTAATGATAATATAAGGTTGTTTAAGACATGTTTGGTGGGTAACAATGATAATTAAGTGGGTGAATAAGTATAAGTTATGAGGAGAAGTGATTCACTTAAGATTAAGTTTATAAGAACTTAAGTGGTGTAGATGGGGATCATTAGTGACTAAGTGAGTTAAGTAAGTTAGCTTTATTGGAAAAGTAATTAACAACCTAAAATTGAATGAATGTTTTAGGGTTTGAGAATTTGGACTCCAGAGGAGAGTAAGCAACCGAACGACCAACGGTGAACGGTACAGTTCTTCTTGTGACCTGCTTGCTAACGAGGTGTCCCTCGGCTTGTGTGCTATTTATTTTTGTGTGCTCACTAAACAAGATAAAGCATGCAACCGGAATATTATGTTTTTATTGTTGTGTGATGTTTGAAAACTAACACAACATACTGTGAGAACTTACTAACCAACGTTTAGTAAGGAAATGAGTGAGACTAAGGAACGCTCCCTAATATGGGTTGATATAACCGAAAAGGTTAACCAACAAACATGGTCTTGAGACTACTACTAACTGGAACTTGAGTGAGGAAACCCGGGACTGACTCCGGTCATGCATGCTAAGGAAAGGGGGTCGTATCTATAGCAGATCCGACTTCCGCTTAAGGACTAGTCCGGACTAGTAGCCTTGGGTCGGTTGGCCGGCTCGGCTACATTAGACATCCAGTCCAAGGTAGGTGGCTTTAAGATGGCGTGGGGGGATCAAGCCTACATCCCCAACAATTTAAGAATGTTGTTTATTGCCGGTAAGTGTCCTGCTGGCTAGGGTTAACCAAGCCCTACAAAAATAAACAACGAACTAAGGGCTAACCTGTTCCCAATGAGAGAACGGTTGGCATACATAAGGTAAGGTTAAGATAAGTTGCAACCATTCCTCTTTAAAGGATGGTTTGTATTATTAAGACTAAGATAAGCTACATCCACTCCTTTTAAAAGGTTGGTTGTTTCTAAGATTAAGATAAGACTAAGATTAAGAGGAAATATAACTTAAGGAGTTAAATAATTAACTCTCTAATTAAGGGAACGCATTTAAGTCGTTCATTGTGTGTGAACTTTCATTGTTCAATTTGGTTTGTTGTTTACTGCACTTACTATTATGTTGTGCATCTAATCAACCTCCATGCTATCGACAATTAGTCGTCGTAGCCACGTTAGCTTGGGGGCCAAGAGAGGATCGTACCAGCATTCATGCTGACCCCCTTTGGGGGCTGTTTTTACTTCACAGGTGAACATCAGGAGGCGGCCGTCGCGAGAGTAAGTAGGGGTACAAGTGTTAAGGGTTAAGTGTGGCCTACGAGTTGTGCATGTACACTCGTATAGCAATTGAGTTAGTAAGATGTATAGGATGTGAGAGGATTGTAAGAAGAATATGTATTTGGTTAAGGTTGTTATGTACTAATGTTCGGTATATTCTGTAGTCAGACCGTGGCAAGGTCCTGGAGTGTAAAGAATTCCGCTGTGACATTTATATATATGTTGTTAAGTTGCGAAACCACATTTGGACTGAGATGGGGTGTACCAAAAGTGGTATCAGAGCGTAGTTACGCTCTGAAGACAAGAAATACCGAACTTAGGAGAATATTAAGGTTGAAATTGAGTTATGGGTTAAGGGTTGAGAGATAGAGTGAGAGGTGCGTTAGTCAGGACTTCCCGGTGCTTACCGGATATCCATAGTACCTAGACCCGCCCTCCACATCCCTAACCCTGAATATGTGGAACAAATGCCAGAGAGAAGAAAGCCTTCTCTTACTCGGAAAAAAACCCGATCTGGCAGTTAGTTAACAGTAAGCAATACGAGAAACGTCTTGTTGCACAACAGTTACAGAGAACTTAGAGATTTTTAATGGAGCGCAACAGAGAAACATGCGCTACCTATGGAATTCTATCAATAAGGGAACGGTAATTACCGGCAACCTGGGTCGACATGCTACGCAGTCGAAATAACCCGCAATACCAATGATAAGGAAAGCACCACGGGTGCAATAGAAAGGAAAAGGGAAGCAACATGAGTACCGGACAGTGGTCCGAAGGAGCATAACAGTAGGATAATACAAAGCATGAGGATTGAGATTACTGGAAAGTCCAGTTAGAAACGGGAACTCCAAACCCCATACAATGAGGAAGGTTACGAGACCTGGCCGACATAATGCGGACGACGGTAGAAACTCACACAATTGTATACCGAAATAGGACTACGATGTAGTGCCTAAAGGAGAATCATTACTTAGTAACCACAACAAAATGTGTGGAGACAGGAGCGAGGATTAAGATATAAGAAAATAATGAGGGGTTCCCTCAGAAAGAGGAACGCCCGGATAAATGACAGTACTGTCAAACAACAAGGAAACTGCCGGATGGTCAGTTATCCAAAATAAGAGATTATCCAAGGAGTCCCGAGAACTACCAATTACATGGAAATTAGAAGGAAGTATCGCTACCAACGTACCTTGTACCAATAGCCCATCCTGCATGGCGCACTTGCCATAGCAAGTGCTACCACGGTTAAGCTACACGGAAAGCCATCATGGCAAAATAGGAGAACGCTACAGTTGTAACACATATAAATACCGGATTGTAAATCCATAAGAACAGAAGAATAAGACCTTGGAAAGGCCCGACGGCCTGACCATGATAAGATGAGGTGACACACCAGTCAGCCGGGAGCGGAACTTGGACAAAATATTTAACCAAATAAATACTAGCAACGGTGTAACCTACTACAACAACAACCGACAGTACGGTAAGAACATCAATCCCGAACCTCAGGGAGAGGAACCTAAGAGGTCGCCCGGTAATGCGAGCAAAACACTATGTAAGCAATAACATACAAGGAATGTATTATAAGATACGATTGAGACTGTTGAAGCAATGACTTCCAACGAAAACGGGATAAGACTCCTAGGGTGACCATTAAGAGTACCAATAACAACATTCTTCAATAAAGATGTTGGAAAACCCAGAGAGCAAGGATAAAAGAAGTAAACGTAAGCTATAACCTACTAAAGATTAAAGTTGTACAACCCTGGAAAAGGAAAGCTCAGAGGACTACCCCCATAGAGCGGGCAGAGTCGAGCCGAACAACTGATGAATGACAGTTAATACTGTTTGTTTAACTCATTAACACCCAAGTATGATTGATCATCAACAGGTGGCATAGTCAACGGAAGTTCAACGAAGCGTTGAGATGGAAGTATAAGATGACAGGATGATACCCAACTTGGACACCGTAAGGTAAAAGCCTAATACCAACTTATCCTTATTTGCTAAAAGACATAAGTCTAATAAAGCGACAGTATTGTCAAAGACACTAAGTAACCTCAGAACGCTTGAATAAACTTCCATAGTGGGAAGCAGGACGCAGCAACTTGCCATGAAACCCAATACTACATTTATTATGTAATCTAGCGGTGGATAGTGTTCAAGGAAACAAAAACCTTTAAGAATGTCCTACAGGTGAGTGAGAGTACAAGTAATGAACTGAAGCACTAAGCACTAAGAACCTACAAGCCAAGGATGTTAACCACATCAGAACTCGAGGCGCAGTAAGTTGTAAAAGAGCTGATTCAAGCCATGAATGAACTACAATGTGTAGATGTGAACGATTACAAACCTATAACTTAGATTGGGAAGAATATTACCAAGAAAGAGTACCAATGAGAATATTGAGATAATGCTAAGGACAGGGGCGGAGAACGAACCATGCCTTTAGGGTGGGGATACCTCTCCTTGTTGTGAGGCCATGAGTGGGAATGAACCCCTCAAAAGGGCTTTCACTTATTAGAGATGCAATACACTTTTGTTAGAGAATGGAAACTGTAAACTTGAGATCACTTTAAAACATATCAATACACTTGAGTAATAAGGAAGGTTGCACAGATAGACCCCATATCCAACACCCAGGATGTAAGAATTAGTAATTGTCAGAGATAGACATTGTGAGTGCACATTATGGCACGTCAAGTGACCAATGCTCAGAAGAGCTTGTGATTCAGTGGATGACTTCTTCAGTAACCGGTAGAATTACATGGTAGATAACATCACTAAGGATGAAAGAAAGCGAGAGAAATTAGCCTACTTACAAATCTGAGATTGGAGCAGAACACCTTCGTATTAAGAGTCAACTATTTTACAGCACGGTATGACAACCGCCATACACCGGAATGAGAGAACTCCCAGTGTTTTTACACCAAGAAGGGATTGAGTATAAGGTAAGACATTAGAATAAGTGAGTAAGAGGTTGCACCATCAATGGGCAACATGGTAAGGGCCAACTACCACGGTAGTAGTGGTCGTGAGTACAATAGTTATATAAGGAGGATTAAGTCGTGGTGCGCGGTAGGCGACCGTTAGGTATGAGCCGTCAAATATTGACACAGGGGCAATGAGATTTATGAGTTAAGACCACCATAAGTAAGAAAATAAGATGGTAGACGAACTGTGCATTGATGCCAGTAGTCTGGACCTGGTTCGGTAAGATTACACAGGAAGCACACAACCCATTCCTTAAGGAACTGGAAGTGCATTCCTAATAGAATGAATATGAGAAAGAAGATAAGAGGCTCTATGGAAAGAAACCTAAGCTACTAAGAAATAGAATCAATACGGAATACAGAAAGGAGCTGGAGCATACCATACCCAAGAACACAGTAAATGGACTTCCCTTGATTAACTTCAAGAAGAACAATAAATGTTATTATGGAACGATGAAAGAGGAGATCGACAACAGAATACTTTATAATTAGCAATAGCTAAACGTGTGACGGACGCTATGAGTTTACTAAAACGAGACGTGGGACGACTGCACCCCACAGGGGCTTGCAGGCCTGACACGCTCATTTATGAGTTAGTTGGGTAAGTAGTAATGTACCGGTAAGGTACCCCATGCATGTAGACGAGTGGTGTAAGGAACACGGGAAGTAGTCGACTCCGTACCACAGACAACGACGCAAGATCAGACAAGAGCAGCTACTACCGCAACCAGTCGAAGAGAAGAATTCAGTTGAACCAACAACACAAAGGATTAGAGAACAAATAATTAAGAACTAGGAAGTGTGAAGAGCACGGATTGTTAAGCACAGACATTGGACATGTCTTAAAGTGTTAAGGATAAGACTGTAAAGCGCAGTATGCACTAAACAGTAGTTTCAGATTAAGGGTCATCCTCAGACCAAAGGTCAGTGGGAGAGAACAATTTAGACATTCGAGGAACCATTAAGAATACAAACATTAGATCTTCAGGGAGGTTGGATAGACGAGCTACAACTCATCAAGGCCGTGTATATATAAAGATAACACGTGACCATTGAGGGACCTTTAGTGCTAAACCATAAGCACGCAGGAGGAAAATATACAGTACTATAAAAAGGATAAGCGAGGCAGTTAAGCCTAAGACCATCAGAGTTGTGCAGCGGAAGCTAGCAGATCACTACCTTTGAGTTTAGACCAAACTAAGTTAAGGAAACGGTATAAGTACCGTTAAGAATCCTCGATACAAATACTAAGTTATTTCTGATCGAATTATAAGTAAGATAGATGACATGGAAGCTAGAATGCTTGGTGAGAATTAGACATCTTGAACTTATGTTCAAAGATGATGTAATGTTGATTACGTGGGCGTAATCCATTTTAAGGGGGGTAGAGCGAAAACCGCTTAGCGTATGTTTATGTACTGAGTACATAAACTACGGTGTGCATAGCACAAAAGAATTTGAGAATATGTTTTACATAAACATTTTGAGATAAATCATGGTTATTGCACACAGAAGATGTGAATGCCATACATATTAAGTACCTGTCTTGTTAACTCCGGTGTGAGTACAAGTTAAGAGAATTAAGGAAGAGGATTAAGGAGATTTAAGGAATAAGGAATATATGAGGTATGAGTCGATATGAGACTATGTGTGAGATAAGAATAAGATAACATTATGAGATACAATTTGACATGAGTATGAGGAAGGAAATTGTAATGCTATGAGATATAAGATGGTGAGAATTGGTATGGGACAGTTATAGAACTTAGTAGGAATGTAAATCTTGAGGTAATTACTAAGAGATGAATCGGGAATGTTTGATGGACTGAGTCCACACTTTAGAGATGTATTGATTATGATTAGAAGAACTAAAAAGATAGAAAATTGGACATGAGTGAATTATGTGGATGTTTGAAAATGACGTGGGAGGTGGAACTTGATTTTCTAGGGATCAAGGGAAACCAAGCACAAATTGGGGTGGAAGGATAGTTCTACACTGATGCTGATCACATCAGGGTGGGATGATTCCTGAAACTCCCTACCAGTGGTCACAATTAAATCACACTATGGGTAAAGGCCTTAGGATAAAAATGAAATTGGAGTTGATTGTATTTTTAATTAGAGGAATTATTCCTCACATGACCTCGTAAAAAGGATTACCTTTTTACTGAGTCTCGCCCATGAAGTCGAGGACGCACGAGCCTTTGTCTTCGGACCGGTGACATGGGGAGAGCAGAGTGTTTTGTATTCTGGCCCATGGTGACGAGGACGAATGAGCCATTGTCTACGGACCGGTGACATGGGAGAATACGTTGGAAATTATGTGAATGTTTTAATCATCAAAAGAAACAAAAGGAATTTTGGGTGCTATACATGCTTAAGCATGTTGTGTGATATTTAAGTATAAGAATATGGTGGATCTAATGATCCAATGAGATTAAGTATACATAAGTATGATCTATATGATCTAAGGAATGAGGTAAGACATGTATTCTAATAAGATAAGATGCATGGGAACTTTGGGGACAAAGTTCTTTTAAGGGGGGTAGATTGAAATACCTCAAACCTAAGTATGTTAATTAAACATCAATATATGATGTAGTAAGGCTAAAATAAGCCTTAGAAAGATTGGTAGACAATTTAAACCAAGGAAAACACAAGAAAATGCCTTAAGGGCAATTTGGGCAAAAACGTGCTCTAAGCTTGGAGAGACTTTGATTAGCACCCAAATACCATTATAAGACCTTAGTAATATGCTAATGGACATTTTAAATCAATTAGAAAAGAAAACCAAGCTCAAAAACAAGCTTAAACACAAAATGTGCTTTAAGACTTCTTAAAGCACCTTTTTGAGAAATTGTCTTAGAATTGAGTTTTGAGTGGCTAAATGCCCATAATTACATCTTAATCAACATGTGTACTAATTAGTATCACATTAGGAAGTCTAAATCAATGGGAAACCAAAAATTTCACGAATATGTGCACTAATTAGTGAATAGTGCCAAATAGTGCCCAAATTAAGCTTAAGTCAACATAAGTCAATTAGTTGGTCAACCAAGACCATAAATATCTTGGTTATAATGAGGGGGCCGGTTTTCTAAGGATGAGTCACCATAGACTTCATCAAATAAGGAAGAAAAGAAGAGATAAGTAAAAGGAGTATATTTGCTTTATTAAAGTAAAATACCTTATATTAACCTACTCTCTCCATCTTCTTCATTTCTCTTCTTCTTCCACGATTTTCTTCCTCTTCTCTCTGTTCTAAACCGTCTCCAAGCAGCACCCATGGCACCACCACCTTGCTTTGGCAACAACTTACTCATTTTAGCTCCAAATCAAAAACTAAGCACATATATCTCTAGTTAGACCAAGACCTTGCTTCCTATCTTTTCAAAATCTGAAAAGCCTCATTTTGGAGCCATGGGAAATCACCATTGGAGGAGGAAAAGCTAGCTTGAGGTGTTCATTATCTTCTCAATTCATTCAAGGTAATGAAAGTGAAAGAAAAATCAACTTTCCATCCTTTTTCTTAGATGGCCGAAAATCATCACTCATGGAGCCTTGTTTTATCCATTGTTCTAGCTTGATTCTATTATCCAAGGGCTAGAGGAGGTCCTTCTTGATTCATATCCAAGCCTATCTTAAGACTCCAAGGTAAAACATTCATTTCAATACCTTAGAACACATTTTTAACCTAGGGTTTACTCCTTAAGGTTAATGTATTATTTAGCACTCATGAGAGCCAATGTATATTGATTAGAACATTGGCAAGGGAAATTTAAATGGTGGCCGAGATTTCCAAGGGAAGAAGCCTAAGGAGAAAGTTGAGAGAAACTTGAGAAAAACAAGGTAAATTGCTTACCTAAGGGTGGTTTAAGTTTTAAGGGGTGGTATTTAGATAAGTACTAATGTAGCTTAAAGCTTACATTAAGTAAGGGGTTATATAACCTAGGAAAAAGAATTTAAACAAGCTTATGAACTTGTGACTAAGGAGCCAAGGGGAATGAGTTAGTAATATAAGTTAAAGAGGGATTTTAAGAGCATTAAAACTATTATGAGATTGATGGGTGTATTTGCAGGTTGAAAGCTTATATATGTGGGAAATTCAGTGTTTAAGTTTAAGTCATTTAAGGGCCTAAGAGCCATGTCATTTAAGAGCCCTTGGTGCTATGCAATTTAAGATTATTGCACTATATTGAGTTTGTTGTGAATAAGTTGATTTGGGTGAGAAAATAAGATGAGAAAGGACTTGATGTGTGTGAGTTGGTTGAATGAGGAAAACAATGTTTGGGCATGATAAAATACTGGAGACTATGCGAAATTTGAATAGAAAACAAAGCGTTTAAGTGGTGGTAGTGAGTTAATGTGCCCTAGGGTTTACTAGGGAGCATGAAGAGGAATTTGAGTGGAAATGAGTTAACTAAGTAGGTCTTGAGGTTTAGGATGACCCAGAGTTGTCTAGGAGGAATTAGAGTTTAGATGGGTGTATTGAACACACCAAAGTCATGGCAAGACTTGTGCAAATTTGGAGGAGAAGGTGCTTTAAGATAATTTAGGTATGAACTAGGGAATATAACAATGAGAGTTTTGAGAAGCTTGTGTAAGAGTGATGATGCTAGTAGTGGACTAATGAGGTTTAGTTTAGATGTTAATGAGTGGACTTAGGTGATGGAAGAGAAAGGTGTGGGAGAATGTTGTCAAATGTCAAGGAAAATGACTAGGAATGTAAAAGAGCGTATGATCATGAGAATGGTGAGTAAGTGAGTAAAAGGAGATGGAAATGTCCAAGGAGGGTGTAGGATAGTTAAGGTAAAGAAGAACAAGGTTAAGGTGCTAAGAAGATGGGGAGAAATGCATAGGTAAGTTCATGAGTTTAGGTTGATGAGTAGAAAAAGGAAAAGGAAGGAATTGTGCATGGACATGCAAGGTAACCTTGGAAGATTTAGCAAGCAAAGAGGGGATGCAATAATGCTTAGGGGGAAGTTATATTGATTGGGAAGGAAACACTTTGGATAGTTATAGTTTTAGACAAAATTACATGTTAGAAAAATAAGGAAATAAGTAACAAGTGTTAGAAATTCTTGTAAGGATTGAGAAAATGGTTAAGGAGGTTTTAAAGGATGTTCTAAGGTGAGTTTAAGTGCCTATATGGTATTAAGACATAATGGGACACTTGTGGAAGAGTTGGGCATTTTTGCAAGAAAGGAGATAAGTGTTTAAGGGTGTAGAAGATGAGTATTCTGGCCTGTCCGAACTTCCGTCCGAATTTGGAAGCTCGAACATGCCCTGTTGCGATTAGAATTTTTGAGTCTCGACCAGAGTCCGAACTACCGTCCGGACTTAGATGTTCGGACACTTGAAATTCTTCCTTTGATTTTTCCTCGACCTATGTCCGAACTTATGGAAGTTTGGACACATGTTCGGACACACGTCTGGTTGCACCCTTTTGAGTCTCGACTTGCGTCCGAACTTGGTAAGCTCGGACACAAGTTCGGACGCGGTGCTGTTTTGACCAAAAACTTTGTTTAAGGTTAGGAAATGATATCTAATGGTGGGGATTGATATGTAATGATAATATAAGGTTGTTTAAGACATGTTTGGTGGGTAACAATGATAATTAAGTGGGTGAATAAGTATAAGTTATGAGGAGAAGTGATTCACTTAAGATTAAGTTTATAAGAACTTAAGTGGTGTTAGATGGGGATCATTAGTGACTAAGTGAGTTAAGTAAGTTAGCTTTATTGGAAAAGTAATTAACAACCTAAAATTCAATGAATGTTTTAGGGTTTGAGAATTTGGACTCCAGAGGAGAGTAAGCAACCGAACGACCAACGGTGAATGGTACAGTTCTTCTTGTGACCTGCTGCTAACGAGGTGTCCCTCGGCTTGTGTGTTATTTGTTTTTGTGTGCTCACTAAACAAGATAAAGCATGCAACCGGAATATTATGTTTATTGTATTGTTGTGTGATGTTTGAAAACTAACACAACATACTGTGAGAACTTACTAGCCAACGTTTAGTAAGGAAATGAGTGAGACTAAGGAACGCTCCCTAATATGGGTTGATATAAACCGAAAGAGGTTAACCAACAAACATGGTCTTGAGACTACTACTAACTAGAACTTGAGTGAGGAAACCCGGGACTGACTCCGGTCATGCATGCTAAGGAAAGGGGGTCGGTATCTATAGCAGATCCGACTTCCGCTTAAGGACTAGTCCTCGGACTAGTAGCCTTGGGTCGGTTGGCCGGCTCAGCTACATTGGACATCCAGTCCAAGGTAGGTGGCTTTAAGATGGCGTGGGGGGATCAAGCCTACATCCCCAACAATTTAAGAATGTTGTTTATTACCGGTAAGTGTCCTGCTGCTGGCTAGGGTTAACCAAGCCCTACAAAAATAAACAACGAACTAAGGGCTAACCTGTTCCCAATGAGAGAACGGTTGGCATACATAAGGTAAGGTTAAGATAAGTTGCAACCATTCCTCTTTAAAGGATGGTTTGTATTATTAAGACTAAGATAAGCTACATCCACTCCTTTTAAAAGGTTGGTTGTTTCTAAGATTAAGATAAGACTAAGATTAAGAGGAAATATAACTTAAGGAGTTAAATAATTAACTCTCTAATTAAGGGAACGCATTTAAGTCGTTCATTGTGTGTGAACTTTCATTGTTAAATTTGGTTTGTTGTTTACTGCACTTACTATTATGTTGTGCATCTAATCAACCTCCATGCTATCGACAATTAGTCGTCGTAGCCACGTTAGCTTGGGGGCCATGAGAGGATCGTACTAGCATTCGTGCTGACCCCCTTTGGGGGCTGTTTTTACTACACAGTTGAACATCAGGAGGTGGCCGTCGCGAGAGTAAGAAGAGGTACAAGTGTTAAGGGTTAAGTGTGGCCTACGAGTTGTGCATGTACACTCGTATGGCAATTGAGTTAGTAAGATGTATAGGATGTGAGAGGATTGTAAGAAGAATATGTATTTGGTTAAGGTTGTTATGTACTAATGTTCGGTATATTCTGTAGTCAGACCGTGGCAAGGTCCTGGAGTGTAAAGAATTCCGCTGTGACATTTATATATATTTGTTAAGTTGCGAAACCACATTTGGACTGAGATGGGGTGTTACACATTAACTTTCTCTTTTATATCCCTCAGACTTTTCTCTCCATTCATGTAGCGGTGTTGGGTCTTCTATCCCAGATCAGATGACCTTAGGTAGATGGGTGATAAGGCACCCCGAGGACTTAATTACCAAATGGGCGAGGCCTGTTTTCTAGGTTAAAAGTTCGATTAGAGGAGTACCTTGCCTTTGTCCTTCCTTCCTTTCATTCAATAATCATTCCCAAAGTCCCCAAGTGAAATCAAAGATAAATAGCTATGCTAATTGGCTTAACTTTTTAATGAAGAAATAGACAAGCATTAAACAAAGTTGTACATACAAGCAGTGCAACCAGAATTCCCACAACTGTTTTCCAGCTTCGATCTCACAAAAACTAGTGCTACTCGTGTGGTGTTCCAAACCAACTTATCCAACCACAGAATAAGACTCACGTATGTTATGCAACCAAAAATTTTTGAGGGCCAGCAAAAATATTGTGAAAATGGAATTATAGTCTTAAGAGAAAATTGTTCAAAATTAGCACATTCGAATGTAATTGAGCAAGAGCATGAGCATGCGTAATTTCCCTTCCTCACACTTAAAAATTAGCAATGCCCTCATTGCTTCATGAAAATGATTAAGGCGGAAGGAAAACATAAAGTTGCAGAAAACAACGTTTGAAAAATAAAAGAAGTTAGAAAATCACGCCCCTGGTATGGTGAGGAGTGAGGACAACGTCCTCACACTTATATAAAACAGCGGGGTGTTGAATTCTGCAGAAAATTGGACAGAGTTTCCTTTGGTTCCCTCAATACCTCACACGCTTCAAAAAGCAGACCTGTAGCTCAAGAAATAAAACCAGGCAACACGAACTTGCAGAAACAGTAAGTGTGTGAGTGAAACATCATAGTTAAGTGATACAGACGTTATGAAACAGGCAGCACTCGAATCCAAAGTAATATAGAAGTACAAACCAAAGGAGAATATCTCAGAAGCAACGAAGTAAATAAAAAAAGCATCAAAATATCCGAAAAGGTAGAGAATGAAGTAACCCAAGCTCCTGAAACCTAGGGGTGTGGTGGAGGCTGTGACTGTGTCCCATGCGGAAGATGCCACGCCTCCATACGGGCGAAGCGTGCATCATAATCAGCCATTCGCGCCTCCTGGTGAACCTCAGCAGCATGGCGACGCGCCTCCAAAGACGTCAGACGAACCCCATAGTTCTGAACCTGAGTGGATAAGTCATCGAGGCGTGAGGCAAAGCCATCAAACCGGGTAGTGCACACCCCCTGCCAATCTCTAAACTCTGTCATCAGCTCCTCAAAACCTGGCATCGGACCCGCGGCAGGCCCATCAGCACCCCTAATCTGTGAAGGTCCGGCCCCATCGGCACCAGTAGACCGGGCAGCTCTCTCACCCGGGCGGGCACGACGACGCTTAATCCAACCATCCCCAATCTTCTCCCATTGAAAACGATGCATTGCTGTCATGTCCAGAGGAGAAGCGGGATGCTGAGGCCGCTCATCACTGAAATCAACCCTAGCCTTCTCAAAAAGAAACTGTAGAAAGTGCGGGAAAGCAAGGGAGGCAGTGCAATCCACATCCATGATCCTTAGAAAATTCCCAAAAACCATTGAATGGAACAAAATAGGACAAGCACCATGTGAAAATTCATCATCCATCAAATGTCGCAGAAAGAAACAATCTAGAGAATTCAGGTCAGCACACTCTCTCGAGTGAACATTATGCATTATAATGGCCAGAATCAAACGCTCGATCGGGGTGTGCAGTTTGTCCCCCGTCACAACCTGCTTATCTCTCGAAGACCGTCTTTGACGGTTCGGTACCTCAGGGTCATTAACCACCAGACTCAAATAATGCTCCTTTGCCCTTTTCCTATCATTGTCCACATGTTGCAGGGCTTCGCTAAAAGCATTATCAGCAAATCTTTCATTCACTCCAAAATATTCACTAATGTGTGAATATGCTAAACGGACGATTTTCCCTTTGACCCGTGAGAAAATCACATTAAAATTATCCTCCTTCTTAGCATTAGCATAAAACATTTTCACCAATCTTGGGTAATAGCACCCCCTACTACCAAGATGCAACAATATTCCCTAACCCTTTGCATCAAACACATTCTGTAAATCAAATTCAGTAATCAACTCCTCAGCACTGACCTTTCGGGAATAATTTTCCGGTCCTTGACGTTGTACCAATCAAAAGCCGCATCACTTATGAAATCTGAACGCACGGACTCGCGGTATTGGATTGGTGGCTGTGGTGCAAGCGGAGCAGGTGCGGCCGATGAAGAAGCGGCAGTAGTGGTGGACCGTCGTGCGCGCTTCGGTGCCATAGCAATTGGGCGGTGGTGATTGGTGGTGGTTGAGGAATGTAGTAGTGGTGATGCGGGTCGAAGATGGGGGCGAATTGGAGAATGGGTGGACTGGGAAAGAACGGGTGGTGTCGGGGCGAGACCAAGGCCGAGAGTAGGCGAGGTCGGGGTCGGAAATAATGGCGGAAAGCTTCGAGGGGTGCGGCGCGAGGAAGAAGGTAGAGGTTTAGGGATTAAGTCTCGCGCGCCCTCTTTTGTGTCTACTGTGAACTTGGTCCGGGTTTGCAAACCCATACCCAAACCCGGACCACACGAAAATCATGCCAGTGAGGTCTCCGCTTATGCGGTCCGGGTTTGCAAACCAATACGCAAACCCGGACCACCTCCAAAAGTCGACAGTAAGTAGCGCGCCCTCTTGGTCCGGGTTTGCAAACCAGAGCGCAAACCCGGACGACCTCCAAAACATGCCAGTAGGTTCGTCCAACTATAGGTCCGCCGGGGAGACTGAAAAGACGGGCGGCTGGCTGGGAGACAACCCAGTTTTGTGAGTTTTATTATTTTCGTTTTTGTTTTACGAACCCACTGTTTACTAGACTAATTCATGCTTAATTTTCTACATTATGACATTAACTTCCCTCCGTAATGCTTTATTTACTCTTTATTGTTATATTTGTCTCCAATGATCGATTTCATATGTTTTCAGGATAAAATGCTCAACAAAGTGCTTAAATGAAGATTTTAGAGGTTAGAGCAACATGGGAAGTCAAACCAGAGTCAAAAGGGAGATTTTCATTGACCACGGCTGTGTTTTATTGAGGGTCCGGGTTTGGAGCTGGGTTTATAAACCCGGACCATCTCATCGCAGAACCTTCTGCCTATTTTCAGACGCGGTCTGGGTTTGTGTCCTACTTTGCAAACCCGGACCATCCCAAGCGAGAACCTTCTGCCTATTTTCAGACGCGGTCCGGGTTTGTGTCCTACTTTGCAAACCCGGACCAATACAAGCGGAGCGCCAGAGTTTTGTTTCGGAAATAACGGAATTGGTGTCTATCTTTAATATCTGTTATTATATCTCTTAGCCGTCGCTTAATTAGATTAGGTTAGAGATAGATTAAAGATAGATTAAAGATAGAATTCTGTTGTTATAAAAGGGGGAGTCTGGCCAACGTGAGAGGGACGCTTCCAGAGCCCACAAATTGTCACGATACGGAGAGATTAGCTTAAGTTTGACTTTGAGTCTGGTTTGGAGTTTGGAGCAGAGCAGAGTAGGAAGTTCATCACGGAGACTTCTCCAGAAGTCTCAATAGAGTTCCTTCTTGTTCTTTATAACTACTCATTACAGTTTTGCTTAGTGTAAACATGTCAATGGCTGAGTAGTTTCCTTTAGATTTCGGTTTACTACTGCACCCTAAATCTGTAATTCCTATCCCTAAGTGATTTCCAAGATAATTCTGAGTAAAACCCTAGAACAAAGATAATTTACCTCCGGTCTCCCGCTTAGCAAATACTAGTTAGCAAAGACCAAATTCTAACTCTCGTTACGAACCCACTGTTTACTAACCGCCTTAAGAACAATCTAGTTTATTGGTCAATTAGCAATTTAGAGGAATTACCGTCTCTAAACTAACCGGTTATTTTCCTGTAATCAATTGAAAGCCGCAGTCTTCACATATAAGCTAACAAAATACTAATCTTTATAATTGGCCAAATTATAATGATTAAAGAAATTAAGCAAGGAAAATAACTTTACTCAACGAATTGCATTAAATCACAAAGGAACGGGAATAGTCAATTTAGGGATACATAGCAAACCGAAATCTAAAGGAAACTACTCAGCCATTGACATGTTTACACTAAGCAAAACTGTAATGAGTAGTTATAAAGAACAAGAAGGAACTCTATTGAGACTTCTGGAGAAGTCTCCGTGATGAACTTCCTACTCTGCTTTGCTCCAAACTCCAAACCAGACTCAAACTCAAACTTAAGCTAATCTCTCTGTATCGTGACAATTTGTGGGCTCTGGAAGCGTGTCTCTAACGTTTGCGAGACTCTCCTTTTATAACTAACAGAAATCTATCTTTAATCTATCTCTAATCTAATTTAAATAAGCGATGGCTAAAAGATATAGTAACAGGTATTAAAGATAGAAACCAATTCTGTTATCTCCGTAGCAAAATCTGGCGCTCCGCTTGTATTGGTCCGGGTTTGCAAACAAGTATGCAAACCCGGACCACGTCTGAAAATTGGCAGAAGGTTCTCGCTTGGGATGGTCCGGGTTTGCAAAATAGGACACAAACCCGGACCGCGTCTGAAAATAGGCAGAAGGTTCTGCGATGAGATGGTCTGGGTTTATAAACCCAGCTCTGTTAGCAGAAATATGTGTTACTATACTTCTACCTAGGCAGTGTACCTATCGTTTTGCGGAATAGTGAATTAAGTGGGGGTTGTCGATCTCAGGGACCTCGTTCAATTAACTGACAATTTATTTACTAACTGAGAAACTAAACTAAGAAAACAGGAAACGTCACTTTTTCAGGTTTGGTTAATTTAATAAAAAGAAAGACTCAACAAACTAACATAAACTAATAAAACAGTAAAATAAACTAAACAAATAAATAAAGATTAAAACTCTAAATCTAAGGAAGCACCCCGGGTTGTTCTACAAACTTCACTTTCTAATCTATTAATAAACTCTTCCCTAATTCTGCAATAAACTCAGAAACTATAACTAATTCGTCAACGGCTAAGTCTAACGAATCCTAACCAGTTGCTAGAACTAGCAGCAGACTAATGCTCTAATCCGGACACAACCAATCGCATAAAGAACAGTTTCTATTTGAGACCGATTAACCTATAGGCGGGATCACGCTTCTAGTCGTTAACCAGGTTTAATTTATATGTCTTGTTATCCATCTCAGCTCTCGCGTGTTGATTAGAAAACTACAAATATAGCTTTAATAATTAGCTAGAGAATTAAAGCGCATGAAGAACTGGAATTAAACTACTGCATTATTGAATTAGTAAAAGAATTATAAATAAATATACAAATCCGGTTTGCTACCCCAATCCGGGGAGCTAATCTAACTACGCTAACATGACTCTAAAAAATAACAAAAACAACAAAAGAAGAACACATTGACAGTTTAGATAAAAAAAGGGAAGAAAAACTCTGTTAAGAAGATCTCACTCCGCCTCCAGTCATCGCGTGTCTCTGTATTAATCCTCTATCAGAAGTGTGGGGTGCTAACAATGGTGGACTTGTGTGGGTGTGGTGAGAGAGAGTATGGAGGCCGAAGCCTCAAACGTTGGATGCAGCGGCGGCGTGAATGTCCCCCCAAATCCTAGTTCCCTCTCTCGTTTATAAAATCACAACTTAATTTGATAAATCCCTCCTTTATCTCTAGTGCAGCGATTGATAAATATTTTTATCAATATCAGCCGCCTAATGTGACCGTGACTGTATTGCAAAATATTGAAGAATCTTGTGCAGCCATGATATAACAAATTACCGTGAAGGAATGATGTTGTACGAGTAAAAGAAGTGATCATGCATGATCAAAGTCTGGCCGTGAGATTAATTATTCTCGTCAAAGTGCATGGCTTGAATTCACCAGTACGTGACTAAAGCCATGATATGGCAAATCACATGAATAATGAACATATTTTTGATGTGAATATATGGTGCAGTCGTAATGTGTGTGTATATATATATAATGTAAGTCCAAGACTTTATCCTGCATTTGACACATAAAATGTATCAGTTCACATCAAAACATAAATCAAAGGAAAAAACATGATAAGTGAGAAATATGACAAGCATAATTATGAAAATATGAAGAATTAAAGCCCTAAAAGTATATGTATTTCGCACTTATCAAACTTCCTCACACTTAGCTTTTGCTTGTCCTCAAGCAAATAAAGAATAAAACTATCTCTAAGGCCGTAGTGTCAAACCTCAGGATCGAACAAGTGCAGAAGGAAATCAAGCGAAATGACAATCAAAAGAATAATCCTGCTCTTAGCTGTAGGTTTTCGCAAACAGAGAAAAAGAACAATTAAGTAAACATGGAGAAGTTTGATTGCATAAACTAAATATAGGATAGCTTAGGATCTTCCACCAATTTCTTTCCTCTAACCTTTGGATGACAAGGGGTGTGAAGTAACACCTTATTCCATGATACCTTTCAACGCCACATACTCATGATCAGAAACAAAAAATTAAACTGCAATTAACTTTTCTTTCGCTTGCAAAAACATTCTTATTCAAGAAATATATACAAAACAAACAAATTATTGAGAATTGCAGAGTTATTCTGTAACCCAGACTTTTCTCTCTATCCTTGTAACGGTGTTGGGCCAACTATCCCAGATCCTGTGACCTTAGGTAGATAGGTGTTAAGGCACCCCTTAGGACTTAATAACCGGATAGACGAGGCCTGCTTTTGTTAGGAAAATTTCTGATCAGCGGAGTACCTTGCCTTATCCTTTCATTCCAAACTTTCACATCATTTCCAAAATCCCAAACTAAACTAATTCAGTCACACAATCAGCTAATCCACCAAATTTCAGTGAAAACAGAATTAGTTTGAATAAAAACAAGTTAGATTACACTGGTAGAAAAAATATCAAAAATGACGGCTTATAAGAGACGGTTCTACACAAAACCGTCTTAAATTTTAATTTTTTGTGCGCGCGGTTAAGTTTTAAAGACGGCTATTATAAACCGTCGTTTTAAACGACTAATAAACGACGGTTTGGGGTCAACCGTCGTTTAAAAGTGTGAAGTTTTCGGCGGTAATAGATCTTAAACGACGGTTTTTTATAAACCGTCTTTTAAAACGCATAATAAACGTTAAAACGCTTAATTAATTCGCCCGCCCTAATTAATTTCCTCAGCCAATTCCCCTGCACCGTAGCTCTCTCTCAGTCGAACCTTCACCTCCCTCTCTATGCTCGTCTTCTACCATTGTTGCTGGTGCCCATCAACTTCAACTCCACCACCGTCGCTGCCTACTCCTCATCCAGTCGCTGCCTCTTCATCTCAACTCTAGCCGCTGCCCCTAACACCACCGCGCGTCGCCCCCTCTCTTTCTCTGCTCGCCATGTCCTCCACCATACCCTAACACTTGCTCACTGAACCGGTAATATACTCGTTGCCCCCTCTCTTTCTCTGCTAGCCTTGTTGTTGCGCCCTCTCTTTATCAACCGATCAGGGCTAAAATTGCCCCTTGTTGATGTGTTTGTCTTCAAAAAATTCCTGCATAATTTTATTATAAATTTGATTATAATGCATCTGAGACAATCGATAAGCACTATAGCAGTGGCAAAGTCCCTGCATTTGTTATTATAAATTTGTTTATAAATTTGTTGTTGCGCCCTGTTTTGAAGTTGTATGATGGTGGGAGACTAACTTCTGACAAAACAGAAAACAAGGTGATTAATTTAGTCTTGGTATTAGTTCACTGAAAGTTTTAGTGTAGTGAATTAAGTGCTTAGCGTTTATATTCAGCAATTAAGAACATTTTAGTAATTAAAGAAAGTTTTATGGTACATGTGGACATTCTAGGTAACTTTGCTTTAGTATTAATGTAAACAGAATCTGAATGATCATATTGACATGGTTGTACCAACGTCAAAATTCAGGCTGGAATGTAATTTATATAACAGTGAAGAATTCCCCTTCCCTTGAGCTACTGTCAACATTAGAAGCTAATTGATTAAGTATTATATGCAGTAGAAGTCTTGCTGTTTCAGAAAAGAAAAAAAACATCAGCATTATATTCTTGCTGTTCAGAATTGAAAGAAAAGAAAATAGGCTGAGTTGAGAATTGACTTCAAGAGCAGCTGATGTGGTTTTTAATCGAGCAGATTGTAGTGCTTGTTAATGAATTATCTTCATGTTGGTGCCTCTGTAGCGATAAATAAATGGGACTGCAACAAATACATATTCTGTTGGGAAATAGTTTCTTCTCACTTCTATGTAAGTGGTTAGCAATAAGGTTTGCGATTGATTATTATTAGGGAAAATTACATCCCCCACCCACGACCTTTGACCGAATTACAAAAACCACCCACGAGGTTTAGGTATTTAAAATGCCCACCCCTCACTTTCTCAACGTTTGTCACCCGTCACTTTTTTTCCCTTTCCGTCCCTTGTGTCTGCTGACATGCCTATAGAGTCCACGTGGCATTATATTATTAGCATAATAGTTTGCTGACATGGCATACTAATACACATCATACTCAAAATCCCTAACTTCAGAAATCAAACCTCAAATCCCTAATTTCCCGTAAACCCATTCTACTCCTCTCCTACTATTCTCTTCTGGTTCTCCTCGCTGCTCCGATACATCGTCGCTTGGATTCTTGAACTCACAGAGTGTTCTCCTCGCAGGTTGCGAATCTCTACCCTTTTCACTTTGCGACGCTAAAGGCAGTTGGTTGTTTAGTCGGAGTTGCATGTCGCTTGCTTTGTCGGGGGAAGTGATTCGCTTTGTTAGGCGAAACTTATGGCTTGTATTACTTGACTTCCCGATTTCGCTTTGTTACTGGAACTTGTTGGACGCCTACAATCTGGCTTGTATTAATTGACTTCCTACTGTCGCTTGCTTTGTGGTGTGGCTGATTCGCTTTATTATGTGAAGCTTCTGGCTTGTATTACTTGACTTCCTGTTGTCGCTTTGTTACTGGAACTGGTTGTCGCATTTTTAGGGTTCCATATCTGTTGTGGTGTGGCTGATCCTTGTCGTGTGACCCTTATTACCTGTTTCATGGACACCTACAATCTGTCACTTTTTTCTGTCAACTATGAGCCCTAGAAATTGATTTCTGGGTTATCTTTGCACTATATGTGTAGTATTAATGATGGACACTAGGATTTTAATTAGCCCTCTTAGTGATTCCAGTGTAAACGCTGATTGTCAATTGTGTTGAAGCGGCAGTAGTTTCTCTGTCAATTGGGTAGTTGAAGTGATGTTGGTGTGTTGTCTGGTGTTGTTTCTTTGATGTGAGAAATGTAGACATTTCTCATTTGTTTTGAAGAAGCCACTAGCATACCCTAGGTTGCTCCTGCCCATTTGGAAAGAAATTGCAGTTGCTCCACTTTGACACATGATCTGCTGGCATCACTTTCCATGGCTATGATGATGGGGGCAACATTCCCAATCTGAGCTCATTATTGTTCAATTATAATTGATGTTCTGTTGAATGATGTGAGAAGTGGTGAGCGTGAGCTATGACCCCCAAATGTGTTTGATATTGTCAAGTTGATTGTGTTTCATGTGCTCACGTATTGCTGATACTATGGAGTTGTTTCAGTAATATGTCATCTTCAAACAACTGAAACAGTGAGAGCCGCTTTACATTTGTTAATGTGAAGTGTCGTTGCAAGAAGAACACCCGTTTGTTTGTTGCGGAGACAATTGACAACCCCGGAAAAGTGTTTTATAGATGTGATTGTGCTAATGGTATATTCAAGTGGTGGTATGAAGAGGAGCATAATAGGCATCTTCTACGGCCTGAAATTTACAGTGCGAGATGATCTGATGGAGTTGAAGATTCTTCTTCAGAGAAATAGAGTCGAGATGAAGGCTGAACTTACCAAGCTACTTACTATTTCGTATGTTATTGTTTTTGTCATTGTACTGTTGTTTATGAAATTAGTGTAGTTAGTGGGTTGAGGTTATATGTAATCTGTAACATGTAGTTTAGTTAGCGATGTAGAATGTTCTGGTGAGTTGAGTTATGTAATCTGTAGCATGTAATGACACTATTGTGTGTTATCTTTAATCAAACAGAGCATGAACTCTGAATGTTTCATCTACATGTAATTCAAAGCATCTTTGTTTCTTGTAAATCAGGAACCTATAAACTGCAATGATCTCTACAACAGTAATCAGTAATTAAACTGCAATAGTGTCTACATATAACAGTATTCAGCAATGAAACAGAAACCAACAAAAATCAAATACAGATGTTGATATCAACATATTTTGAAACAGTAACCAACAGAAATCAAAATTTGATTTTGATATCAACAAATTTTGAAACAGAAACCAACAGAAATAAAAAACAGATGTTGATATCAACATATTTTGAAACAGTAACCAACAGAGATCAAAAACAGTTTTTGATAACAACTGATTTTGAAACAGAAACCAACAATAAATCAAAAACAGATTTGATATCAACAGGTTTTGAAACAGAATCCAACGGAAATAAAAATTAGATTTTGATATCAACAGATTTTGAAACAAAAACCAACAGAAATCAAAAACAGATTTTGATATCAACAGATTTTGAAACAGAAACCAACAGAAATCAAAAACTTGTTTTGATAACAACTGATTTTGAAACAGAAACCAACAGAGATCAAAAACAGTTTTTGATAACAACTGATTTTGAAACAGAAACCAACAATAAATCAAAAACAGATTTGATATCAACAGGTTTTGAAACAGAATCCAACAGAAATAAAAATTAGATTTTGATATCAACAGATTTTGAAATAGAAACCAACAGAAATCAAAAACAGATTTTGATATCAACAGATTTTGAAACAGAAACCAACAGAAATCAAAAACTTGTTTTGATAACAATTGATTTTGAAACAGAAACCAATAGATTTTGCTTATAAAAAACAACAGATTTTGAAATAGGAAATCAACAGAAATAGAAAACAACATCAGCAGAAATAGGTAATCAAAACAGAAACCAACAGAAATAGGAAATCAATACAGAAATCAATAGAAATTTTAGAGGGTGCAATTATATATAGTATGCGAGAGAATCAACTTAAGCACTGGCATTTCAAATCCAAACGTCAAACCATTACATAATTTGTCTTAACCAAAAGATCAACAGCTACCATTACACAATCTGTCTAAACAAAATATCAATGCTAAGCATTGCATAATCTGTCTTAACCAAAACACAAACGCTAACCATTACGATTGCAAGCTGTCTACACCAAATATCAAAGCCAAACATTACATAATCTTTCTAAACATCAAAAGATTGCTGGAACAACATAACTCCAGATTGACTTCTTTTTTCTCACTGTTCTGTCACATTCAACTGGTCTATTTCATACCTGTGACAAAAAATAAGAAAAATATTTTTCAGAAGTCATGAATTCGTAAAATATAACTTCTATGAAATAGGTAATGAGGTTCACACGACGAGGATCAGCCACACCACAACAGATATGGAACCCTAAAAATGCAACAACCAATTCCAGTAACAAAGCGACAGCAGGAAGTCAAGTAATACAAGCCAGAAGATTCGCATAACAAAGCGAATCAGCCACGCCACAAAGCAAGCAACAGCAGGAAGAAAGGTAATATAAGCCAGATTGTAGGCGTCCAACAACAAGTTCCAGTAACAAAACGAAATCGGGAAGTCAAGTAATACAAGCCAAAAGTTTCGCATAACAAAGCGAATCACTTCCCTGACAAAGCAAGCGACATCTGGTTGTCAAGTAATACAAGCCAGATTGTAACCTGTGAGGAAGTCATCAAGTAATGCAAAGTGAAAAGGGTAGAGATTCCCAACCTGCGAGTCCTTCACTGCGCGAGTTCAAGAAGCGAAGCGACGAGGAGAACCAGAATAGAATAGTAGGGCAGGAGTATAATGGGATTTACCGGTAGGTAGCAGCAAGTGAGGATGACGTGGATTAGTATGCCATGTCAGCAGACACAAGTGACGGAAAGGGAACAAAAGTGACGGGTGACAAACGTTGAGAAAGTGAGGGGTGGGCATTTTATATACCTAAACCTCGTGGGTGGTTTTTGTAATTCGGTCAAAGGTCGTGGGTGGGGGATGTAATTTTCCCTTATTATTATTATTGTTGTTAATGATGGTTGCTTAGAATCTACGGGTTTAATTGTCTATTGAGTGCAGATTAGGTGTTTGTTAAAATGTTTAAACGGGAAGATAGGAGGTATAGTTCAGCAGCTTATTAACCCGAGTTGTTAATGGGTTAATATATTGATGTTTAGGGGAAACAATAAATGGGTTGTCGGGTGATCATATTATTGTAGTTTTATGGTTTTATGAATAGTTGAAGAGTATTAATCCACGTTTTATAAAATATGTCCTTCACTAATTACACTTACTCAACCGAATCCATCAAGTGGATGTAAGTATCCTATTTTATTATGAAAGATAAACTTTACATTCAATCTCACTATCAAACATCAAGAAAGTACATACAGAACATACCTCCTACTCATCTTGATTGGTGCTTATTAATCTACAAGTTGATGATACATGATGGACTAAATAGTAATAGGGCTTATGACTTGTTTTGTATACGGTAATGCAGCATTCAGGTACGATTAACCAGTCAAGTACGTGAGCGATCAGATATGTGTTCGTAGCAACCATTGGTAATTTTTTCAGTCCTTTTCAGCTTCAGTTAAGAATACACACAAGCTCTGCAATCTCATTCTCTTATTTTGACCGCTCCTCTACAGTGATAATAATCACCGGGCTGCTGCATCTTCTCTGTGGCATATATTCTCACCGGGCTGCTGAATAAGGTACATTTAATGTTGCATTATGGAAGATACCGGAAGCTCGTGCGCCCAATTTTGATCCTTAATTGCCTAAGCTACTAGATTATTTGGTTGCAATTGCTAGTGATGCGCTTGATGAGTTGAATGGTATCCTATTGAGAGAAGTTGTGGAGGTTCTTAGAACCGGGAAAACAAAGAAAAACAGGGGAGACCATGCCGAAATTTTCTTGTGAAATTTTCTATCTTTTGATTTTTACCTGCACTTGATGATTTGTTAATGCTATTCTTATTTGTTGCTGATTTGCTCCTAATTTACTGTTGATGAAGAACTGCTGCTCTTTTTCACTTCTGAAAATTTGACCATTGTACTCCTGCATTTTTAAGGTATGTTACAATAATTTTTACCTTCGTAAAACGCACTACTTCGCCTCTGTTTTTGCTGTTTGCATTATTATGTTTTGACTATCACATTTGCACTACAATTGTAGTTACAATTTTTTGTACTGTTACTTTCTATTTTCTTAAACAGAGTTAATCTGATTGGATTTCTCACAATTGTTCATCACCAAACTATTACGCTTATCATCTGCATCGAATAAGGTACATTTAAAATGTTTTCCTTAAGTAATATATGCTTATGCAACATATATAGTTAATTACCCGTCCAGGATATACCCAATAGGGTAAAATCTTCGACAGTCCCAATAAGGGCTGAAAACTGTTCATTCTATACTTGAATACACTCGAAATATATATCTTTTTACTATTTAGTATTAATAGGGCATAGCTTGCAAATATAACATTTTATCTTCTCTCCTTTAGTTTCTATCATTCAAAGAATAGCTTGTAAATATAACATTTTATCTTCCCACCTTCCATTGAACGCCTTATTCCCCTCCACAATGAAGTAGACTTCCTTTTGTTCATCCTCGTCGTGACTGACAAAGATGCAAAGTCAACAAACTTAACAGTCCATATCCTCGTCTTCATCACAACAATTCTTTTGCCGTGATTATTGCTTTATTAATTCTTCAATTTGCCCTTGGTTTTTCACATGTGGCGCTAAACAATATTTTAAAGGATATCAGATGGCAAACTCATGGATGTACAGCGGAAATTGGATAACAAGTTTCTTGAGGGAGTTGACAAATTTTGCAATGTTTTGGTCGATAATCTGACTCCTGCCAATAAGGGTTACATATTTTTCCCTTGTGTTGACTGCAGAAACTATTTGAAGTATCGAGGGATAGAAAAAATAAAGGAACATTTGATTCGTCGTGGTTTTACAAAAGACTATGAAGATATAGTCCGGTGGCATGGTCAGAGGGCGGTAGATGTCATGTGTAATGAACAAGAGGAAGTTGAAGATAATCAAACAATTGTGGTCGATGACCACGGCATAGTAGACAATGAACCAGATTACGATGACATTGCTGCAATGCTGGAAGATGTTGAACAAGAGTTTTACAATAGGCCAGACACCTATGAGACTTTGCTGGATTCATCCAAAACACCGCTGTATTCGGGGTGTGATCCTACAGAATTGAGTAAATTGAGCGCAGTCTTGAAACTCTTCAATCTAAAATCGAAATTTGGTTGGAGTGATGTGAGTTTCAGTGCTCTCTTACAGATGATGAAGACCATACTACCAAAGGATAATGTTTTACCAACATCGACTTATGAAGCAAAAAATTGATGTGTCCAATGGGTATGGGGTACAAAAAGATCCACGCTTGTCCATCTGGTTGCATTTTGTACTGGAAGGATAATGAATTTGCTGATAGATGTCCAGAATGTGGGGAATCACGTTATGCGAGGAAAAACCAAAATGAATGCACTGGTCGTCATAAGGATAAATCCCCTGCTAAAGTGTTGTGGTATTTGCCCATAATACCACGATTGAAGCGTCTATTTGCAGTTGATAAAGATGCGGAGAATCTAAGGTGGCATTCGACTCACAGAAAAAATGATGGAAAGTTGAGACATCCGGCTGATGCGTCCCAGTGGAAAAACATTGACATGAAATTTCCTCAGTTTGCTAGCGAGCCAAGAAACTTGAGACTCGGTCTGTGTACTGATGGGATGAACCCTTACGGTACATTGAGTAGCATACACAGCACGTGGCCGGTATTATTGATGATCTACAATCTTCCCCCTTGGTTGTGTATGAAACCTAGACACATTTTGTTGTCACTTTTGATATCTGGTCCAAAACAACCGGGCAACAAAATAGATGTTTTTCTACAACCATTGATAGATGACCTACAACTCTTGTGGAATGAAGGGGTCATGGTGTATGACTCATTTGGGAAAGAGAATTTTAACTTGCGTGCTATGTTATATTGCACAATCAATGACTTTCCTGCGTATGGTAATCTTTCTGGTTACACAGTCAAAGGTGCATGTGCATGTCCTATTTGTGGTGAGCATACATCAAATATCCGCTTGAAACATAGTGGTAAGAATGTTTACATGGGTCATCGAAAATGCTTCCAAAGGGCCACAAATATCGCAAGATGTCGATTGAGTTTGACGGAAAGACTGATCACAGTGTGTCTCGTCCTCCTTTACCAGGTTCAGAGGTGTATAAAAAGGTGCAAAATATTGTCAACAACTTTGGTCCTTCGACAAGAAACACCGAGAAAAGTGTATAGAAAAAAGTCAATCTTTTGGGAACTTGAGTATTGGCAACATTTAGATGTCAGACATTGTATTGATGCAATGCATGTCGAAAAAAATGTCGGAGAAAGTGTTATCGGAACCCTCTTGAACATACCAGGCAAGACCAAAGATCACATAAAGGGGAGAAAAGATTTGATTGATTTGAAAATAAGGGAAGATCTTTGGCCACAAGAACGTGGGAAACACACGTTCTTGCCTCCTGCATGTCACACATTGTCAAAACAGGAGAAACATAGTCTGTGCAATATCCTCCACAATATCAAGGTGCCATCAGGGTATTCGTCTAACATAAGAAATCTTGTTTCAATGTCTGATCTGAAATTAGTTGGAATGAAATCCCATGATTATCATGTGTTAATGCAAGACTTTTTAGCCGTTGCAATTCATGGGATCCTACCTGATGCGGTGAGAAACGCAATCACCAACCTTTGCGTGTTTCTCAAAGCAGTATCTGCTAAAGTTCACGATGTGGATAATCTAGACAAATTACAAGCTGTTCTTGTTGTCACGATGTGTCAGTTGGAGATGTATTTTCCTCCTTCATTCTTCGACATCATGGTTCATTTATTGGTTCATTTGGTCAGAGAGATTAAAGAGTGTGGACCTGTATATCTTCGTTATATGTATCCTTTTGAAAGGTACATGGGTATATTGAAGAGAAAAATGAAGAATCGTCGTCGTCCTGAAGGAAGTATTATAGAGGGATATATAACAGAGGAAGTTGTTGATTTTTGTACTCACTATCTGGAAGATGTTGAATCCATTGGTCTTCCTAGATCTAGACATGAAGGAAGACTCCAGGGACACGGTACCGTTGGGAGAAAAATGAAGAGAATTGATATTGAAACCCTTAACAAAGCTCACTTAGTTGTGCTGAGTCACCTTGAAATTGTAGAACCGTATTTTGAAATGCACCTGACTCTGCTCAGAGCACAAAATCCAACAATGAGTGACATCAGACTAAAAAAGGAGCAGAATAAAACGTTTGTGAAATGGTTCAAGGATAAAGTTTTTTCGAACCAGTCAACTACAGTGCCAGCATTAGTGAAGACGTTGGCACTTGGTCCTAATCTTGACGTTGTTTCATACGAAGGGTATGACGTAAATGGCTACACTTTTTATACGGAACGGCAAGATCAAAAATCAATGAATCAAAACAGTGGCATCAATGTGGTTGCTTACCAGAGTATGTACATTAATGTCACAGGTATGGGTCAAAATCCAGTGGAGTTGAAACAATCATATTACGGTGTTGTACAAGATATTTGGGTTCTAGATTACACCGCATATGAGACTTGTGTGTTTCGTTGCAACTGGATTGACAACAGAAATGGTTACCGTGAGGAGAAACATGGTATGAAACTAGTTCATCTTAGTGGTGCAACACCCACAGTTGAGCCGTTTGTTGTTGCAACTAAGGCGAAACAGGTATATTACATTTCTGACCAATCTAATCCTAGATGGTCCTTTGTACTTCAAGGAAAAAGAGGAATAGTTGGTGTGGATAGTGTGGTCGATGAGGATGAATACGACATGTGTAGGATCGGGTGGCTGACTCAAACCAACTCAAGGTGTGAGTCTAAGAGTTGGTTTGACTCAATCGGTCTTTGAAAGTAAGAAACACTCTGTGATGTAGAGGCACTCAATCGAACTTCGTATGTGAGAACACTTGAGACGTAGAAACACTTAGTCGAACTAAGTGCGCGGAAGCAGTTGCTCAAGGTAGTAAAGTAAGATAGACTTGGCGGAGCTAAATGGATTAGCACTCGAAAGGTGCAAGGACTCTGTCGAACTCAGCAGGATACACAATATAAGTTATTTTATTTCCTGGTCAAAACAAAACAACTTATAATGCCCACTTAGTAGATGAGATCTACTTCGTGGTTTTCACTCACTCACCCAATACAATCTCTGATCAGCTCAATGATAAGTGTAGTGAAAACTAGGTTCTACCTAGAAAGACTCTATCGATATGCACAAACGAATCTAGTACTTCTCTTTCTCTTTTTCTCTCTCTAAAATAGGCAAAGCTTTCTCTAAACAAATGCTCTGAATGATTCTCTTTGGAAAGCTGCAATGAGAAACGAAATGACAACTCTCTTATATAGTGGAGCCGGTGAGGGAGTCTGCTTCCGAAATTTCTGCCATCTGAACGTTGTAGTTGCTTAAAATTCGGTCCTAACTTCTTTATGAACGTTGATAAGCCTTGGCCCCGAATTTTCGGACAATTACCAATCCATTGGACGACTTGGCAACGTTCAATTATGACTTTCACGTCTGGTGTAGTAGACTGACTCTGTCAGTTCCGAAATTTCAGGAACCAATGACTCTTTCCTTGAATTTCGGAAGCTGGAGCCATATTTCGGAAGCTGAAGCCAAGTCTTCTCATTAGTGCCATGTTGAGAGAATTTTGGTCCAAGTCTGAACGTTGATGACCGTTGTAAGTCAATGTAGTTGCTGTACTTGCTCCTTAATTTTCGCAACTGACCGACAGACTCCTCGAATTACCAGAAAGTCAAGGCTTTGGATTTTGCTCACATTTTGCATTAATTTTGGCCCAAGGATGATAGTTGATGAATGTTATGGTTTAGTGGACGTTGCTCCTTGAATTTCATTACTGATTGATGAATTCACATGGATGGACTCTCTCGCTCTTTCGGTAAGGACAGAGACTCATTCGATCTTTCAAGGTTGACAGACTCTGTCTTGTTTTGAGAAGTGTGATTGACTCATTTGATCTGGTTGACTATCTCAGCAACACCTTCATACTCCAATAGTTTCCCCCTTGTTGCTGATGATAGCAAAACTCTTTTTGTGAATCCCGAATGAGTCAATCTGCAAAACAAGACAAGGGAAAAAAGTATTTTGGGGAACCGACCCTGTCCAAGTTCCCCCTTAATCACAGCATAGATTGAGTAACTATTGTTAGAGTTCCCCCTGAATCGATGAGTACAATTTGGCAAACCACAACCTACTAAGAGAGATTGGAAAAGGGAATATATGACTAAGTTAAGAAAACTGCAACCAACATGATCTAGTACCAACAGAGTAAAAACGAAACAGAATATCCAAACTTCACCTAAGACCTAGTCACATAGAGACAGAGTCAATCCAGAACATAGCCAGAGTGACTCGTTCGTGAGAGACGGGATTCACTACTTCCCCCTTTTTGCTGTCATCAGTAAGGGAAGTTTGCAACAGAGTCTAAGTCAATCCGTACATTAAAAAACAAATAGACTGTATCCATAACGCAAACATACTCATGGACGACAAGGGGCAAGAAGTATTGTCATATTCCACAAAACCTTTCATTGCCACATACTCATAACTTGTAATGATCCCTGTTGCATTGCATTATATTTTTGAAGACTTTATAGCTCTATATTTGCAATGCATAGATATTTAACAAGTTTGAGCACACAGGGACTGTCTCCATCCCCCAGACTTTTCTCTCCACCCATGTAACAGCTTTGGGCCAACTTTCCCAGGTTTCACATCCTTAGGAAGTTAGGTGATAAAGCACCCTTAAAGGCTTAATAACCGAGTGGACGAGGTCCGTTTTGGTTCAGGAGAAACAAGTTAGCGGAGTACCTTGCCTTTGTCCTCTCCCTTCTTCTTCTTTTTTTTTAAATGAAAATCGCTAAGGGATACAAAGAATAGACACAGTCTATCGATATGAGAACACGGATTGACTCAAACAGTATGCAAACAGCACCTACTAATTATTACAACCAAGGGAGAAGAAGATTACCGTCTTCCGTTGATTGAGTCATTCCGAGTGCTGAACGGAGTGCCTCGAATCTGGTGGTAGGAAGAGGCTTGGCAAAGATATCTGCTAGCTGATCCTCTATTGGAACAAAGTCAAGTTGAATTACCTTTTTCTCAACACAGTCCTTCGAGAAATGGAAACGTATTTCAATATGTTTGGTTCATCAATGTGTTTCCAGAGATTTTAAATGCATAATTATTATCACAAAAAATACCAATTTGATCTCAGCAAAATTTTGCTTTGTAGAGGACCAAGAGTCTAAGCATAGACAAAGGAATTTTGCATTGCTAGATGTACTCTTTCGATCATGGAGAGAATCTATCCAGTCAAAATCACTAAAACCAGATAAAGTAATATAGGGGAACGAATGTACCATAGATAAAGTTAACTGGTTCCTTTTAAGTGTCGAAAGATTCGCTTGACCGCCTTGAGATGGGACTGTTTGGGTGCTGCTTGAAAGCGAGCACATAGACAGACTTGGTCGTCAGAATGTATGGCATTTAGACACTTCTTGTACGTATTTCCTTCTTTACGTCCTGTGGTTCTAGAGATCCTGTACGTTCATCAAAAACTTTGCAAACGACATATGAGAGAAGTACTAAATTGAATCTTTCACAAATTTGAAAAATGCTTAACAGACTAGGTTGAAGTCCAGTGACCAGATGGACTCCATCTACCTTAAACTTGGAGGGGTTACCTATGGTGCCAACTCCCATGATTTCACCTTGGTTGTTGTTTCCAAAGGTGACCTTACCTCCTTTGTAGGATGAAAGCGAGCTGAATTTGTCGGGATTTCCAGTTGTGGAGCACCCTTTGTCCAAGTACACATAGTCCATCTCCACGCTCGCTTCCACCTGCAAAAAAATCACTTGGTACTTTTGGGAACCCAAATATACTAGGGTCCCCTTTTTGAACCAGATTTTTTCAGCTTTTCTCGTGCCTCAAGGATAAGATTGAGTCGCTTGATATTAAATGACACATCCTTGTGAAGCTTTTCACAGGCACTATCTCGATGTCCAAGACTCCCGCAATAACCACAAATCTTAGTGGGAGGAAGATTGACGTATTTTTGCTGTCCTTTCCACCAAGAATCAAAATTTTCTTTTTGTTGTTGGCGCTTGGGTTTGTTGTTGGATTTGGACATATTTTTAGGGATATCGAATTTACCTTTATGCCACTTGGGCTTCGATTGAGTGGATCCAACTCCAGATCGTATATTGACTATCTCTTGGGAGAGTTTTTCAACTTCCTTTCGAAGATTATCACGATCTTGACTAACTTCCTTGATCTTGGAGTTGGCCCACTCGGGCAATTCTGATGGAGTGACCTGTTTGATGAAATTGACTGGTTTGAGAGAGAGTGCATGTTCCTTTTCTTTCAATTTTCGAGAGAGTTGCTCAACAGAAGAGGTTAGAGAGATAACTTGAGATTCTGAACTATTTAGCTCATTCTGCAAAGAACAACACTTGTCAGCGAAAACAATGAGGTCATGTTTGAGAGAGTCAATCTGAGTGAGTGACTCTTCCTGTTCCCTTTGGTTGGATCCAGTAAGACTCTTGGTTTTGTTGAGCTCCTTTTTAAGGGAGTCAACACGACGCCGAGAGTCTCGCAAATCCAATCTAAGTGAGCAGGAAATAGTCTTATGTTCCTCAGCTTCATCTCTCAAAGCATACATAAGACTTTTTGAGATCTCAAGTTCCTCACTTAACTCGGAGATTTTTCTGTTAAGATCAGCTTTAAGAGAGTTAGTTTCAGAAGCCATTTTAGCAATTAAAGTCATAAAACCCATAGGAGTTATACGATAAAGGTCTGTTTCAAGATGGGAACGAGTTACCTCATTGTCGGGGATCATGGACTCCGTCGTATCATGTGCCATGAGACATACCAAGCCGCTGGACTCTGTGTCTGGATCGTCAGAGTCTGAATCACCCCAACCGACAGCTGCCATAGCTCGTTGATTGACTGTCAGCCTAAGCAAGGCTCTGATACCACATGTAGGATCGGGTGGCTGACTCAAACCAACTCAAGGTGTGAGTCTAAGAGTTGGTTTGACTCAATCGGTCTTTGAAAGTAAGAAACACTCTGTGATGTAGAGGCACTCAATCGAACTTCGTATGTGAGAACACTTGAGACGTAGAAACACTTAGCCGAACTAAGTGCGCGGAAGCAGTTGCTCAAGGTAGTGAAGTAAGATAGACTTAGCGGAGCTAAATGGATTAACACTCGAAAGGTGGAGGACTCTGTCGAACTCAGCAGGATACACAATATAAGTTATTTTTTTCCTGGTCAAAACAAAACAACTTATAATGCCCACTCAGTAGATGAGATCTACTTCGTGGTTTTCACTCACTCACCCAATACAATCTCTGATCAGCTCAATGATAAGTGTAGTGAAAACTAGGTCCTACCTAGAAAGACTCTATCGATATGCACAAACGAATCTAGTATTTCTCTCTCTCTTTTTCACTCTCTAAAATAGGCAAAGCTTTCTCTAAACAAATGCTCTGAATGATTCTCTTTGGAAAGCTGCAATGAGAAACGAAATGAAACTCTCTTATATAGTGGAGCCGGTGAGGGAGTCTGCTTCCGAAATTTCTGCCATCTGAACGTTGTAGTTGCTTAAAATTCGGTCCTAACTTCTTTATGAACGTTGCTAAGCCTTGGCCCTTAATTTTCGGACAATTACCAATCCATTGGACGACTTGGCAACGTTCAATTATGACTTTCACGTCTGATGTAGTAGACTGACTCTGTCAGTTCCGAAATTTCAGGAACCAATGACTCTTTCCTTGAATTTCGGAAGCTGGAGCCATATTTCGGAAGCTGAAGCCAAGTCTTCTGATTAGTGCCATGTTGAGAGAATTTTGGTCCAAGTCTGAACGTTGATGACCGTTGTAAGTCAATGTAGTTGCTGTACTTGCTCCTTAATTTTCGCAACTGACCGACAGACTCCTCGAATTACCAGAAAGTCAAGGCTTTGGATTTTGCTCACATTTTGCATGAATTTCGGCCCAAGGATGATAGTTGATGACTGTTATGGTTTAGTGGACGTTGCTCCTTGAATTTCTTACTGATTGATGAATTCACATGGATGGACTCTCTCGCTCTTTCGGTAAGGACAGAGACTCATTCGATCTTTCAAGGTTGACAGACTCTGTCTTGTTTTGAGAAGTGTGATTGACTCGTTTGATCTGGTTGACTATCTCAGCAACACCTTCATACTCCAACAACATGCAAGATGAAATACCAAGCCTTTCGATTCAATTACCAGAGTTGGACCATGTTACAAATTTTGTGCGGTCTGACCATGGCGAAGGAATGTGGATTGATTAATGTGAGCTTATATCTTCATTTTTTGATAGTTTTATTTTTGTATTTATGTCTACTATTATTGATAGTTTTGTTTTCGTATTAATAATTTCTTACTTTCATTTACTTGTTAATTAACTAAATCTTCTATTTATATTGCATGCAGGAATCAAAATGGACATCGATATGGATGAGCTAGACTTTTATTGTGATGAGCTAGATCATCTCCCACAGCAGCAAACACAGCAGCAGCCATAGCAGCAGACACAGCAGCAACCACATCAGCAGACACAGCAGCAGCTATAGCAGCAGCCACCTGAGCAATGTACCCAGCAGCAGCCACCTGAGCAGTGTACCCAACAGCAGTCATAGCAGCAGCCCCAGACAGAGAAACCGTCAAACAAACGAAGGGGTAGGGGGCCGAGCAGAGGGGTGAGGTTGAAGAAAGAAATTAATCTAGTTTGGGATAAATACTTCAGAGCCTGGGGAGACTGTCAAGCTGAGTTCGTAAGCATGTTAGGAAATCTTGCGAAGTCCTGTTGCTCAATTAATAAATATTGGAAACACGAGGACGAGCAAGTGAAAGAATCAATGTGGCAGCAAGTACAGCAACGATACAAGATACCAGATGAAGCGCGGGCGACGGTTCTTTCACTCATAGCTGCACGGGCGAGGCAGTTCAGATCTTTCTTGGTGGCGAATTGGATTAGGAAATTGCGTGATGTGCCACCATGGATATTTTATGATGGCATGATCACAGAGGAAGAATGGAAAGAGTTCGAGGAGTTTCACACGACGGAGCAATTCAAGGTATATGCCCTATTAAATTTAAGTTTGAATCTAAATTTTAATAACACCAATTTTAATATGTGTGTATATTGTTTTAATACTTTCATTTAATGATTTGTATTAATAGGAGGTTCAAGAAAAAGCAAGGGCAAACCGAGGAAAAAATAGATTTTAGTAGTATATGGGCCGGAAGGGATACACTGGTAGCATTCCCAAGTGGAAAGATGCCGGTTTGCTCACAAAAAAGAATGATGATGGCATTGAAGTTCCCATCGACACTGTGTATGAAGCCAACCGAGTTCAGCTCTATGTTTTAGGTCACTCAAAAATAGATAAGGATGGGAAGTTGGTACTGATAAGTGTAAAATATATCTATTCCTAGGACTTTAATTCTTCTTATTTTTATAACAATGTTTGTCATATTTTACACTTATCACATGCTTTTCTTAGATCTATGTTTTAATATCAACTCATATAATTTATTTTATTTATATAGGAAAATATTTCACATATTATATATATATTTTATATATATAATATGTAGATATATATTATACGTGCATGGAAGTGCTGCTGCATTGACGTGGATATGGGGCAAACAATTGCATGTATTATGGGCGCAGACATGGAATTAAGATGGGCTTGAGTCTGCTGAGCACAACGGACCGACAGGGACAGAAAGCAGATTACAAAACAATTTTAGAATATGATATCATAAAACCCATGCATACAGAGGATCGATGGCACTTTTTAGAATATGATATCATAAAACCCATGCACACAGACGAGGCTCGCGTCCCCGGGACCAGATCCTCATATTCTCGCCTCACCATCGAGACCACGGCTCTCATTTTTTTCACGCCTCACATTCACACCCTCAGACTCCCTCGCCACACTCACCTTCACAACACCAACACCATCTCCACTGCTCAGCATCACCCGCGTAAACACACACCACCTCGACCACCATTTATCCTCATCCATCGTCATCGATTCTCCCTCGCCAACTCACCGTGACCACCACCGTCATCCATCACCATTACCGTATCACCATCTCACCGTCACCACTGCCATCGACCTCATCCCGTCACCACGCTCCATCACTGAACGGAGACGACCGATCGCAACACCGCCAAGGCTACGACTAACATCATTCATCTTCACCATCCATCGTATTCACATCTCCACACCACCAGGCTACTGCTTCGCATCACCTCGACCTCCATCCTCCTCGACACCATTTATCATCATCACCATCCGTATTATCAGACCGGCACCACATTCGCCACACCTTCACCACCACAATCGTCTTCATTTAAACAGGATCATCTTCATCATCTCCACGCTTGACCAGAACCGCCTCAACCACCGCTACACCATCGACAACACCACACACCCACCGTCACTATCGTCCTCGCTTCACCACGCCAGCACCACTATCCTCATCCGATCTACATCATCGTCGGAACCTTCATCCCGTCACCACCGTCGACTCATTCACCACCACTCGCCTTCGCCGAACAGAGAGGGAGCTTTTCTATCCACGCCCGCTTCGACCACTGGAGGACATCCATCGTTTCTTCCTCCTCGCCTCTCATCGACTTCGCCATCACCCTCGCTTCATCATTCTCCAACCATCGAGTCGAGAGCTTCTTCATCGTCGATCGGCGTGACCGCGTGAGAAGGCGAGGAAGAGAACTCCAGTCCATCGGCGCGAGGAAGACAGGGGCGAGTTACGGGAATAGTAACAGGGCACATCAATTAAAGAAAACCGGTTCAGGCATAAACCAAAAACATTGTCTGCAGACCGGTTTGGTTGATATAAGAGTTTAATAAACCAAACTCTTATTATTTGTTGCATGTTACTTGTTCATTATTGCAGTTTTGGTATTTACATGACATTTGACATTGGTTTTAATGTGTGTTTTTATTGAAATGATATTTTTACTGGTTTTAATTAATATATAGATTGTTACAATTAATTTGTTAATGCTGCAATAATTCTGATCGTTTAATTGCATTATCTTTCTAAAATCTATTTTGACCCGATCAAGTGAAAAATAGATAGGTTCGATTAATTCATAAATTTGTGGAAAACTTGTTTTCATCGGACAAGTTAATACTTTATTTGCATAAATATTATCTCTCAACAATATTTTGTTTACATGTGTTTTGCTGGTCTAAAATCAAGTCATAGCATGTTCTGGTAAACAAATTCGTTAGAGTCATTATTTTTGCCAATCTATAAACCAGAAGAAATAACATAATTAACCAAACTGCAATAACCGGAACCTGGAGTCCCGCTCAATCATATCATCAATCGTTTTTATTTATCTGCATTTTTATTAGTTTCATTTACAATTCAGTAAAACCCCCCTTTGTGACATGCTTAGGAATTAGATATTTTCGCTTAAGTCCCACGGTTCGATTACCCGGTTGCTTCAATTTCACTATACTACTGCGACCGGGATTGTTTGCAGCCCGATAGATATTTTGATCTAACTCAATTGATTATATTTTTCCAGGTCGAAAATCTTGTCTGCAGGTACACCCGCGACCAGAGACAGTAGAGTTGGCTGCTCAGATTGTAAGTGTTTATAACTGTTTTGTTTAAAAGTGTATTTTTAACAATTTATAACTTATTGCTTATTTTTTGAATCATCTTACTAGGCTGAAGCCTCCCAGCGAGGGGAGATAGATATATTTGCTCCACCGAGTCAAAATGATCCGCTGAATCAACTTCTTGGATTAAAGGATCATCCAGGAAGGGTTAGGGGTTTCGGGGGACAAGTGCGTCAGAAACATGTATTTCAAAAGTCCACCTCAAAAGGTCTGACGGAGCATGAGGTGTCTGCACTTGTAGATCGGAGGGTGAATGAGGTTGTTTCAAAGGCTTTGGGAGGACGAAACCAACAAACTGATCTAACCCGACCGACTTCTTCATCTAGTTGTACCGCCCCTTCTGATCCGTATCCGTTTGCTAATCTGAAGGTTAGTATGTCTCTATTAATCTTGTTCGTCATGGTAAATGAATGACTGTAAAAAATACTAGCCTTATTCACATTTAAATTGTAATTTTACTTATTTTAGGAACAAAAAACATGTCGTCTGCAAATCACGCTTGATGGTTATCCTGTTGATGCTGCATACGGTACTGTGCTACAATCAGCATCAACTACATTGATTAATCTCAAGCGTCTTCCCCCATTCTATGCTAGAGTAATCCTGCACACCATCATTGATGGATTTGAGAATGCTTTTCTTCCCATGGATATTGATGGCAAAGTGACACTATTTGATGGGAAGGGTGCTATTGTACCATGGCCAGTCGGTTTTATTGTCATCACTGATGAGGTATGTCTAAATCTTTTATGAATTGTTTTCCCTTTAATGTATACATTGTTTTAACTTCTTTGTATTATATATGATTGGGTAGATCCCTGATCAAACGAGAAGACTGGGAAACCGTGATGAAGAGATCAACCAATCAATGGATGTTGATCGAGACAACACACAGTTGGCTGAGGGCAACCAGAAATCCAAGGGGAAAGAACATATGCAGACAGAGGTAACTACTGAAGCTCAGCGAAAGAAGTTTGTGTGTCCCCCCTTTGTGATCAACCATTTCGCGAAGTATGAGAAGATGCTGTATGAACTGATATTGCAAAAGAATCTGCATATGACTAGCGTGTCAGTGTTGTTACCTGAGTTGCTTTTCCATTACGAAGCGGATCAAAGAACAATAATAAATTTTGAGGACATCAAAGAGATGCTGTGCAGAGATTTGTTGAATATATCTATCATCCAAGCATATTCCCTGTAAGTGTTACTTTTAGTTTCTTACATTCGAAAATAAATTTAAATAAAATAACTTGTAATTTAAGGACTACCTTGTTATGTTTTTGTTTTGCTATTCCACCTTTAATTATTATTATTATTTGTTGAAGGTATCTGAAAGCTAGATTGCGTCATAAAAAAATTGGAGATTTGGTGACATTCTTATGCCCTAAAACAACATCACTAGATTCTGCAAACAGAGACCCGGCCGGATACAGGAACTATGTGTCGCATAGATTAACGAAGGCTGTTCAAAACAGTAGTAGATACGTGATGATCCCTTTCCATCAGACGTGCGTAATACTCTCCCTCTTGCATTTAATTCGTTTTGTTAAGTTTGTGACTTATTGTATTATTATATGATAACTCTTTTCAAAATTACAATCGTAGCAACCATTGGGTACTCCTTCTGTTCTCCACGGCAACATCACAATTACTTGTGCTTGACCCATTACGAATGTATCGTGAGTTGCAAATCGACGACTTGTTCAAAGCGTAAGTGTTAGTTAATGAATGCAACTTATTGTTTGTCTATATAATATGATGAACCGGAATTAATGATTTAATTTTTGAACTTAACAGTGCTTATATGAAGACGGTTTTTCAACAGTTTGACAACCTTTCAATTGTTCATCTTGAGGTACAGTTATTTATCATTATTGTGTTAGTCGTAATTTGCTATTTTTGACTGTTTGTTTTTGTTTTCTATATACTTGTCAGTGTCCAAGGCAAATGGACTCTAAGAGTTGTGGTTACTATGTAATACGATACATGTTGGAAATTGTCTTAAACATAGAGAAGCTCACAAAAGATGAAGAGGTATATTATACTTTCCATTACATATACATTTTATAAATCTGTCTATCATTTTTGTTTAAAACAAATAAATATGTGTCTTTACATACATATTTGTTTATCTTGTTCTCTACAGGTTCGAGAACATTTCAAGAACTCGGGCAAAACTTACTCGGTCAGAGATCTGCAATTAGTTAGAGAGCAGATGTGTTTGTTTATCGTCAAGTGTTTCAAAGGAGGAAAATGATTTCATGGATAGCACTGGGAGGTCAAAAAAGAGGGTGACTACAAGACTGTCCTGTCATTATGTGTTTTACCCCTGACTTTTTTTGTTTAACTTGTGTAAAAAATATCGATTAAACTGTTGGGCTAGCTGCTGCCGTCATTGTTATAGCTTTTTAAATTGCAATGGCAATTTGTGTGTGAAGTATGTCACACATTACATTTTGGTGAAATATGATTGTTGTACAGAGGGAATGCTGCTATATTACCCAGGTTTTGTGGATGTAATCACAAATGATTACAGAGGGAAAGAAAAAAACAGAATTTTTTTTTTAAAAAAAAACACTATAAAAGACGGTTCATAAGAAACCGTCGCTTATATTAAAATTGGCGCGACCGCCAAAAGTATATAAAAGACGGTTATGGTAAAGAACCGTGTTATATACTACGATTTTAAAAGACGGTTATCATAAAACTGTCTCTTATAGCAAACTTCGTGCGTCTGAAACATGGCTACAAACGACGGTTTACGCGTGCTGGAACATGGTTATAAACAACGGTTTTATTATAACCGTCTTTTAAAGTCCCCAAGACGCGCACCTTGCTAACCTCTTAAACGACGGTTCCGAACCGTCGTTAAAAATAATCTCTAATAAACGACGACGATATAAGAGACGGTTCAAAACCGTCATTTTTAGACAGTTTGAACCGCCTCTTTTGCCTCGCGCCGTACTAGTGTTAGACAAACAGCTTTAAGCAAGAGAATTCTTGAGGTTGTCACATGGCTCAACTTCAAACTTCCACAAACATTTTCACCCAAGAATTCAATATTTATAAGCACTCAGAAAAGTGATTCTCTCAAAGCAAGAAGACAATCAAAAACAAGTGTGGCATTTAAATGCAACTGGCATATTTTCAGGGAAAGGTCTCTACTTCCTCACACTTAAGAGGAGCAATGTCCTCATTGTTCAAAAATAAAAAAATCAAGAAAAGACCTTTCAAAATATGCCACTCATTAAGGATTCATTTAGGACAATCATGGACTGATAAATAAGCAATTATAGCACGATAGGCTGAACACAAACATTTAAAATAAAGAAACTGAAACTCCCCTGATATCATAGATTGAGGAAGGTTCCCTTCCTCACACTTAAGCTCGAACATTGAGGGGTAGCGTTCCTCACACTTGCGTTCCAGCAAGTGTCCAGCCCTGGGGGTGCATTAAACACCATGATAAAAATTTTACCTGCACACACTCACAACTACCACAAAAACGCTTAAAGCGTTGCATTAAACACACATGCACCATTGCCACTTCTAAATAAAAGGAAAACAAAAATAAAACCATAAACAAAAACAAAAACATAAATTTAACCACTGGGTTGCCTCCCAGTAAGCTGCCCGTATTTATAGTCTGTGGCTAGACTCCTGCTTCGTTATCCTGGATCAAAAATAAAAGTAGACAACAGCTTCGCCAGGAAGACGAAATAAGCAGTAATTAAAAGCAAACCACCTGGATCGAAACAAAGCGTTACATTGGCAAATAGAATAGGAAAGTAAATACTCCACAAAACCTGGTGTTTGAGGAGGTATTGCTGGTAACACTGCTCTATCAGAAGACCAGGTGTGAATGGCTCTTCTTCCTCAAATTCGAGGACATAAACGTCCTCCTCCTTTGTTGAGGCTTCTGGAAGCAAGGTGAGAGCTGCTGATGACTTGGTGGTAGTGGTGTTCCCTCCTCAAATTCAAGGATACAAATGTCCTCTCCCGGTTGGTGAGGCTCAATGGGAAAATCCTCTTCTAGCTCACAGACCGGTTCAGACAAAATATGCTCAATCCCTGGATAGTCGAGTTGAGTCGAGGTTGGGGAGGGAGGGCAATATAACTCTTCAGCATGTCGTTCAACCTCTTCATCAGACTCCTCTTCAGCTTCAAAAATTACAGGCTTGGAATGGTCTTCACCCATCAAAGTCTCTACTTGAGATTGGTCCACTAGGTTCGAATGACTTTGATTTTGGAGGAAATTTGTCTGCTCCTGTGCTAGCTGATGCGACATCTGATTAAGTTTCATTTCCCAACTCTGGTTTATAGCTTCTTGCTCAGCAAATTTGGCATCAAACTTAGATTCAATTTCAACAAATTTAGCATTAGTGGTTTTTCCTTGCTCTAGGAGCTCCTCCAGCATACTCTCTATCCTGCTCGTATCCTCCTTAGGAGGCTCCTGATAGGCGTAGAATTGCTCGACCTCCATCTGCCTTCTAGTCTGCTCACCTTCCCACCAATAAGGTTGTCGATAAGACGATTGTTGTGGCTGGTAATAATCTTGTCGCCTGAACTGGTTGTAACTTTGAGTACCCGGCTGATTATATCAGTTCAAATTCTGCTCTATGTTCATTATCGCAACCGTCATCTTCAACTGTGTCAACACTCTCCTCAATTCATCCATGTTATCCTCCATCTTTGCCTATCAAACGCAGAAAAAAAAAAGTAAAATAGAACTAAAAATAGACAAGAAACACAAAAACAAAATTAACTAAACAAAACAAAACCAAATTATATAAACTAATTAATAAATTAAGAATATTGAAAACTAAAAGAAAAGGAAAAGTAACGAAAATGTAGTAATCGGAAATCTATTGATAAACTAAGCGATCAAAACAAATGAATTCTAATTGAAATTCTAGTCTACGTAACGACAAAGAAAAAAAAAACTGAAAAGAAAAGTTACGAAAGAGAAAACGTGCAATCGAAAGCAAATCTAAACTAATCGAATCAAATTTAAATTAAATAGACAAAACGGAAATATACTAACTAACAAAATCTGAATGGGAATTGAAACGTAAGGAAATAAAAACCAAATTCGAAAGGAAAGTAAATGCTAAAAAAACAAACACGTAAATAAAATTAAAACAACAAAAAGAAGATTAAAGTAAAAGAAAATAAATGAAAACAAATTAAAAAGAAGTAACCAACTCAAGAGGAACGAATTCGAAAAGAGTGTAAACGTATTACAATCAACGTAATGAAATAAAATCAATAATAAGAAAGTAAAAGAATAAAAACTAAAATAAAATCTCAATCAAATAAATAAAAATGTCAATTAACCGTGTTAGAGGTCCCCGGCAACGGCGTCAAAAACTTGTTAGCAGAAATATGTGTTACTATATTTCTACCTAGGCAGTGTACCTATCGTTTTGCGGAATAGTGAATTAAGTGGGGGTTGTCGATCTCAGGGACCTCGTTCAATTAACTGACAATTTATTTACTAATTGAGAAACTAAACTAAGAAAACAGGAAACGTCACTTTTTCAGGTTTGGTTAATTTAATAAAAAGAAAGACTCAACAAACTAACATAAACTAATAAAACAGTAAAATAAACTAAACAAATAAATAAAGATTAAAACTCTAAATCTAAGGAAGCACCCCGGGTTGTTCTACAAACCTTCACTTTCTAATCTATTAATAAACTCTTCCCTAATTCTGCAATAAACTCAGAAACTATAACTAATTCGTCAACGGCTAAGTCTAACGAATCCTAATCAGTTGCTAGAACTAGCAGCAGACTAATGCTCTAATCCGGACACAACCAATCGCATAAAGAACAGTTTCTATTTGAGACCGATTAACCTATAGGCGGGATCACGCTTCTAGTCGTTAACCAGGTTTAATTTATATGTCTTGTTAACCATCTCAGCTCTCGCGTGTTGATTAGAAAACTACAAATATAGCTTTAATAATTAGCTAGAGAATTAAAGCGCATGAAGACTGCATTATTGAATTAGTAAAAGAATTATAAATAAATATACAGATCCAGTTTGCTACCCTAATCCGGGGAGCTAATCTAACTACGCTAACATGACTCTAAAAAATAACAAAAACAACAAAAGAAGAACACATTGACAGTTTAGATAAAAAAAGGGAAGAAGAAACTCTGTTAAGAAGATCTCACTCCGCCTCCAGTCATCGCGTGTCTCTGTATTAATCCTCTATCAGAAGTGTGGGGTGCTAACAATGGTGGACTTGTGTGGGTGTGGTGAGAGTAGGAGGCCGAAGCCTCAAACGTTGGATGCAGCGGCGGCCTGAATGTCCCCCCAAATCCTAGTTCCCTCTCTCGTTTATAAAATCACAACTTAATTTGATAAATCCCTCCTTTATCTCTAGTGCAGCGATTGATAAATATTTTTATCAATATCAGCCGCCTAATGTGACCGTGACTGTATTGCAAAATATTGAAGAATCTTGTGCAGCCATGATATAACAAATTACCGTGAAGGAATGATGTTGTACGAGTAAAAGAAGTGATCATGCATGATCAAAGTCTGGCCGTGAGATTAATTATTCTCGTCAAAGTGCATGGCTTGAATTCACCAGTACGTGACTAAAGCCATGATATGGCAAATCACATGAATAATGAACATATTTTTGATGTGAATATATGGTGCAGCCGTAATGTGTGTGTATATATATATATATATATATAATGTAAGTCCAAGACTTTATCCTGCATTTGACACATAAAATGTATCAGTTCACATCAAAACATAAATCAAAGGAAAAAACATGATAAATGAGAAATATGACAAACATAATTATGAAAATAGGAAGAATTAAAGCCCTAAAAGTATATGTATTTCGCACTTATCAAGCTCCAAACCCGGACCCTCAATACAACACGGCAGTGGTTAATACAAGTCTGCCTTTGACCCTGGTTTGACTTCCCTTGTTGCTCCAACCTCTAAAATCTTCATTTAAGCACTTTGTTGAGCATTTTATCCTGAAAACATATCAAATCGATCATTGAGACAAATATAACAATAAAGAGTAAATAAAGCATCATGGAGGGAAGTTAATGTCATAATGTAGAAAATTAAGCATGAATTAGTCTAGTAAACTTAGACAAATTCCTGACTTATCAAGTAACTACGTATATATGAATAGTCAAATACGAGACGTATACGTGAATAGTGAAATACGTATACATGAATAGTGAAATACGGTGAATAGTAAAATACGAGGCCGTATAAATGAATAGTAGAATACGAGACCGTATAAATGAATAGTGAAATACGGATGAATAGTGAAAAATACTAAAATCTAATACAAGGTCTGTATAAGTCTATTGTTGCTAACTGTGCAACTAAGTAACTGCTAACGACGTTAGTATGTTAATGAATTAGAATTGAGCTCGAAAACGCTCCTAAATGAACGAACCCGTTTAACGGTAAACTATTATACCCGGGTTAACCTAGAAAGAGGTTTAAGTTAAAAGAGAACCAAACTAGTTCTAAGACACAGGATACTAATACTAGTTCTGGTTACAGATCTAGATAGTCAGAGGCATTCGGCGGATTAGGCGAACGTGGGATTAAGAGCTAGCCAATCTCCGGTGTACGGTATGGGATTCTTGTAGCTTGTTTGCTAACGGGGTCTACCTCGGTTTGTGTGCTATGTGTTATTGTGATACGACCAAACAAGATTAAGCATGAAACCGATTTACTGTATTGTTATTGTGTGTCAATTACACACTAACACGACTTGATTCAGAGCTTGTTCATTAACTATGTTTAGTAACAATTGTATAAGGTTACAAATACTCCCAATTGTTAGTAGGTTAATACCGAGAGAGGTTTAACTAACCAATTGTCAATGAGACTTCAACTAACTTGAACTTGGGAGGAGAGGAATCCGGGACTGACTCCGGTCATGCATGTTTAGGTTAGGAGGTCAGCATCTGTATCAGATCTGTCTTCCGCATATGGCTCGTCTACGACTTGTCGCCTAGGGTCGACAAACAGACCCGACCATCTCGAGTGAACAGTTCGAGGTGGAAGGCAAATTCAGGAGGCGCGGGAGGGTCAAGCCCACACCCCTCATAACTTAAGAATTAATGTTTATTAACCCAATGGAGCTAATAACTCATTGGCTAGGGTTACCTTGACCCGACAAAAATAAACAATTCATTTAGAGAACAACCAGTTCTATTAAGAGAACGGTTGACACTTATAAGGTACGGTCAAACACGAGAACTAAACAATTCTCAGGCCTCAGGAGTTAGCAATCTAACTTACTCGTTAATGGGCGTCCATTACAATGTTGATTTATTTGAGCTGTGAATGTTTCACATAAATGTGTTGTTTGTTATCGTACTTCTTATTATTATTTGTATGAATAAACAATTGCAAGTATACGACAAAGTAGTCGTGTGTAACTCTGTTAGCTTGTGGGTTGCACGTTTTCTATACCAACAATATGCTGAGCCCCTTGGGGCCTGTGATTTAAACTTTCCAGGTAGGTGCCAGACGAGGACTCAACCTCAGAGTAGGAGCGGGTAGAGTACTTCGGGTTGCTTTTACATTTGTTACACGAGTTGTGCATGTACACTCGTTTAGTAATTGATGAGATGCTAGTATGATGTATTAGGATATGAGATACTCGGTATAAGTTGTGGTTAATGAATTGTATTGTATAGATGCTCGAGTAATTATCCGGTTAGTCAGACCGTGACTTGTAAGAGAATAGGCCTAGTTAGTCACGTGGGTGACTAACGGCGGTAACACCAATTTAGTAGAACTTTTCCGCTGCGTTGTTAATGAATGAGATGGACTTAGGGCGACGATCATTGTATTTGGAGTTGGGGTGTTACAAAAAAGTGGTATCAGAGCGTAGTTACGCTCTAATGACTGGAAATTACCGAGCTTAGGAATTACCGAGTTAGGAATAGTAGACTTTGGGATAAGGATTGAGTATTAGTGCGAGAGGTGCGTTAGTTAGGATTCCCCGATGTGTATCGGATATCTATAATACCTGACCCGCCCTCCGCGCCCCTGGTTCTAAGATACCGGAAATGAACGCCAGAGAGATGATAAGCTTTCTCTTACTCGGGAAAACCGATCTGGCAATTACTTAGCATTATGCAATACGAGAAGCACCTCGTTATGCAATAGTCTTTCAAGACTTGAAGGTCCCAATTGGAGCGTAACGTTGAAACAGGCGCTACTAGTGGAATCCTACCAATGAGAGAATAATAATTACCGGCAACATGGGTCGACATGCTACGCAGTCGATATAACCCCGCCATACCAATAAGAAGGAAAGCACTACGAGTGCAATAAGAGGACAAAAGAAGCGACAGAAACTCCGGACAACAGTCCAAGGGAGCAATAACAGTGGGATAATACCGCGCAAGAGCATAGGGACTACCTAAAAGTCAGTTATGAAGCGGGTAACTCCGAACCTACAAAAAAAGGGGTTACAAAGACCTAACTGCAATAGCTCAGACAACTACGAAGCATATGCAAGTCATACTCCAAGATAGGACTACGACGTAGTGCCTAAGGAGATTCAATACTCGATAACCACGCTGAAGGTGAGGAAACGAGAGTGAGAACCAAGGCGAAAGCGAAAGAAAAAGGGTCCCCTCAGAAAGAGGACTACCCTGATAAGTAACAACACTAACAAAAGCAGTCAGGAAGCTGCCCAGATAATCAATTAACCAAAGCCAAAAGGGGCGAAGAAGGAGTCCCATGGATACCACCTACATGGAGTTTAGGATAATGTACCATTGCCGATGTACACAGTACTGATAGCCCATCTTGCATGGCGCACTTGCCTTGGCAAGTGCCGCCACAATGAAGCTTTACAGGAAGCCGTGAAGACCAAATGATAAAACCACAAATATAATACATATTAACACCGGATTACAAATCCTTAAGACTGAAGAGCGAAATATTGGGAGGGCCTGACGGCCTGACCATGACAACTAAATCAATACACCAGTCAGCAGGGAGCTGGACTTGGTCAGGAAACTAAACGGCGTGGGCACCAACAACAGACAACCGACACTACAGGTAAGAACATCAAACCAAAACCAAGCCTAACCTTGAATGGAAGAACCGAGGAGCTTACTCAACAATGTGAGCAAGACCAGATGTAAGTAATAACCTACTAGGATGGTATTACGACATACAATGAAGATGGAGGACATAACAACTTTCAATAAAAACGGGATAAATTCCCAGAATAATACTATTACAAGCACTCTTCATTGAAGATGTTGATGACCCCAGAAACAGAATCAGAGAAAACAAGTTTAAGCAATGACCTACCTCGGATCAAAGACGTGCAATCATGGAAGAGAGAACCTCAACAGGGCTACACCATAGAGTTGGTATAGTTGAGCAGAAAAAGACCCACAAATGATGGTTAGTGTTGCTTGCCTAACTCAATAACACCCAAGTATGATTAGTGCAGACGTTATATTGTGAGTGGTTAGAACAGGTGTTAATTAACATAAAAAAAAAGAAATTAAAATCCAAAAATAACGTCGGGCTGCAAATAAATCCCCGGTCGCAGTAGTTGTGAAAATGTAAGCAACCGGATGTCGAACCGTGGGACTAATATATATTATAGTACCTAAGGTGTGCACAAGAGGGGGGTGGATTAATGATTGTAAAATAAATAAAAAGGACAGATAAAATAAACTAAGTAAGATAAATTAAAATGGAACTCTGGGTCAGGTTAATATTAATTGCATAATAAGCTATCTTACTGGTTAATAATTTGGCAAGGTACTGTAATTATTAAGGACTAAGTCATGCCTAATAAAGACTCGTTCACCTGTAATGCAAGGTTTAATCAAGGTTCAGCAAAAGTCTGCGAACGGCAGAGGAGTATTGAGGAATTACATTTGCAACTGAATACTAATTATTAAATCATAAAAGTTTTCCTCCAGTTTACGCCTTAATTAACCTGTCTATTTATCACCTGGTCTGATCAAAATCACTTAGTAGAGCAATTTAATAAATTCGCGAGATCTATTAAAAAGGCGAGATAATTTTTAAAACGTAACAAACTGTATATAAAAACCAGTAGAAATATTGCATAATTATACAGATACATTAATAACTATTCCCAGAGTAAACGTAAACTAGCTAACATATTAAATAGATAGGTAGAGACGAGAGTAATAGAAATCATCCGTAATCACTCCGTCTCACTCTGTATTTGTGTACGAAGGGCTAGAGGTGAATTTGGTGGACTGTAAAATAAATAAAATGGAGAAGGCGGGGGAGAAGAGAAATGAGAGATGGCGTGTGGGTGTGTGGTGAAGTGGTCGTGGATGGATTGGTTGTGGATAGTAGTGATTTATTGGGTGAAGCTCGTGGGTTTAAAAGGGAAAGGAAAAAGCAAAGGCAGAGAGCAGATAAGGAACGCGTGAATGGATTGAGATCATTGATTGCTCACTGATTGAGCATTGATTGCAGGGACAGGAGTTGGAGACGGGGGAGCGAAATAAGGTAGGCGCCGGCGACAGTGGACGAGTTGCCAGCGCGAGTTGCAGACGAAACAAGATAAGCTCGCCCAAATTACAACGCGTGCTTGCCTCACGTCCGCCTGCGCCTCTGTTCACGTCCGCTGGTTAAGGGGCGGTTGCCCCCTGTTGTCCGCCTCCAAGACCCGCTTGAAAGTGGCGGAGGGAAGAGGTGGTGGTGACCGCCTGGCGGTTGAGCTGGTGTCCGCCAAAGTAGGCGGTCGGTGTGGTGGTGTCCGCCTGGCGGTTGGTGTGGTGGTGTCCGCCTGTTATGGGGCGGACCCCCTTCTCCATGCGATATTATATATATTATATATATATATATATATATATATATATATATATACATATATCTTCTTCAACCGGCTCTGCATTCTTCGTTATAAGTCCGTTTTCTGAGCCGTTTGCGTCTATGCGTTCGTCTCTTTGTCTACTTTACTTCCAGCTTGGTTTTCCTCATGTTAAACCAATAAATTTGTGAGATAAACAATAAAACATAAACTAGAGGAAAACTAACCGAAGTGGAGAAATGAGCAAGAAAAGTGCTAATATTATATATGAGATACACCTATAAAACATGCTCATTTAGACACTTATCACACCCCCACACTTATCTTTTTGCTTGTCCTCAAGCAAAACCACGTACCCAAGTAGGGAATGCTCAATAATAACAAATATTATTATGAAGGGTAGGATAAACATGATCTTTTCAACTTATTGAGGAGTGTGAAAAATTAACTGCTGGTGGCATAGGTGTGCTCAGGGTAAAAATAAAATATAGAGTTTCGGGGTATGATCTAAGGTACTTCAATGTTTCCTTTTAGGTGACTCTGAGAACTTTTACCATGGCCAACTTCTCTCAAGAATGGGCATTGAGAAGAAAACAAAAGGAAAAATAGATTTATGCATTTGTTTCACTTTTGCATAAGGGATGAGAAAAATATAGGCATCATGCCTTTGTATTTAAGAACACTCAACTCTCTTTTGTTGGTTACCAATGGTGTCTCATGAGTCCTTTATTATTCTTTTCTTTCTCTTTTTTTTTAACAGAAAAGTTCCCTTTAGCAATCCCTAAGAGAGAAGACAGAAAGAAACCCTGAGCAATAAAATCCAACCATTTGCAGATTATTTGGTCACACCGCATATAAAGTGCTCCTCAAAAGTAATCAAAATTTTAAAATTTGTACATTTATCCTACAATTCATAACAGTATTTATTCTTAAAGAGAACAACCCACATATAAAGGGTCCATAATATTTGAATTGGAAAAACGCATGATAAGGAGAGAGATTAAACATTTAAGCACAAAATGTCACCGAAAAGGGCACACTCCCCCACACTTAAATTGAACAATGTCCTCATTGTTCACCAGAAAAACAAGGGAAGGTCTCAGAAGACCTTTTCGGTAAGTAGATAAAATAGAGATACACAAAGATCACAAATAATCAATTAAGCACATAAACGCTCCTCTGCAGTTTTTATTTAAATAAAAACATAATTAAAGAAACTGGTACTCCCCTGATATTATTTTTGCTTGCGTTTATCGGAATTCCCCCACACTTGAGCTTCAGCCTCAAGTAGCGTAGCTTGGTTGCGGTGTCCATATGGAGGTGCACCTGCATAAGACACTAGGCGCAACCATACTAAAAACGGGGTTAAAAGTTAGCAAAAATAAAATTTAAAGAGAACCTGAAAATTAAAAAGAGCTAAAAAGCAAATAAAATAAAAGTACACCCGGGTTGCCTCCCGGGAAGCTGCCCTTATTTAACGTCTTTGGCTAGACGCCTGCTTCGTTATCCTGGAGCAAAACAAAACGTTACCTCGGCATATAAAAAAAGAAAATTAATACTCCACAAAATCTGATGTTTGAGGAGGTAATGCCGGGAACGTAGTTCTAACAGAAGACCCGGCGGTGCAGATTTTTCTTCCTCAAATTGGAGGATGTAAACATCATCCTCTTGTAGGTGAGGCTCGTAGAAAGAACGCTCGTTATCATCTTCAGAGAAAGTTAATTCTTTGAAAGTGATAGTGGCGTCTTGTTTGGATATATTGGCGGGAGGTGGTGGCAGTTCCTTCTCTTCATTTTCGAGGATGTAAATATCCTCATTGTCTGGGTATATTATAGAGAAGGATGGAAAATAGCGGTAATTGATTTTAGAGGGAGGGGTCTTTATGAATGGCTTGTCTGTAGTGGGGTGTTCTACCTCTTGAACTGATTCGCTCATTGATTGCTCTAGTAGTTGAGCGATTCTCTCCAGGTAGTCTGGTTGATCTTCTAACCAGAGTTGCTCTTGGACTATGAGACAATCCTCAAAATCATGAGCTCCCCCACATTCGGAGCAGTATAAATCCTGCCAATATTCAAGTGCCTCTTCCATTGCCGTGTACAGATATATATATATTTTTTGTGTTTTTGTAAATAAAACAAAACTACTGAACAGATTAGAAAAGAAAAGGATTAGAAACAAACATAATAATAATATAAACGAAATATAAAAGAAAATTAATATAAACAACAAACAAAATTAATTAGACAAAATATTCTAATTAAACAAGTGAATAATCCGGGGCTTAGGGACTAGAATAAACTAGTCCCCGGCAACGGCGCCATTTTGCAGACGTTATATTGTGAGTGGTTAGAACAGGTGTAATTAACATAAAAGAAAGAAATTAAAACCCAAAAATAACGTCGGGCTGCAAATAAATCCCGGTCGCAGTAGTATAGTGAAAATGTAAGCAACCGGATGTCGAACCGTGGGACTAATATATATATTATAGTACCTAAGCGTGTCACAAGAGGGGGGTGGATTAATTGACTTGTAAAATAAATAAAAAGGACAGATAAAATAAACTAAGTAATAGATAAATTAAAATGGAACTCTGGGTCAGGTTAATATAATCTGCATAATTAAGCTATCTCTACTGGTTTAATAATTTGGCAAGGTTCCTGTAATTATCTTAAGGACTAAGTCATAGCCTCATAAGAACTCGTTCACCTGTAATGCAAGGTTCTAATCAAGGTTCAAGCAAATGCCTGCGAACGGCAGAGGAGTATTGAGGAATTACATTTGCAACTGAATACTAACTTATTAAATCATAACAAGTTTCCTCCAGTTTTACGCCTTAATTAACCTGTCTATTTATCACCTGGTCTGATCAAAATAGACTTAGTAGAGCAATTTAATAAATTCGCGAGATCTATTAAAAAGGCGAGATAACTTTTAAAACGTAACAAACTGTATATAAATAAACCAGTAGAAATATTGCATAATTAATACAGATACATAATAACTATTCCCAGAGTAAACGTAAACTAGCCTAACATATTAAATAGATAGATAGAGACGAGAGTAATAGAAATCATCCGTAATCACTCCGTCTCACTCTGCTATTTTGTGTACGAAGGGCTAGAGGTGAATTTGGTGGACTGTAAAATAAATAAAATGGAGAAGGCGGGAGAAGAGAAATGAGATGGCGTGTGGTGAAGTGGTCGTGGATGGATTGGTTGTGGATGAGTGATTTATTGGGTGAAGCTCGTGGGTTTAAATAGGGAAAGGAAAAGGCAAAGGCAGCAGATAAGGAACGCGTGAATGGATTGAGCTCATTGATTGCTCACTGATTGAAGCATTGATTGCAGGGGACAGGAGTTGGAGACGGGGAGCGAAATAAGGTAGGCGCCGGCGACAGTGGACGAGTTGCAGCGCGAGTTGCAGACGAACAAGATAAGCTCGCCCAACATTTACACGCGTGCTTGCCTCACGTCCGCCTGCGCCTCTGTTCACGTCCGCCTGGTTAAGGGGCGGTTGCCCCCCTGTTGTCCGCCTCCAAGACCGCTTGATAAGTGGCGGAAGAGGTGGTGGTGACCGCCTGGCGGTTGAGCTGGTGTCCGCCAGATAGTAGGCGGTCGGTGTGGTGGTGTCCGCCTGGCGGTTGGTGTGGTGGTGTCCGCCTGTTATGGGGCGGACCCCCTTCTCCATGCGATATTATATATATATATATATATATATATATACAATCTTCAACCGGCTCTGCATTCTTCGTTATAAGTCCGTTTTCTGAGCCGTTTGCGTCTATGCGTTCGTCTCTTTGTCTACTTTACTTCCAGCTTGGTTTTCCTCATGTTAAACCAATAAATTTGTGAGATAAACAATAAAACATAAACTAGAGGAAAACTAACCGAAGTGGAGAAATGAGCAAGAAAAGTGCTAATATTATATATGAGATACACCTATAAAACATGCTCATTTAGACACTTATCAATTAGTCATTAACTAGTGGCGTAGTCAACGAAAGTTGAACAAAGTATTGACATGGTAGCACATGATATCCAGGGTAAATATCCAATTTAGACACTTGAAGGCAGATGCCTAATGAAAATGAATCCTTAATTGCTAAAAGACGCAAGTCTATGAGAGCGAAGGTATTGTCACAGACACTGATTAACATCGGTCTACCTAAGCGAACTTCCATAGCAGGAAGCGAGATACAACAACTTATTGTGAAACCCATTAATATTACGTCCAATGGAGTGACCCAACATTGATAGAGCTCTGAGAACAAGAGAATTACGTGGATAGCCTACAGATGATTAAGAATACAACAGTGAACCGAACACCGGCTCACACTTGAGATTAATCAAGCATTAAGGGCCTACGAGCCAAGGATGTTAAATATATCAGAGCTCGAGGCACAGGAAAACATAGAAGGCTTATCTAGGCCATGAATGAACTACAACTCGTACATACGAGTGGTTATGAAAACCTATACTAAATTGAGGAAGAATTGCCAAGAAAGGGCACCAATGAGAACGTTGAGATAGTGCTATTGACAGGGGTGGAGAACGAACCATTCCTTTTAGGGTGGGGATACCTCTCCTTGTTGTGAGGCCATGAGTGGGAATAAACCCCTCAAAAAGGGCTTTCACTTCTTAGAGATTGAATACTCTCTATTGGAGAATGGGAACCGTACACCTTGAAATTACCTTAGAACATTCCAGTTACACATAAATAATCTGGAAGGCTGTAGAGACAGACCTCATATCCAACACCCAGGATTTAAGAATCAGCAATCGTCAGAGACAAACATTGTGAGTGCGCAGTATGGTACGTTAAGTGACCAACGCTCAAAAGAGATTGTGATTCAACGGATGACTTCTTCAGTAACCGGTTAAATTACATGGTAAATAACATCATAAATGATGAAAGAATGTGAGAGAAATTAGCCTACATACGAACCTGAGATTGAAGCAGAACACCTTCATATTAAGAGATAACCATTTTACAACACGATACGGCAACCGCCAAACACCGAAATTAGAGAACTTCTAGTCTGTTTAGACCATGAAGGGGATTGAATATAAGACAACACGTTGAAGTAAAACGATTGAAGAATTGTGCCATCAATGGGCAATATAAGACAGCTAAAGCTACTTCGGTAGTGGAGGTCGGGAGAATAATACCTTTCAGGAAGATTAAGTTACGGTGCACAGCAAAGCAACCACTATATATAAGACATCAAATATTGACACAAAAGCAATCAGATTTATGAATTAAAACCTGATGTAAGTAAGGTGATGAAATAGGAGACAGACTATGCAGTAACGCCAATAGTCTGGACCATGTGATGAAAGATTTCACATGAAGCACACTGCCCATTCCGTAAGGAGTTGGAAATGCATTCCTAGTAGATCTACATGAGAAATGAGATAAGAGACTCTAAGGAAAGAGACCGCAAATTACTAAGGAATCGAGTCCGTACTAAATACAGAAGGCATAATGCAGTTATGAACCTAGTGATGGATATTCCTTGATTAAGTTCAAGAAGAACGACATGTGCGTTATAATGGATTGATGAAAGAGGAGATTGACAACAGAATACTTCACAAATTAGTTGTAACTAAGTGTGTGACAAACACTACGAGTGTACTTAAATGAGATGTGGGATAACCGCACTCCAAAGGAGCTTGTGGGCCTGATAGACTTATTTATAAGCTAGTTGGGTAAGTAGCAATGTATCAGTAAGGTACCTCATATATGTAAACGAGTAGTGTAAGGAACGCGAGAAGTAGTCGACTCCGTACGACAGTCAGACATGCAAACTCACACCAGAACAGCAATTTACCGTGAACAATTGAGGAGGAAAAACTCAGTTAAACCAATGAGATTAAAAGAGTCAAAGAACTCATTCCAGGAGGAAACAATTAAGAGTTATGAAGTGCGAGAAGCACTGACTAGTAAGTATAAATAGTTTATATGTCACAAGATTTTCGAGGAAACTGTGAAGAGCAATAAGCACTGAACAGTAACTCCAGAGTATACAAAAATCTCAGACTGAGGGTCAGTTAGTGGGAAACAATTCAGACGCTGGAACACGCAATAGCAGCATGAACATCAGATCTCCAGAGAACTGGATAAACAAGTAATAACTCATAGAGACCGTGTATAGATAAAAATACCACGCGTCCATTAAGAGACCTTTATTCCTAAATTATAAGGATACAAAGGAGCTGTAAAACATATTGAAGAGGATAGGAAGGGCAAACTAAGCCCCATGATTATCAGAGTCGCGCAACAGAAGCTAGTGGACCGTATCTTAAAAAGGTTCGATATACCTAACAAAAGAGAAAAAGGATTGATGTGTCTCACATCTTCCAGTCGAATAAAATATACGACATATCTACCAAATACTTTGGAGCCTTAGAGGCTACACTGGAACCTAGTTGTAAGATTGGTATAAACACCAATAAGAATCCTTGATACAGAGACTAAGCCATTACCATGGTAAAGACCCTCTGACCCAATCATAATGTGAGATAGACTACATGGAAGCTAGAATGCTCCATGACACCTAAACATCTTGAACCTATGTCCAAGGATGATATAATGTTGATTATGTGGGCGTAATCCATTTAAAGGGGGGTAGAGCGCCCAATCGCTTAGCGTATGTTTCACGTATTGAGTACGTAAACTACAGTGTGCATAGCACAATACAATTAGTTGTGATGTTTGTTACGTATGTTATATAAACACATGTATTCATTCTTATGTGGTTGTGGTTATTACGCACAATTAAATGCGAATACCAGATGTATTAGAGGACGACCTCGTTAACTTCGGTGCGAGAATTCAAGAAAAGAGGAGTAGAAACTCCAGGGGAATTAAAATCCCTATGATATGTATTGATATGAGACCAAATATGGTAATGTTATGAGGTATGAATTGATATGAGACCAAATATGGTAATGTTATGAGGTATGAATCGGTATGAGACCGATGTAGAACCTGGTAGGAATTAAATTCTCTAAGTAATTGTTGAGAGGTGGATTAAGAATGACTGATGGACTGAGTTCCATAATTTGGAGATGTATTGATTTATGATTATGACTAGAAGGACTAAAAGATATAAAATGCTACATGAATAATTATTTGATTGTTTGAAGTTGACGTGGGAGGTAGAACTTGATCTTGGCCAGATCAAGGAAAACTGAACACAAATTGGGGTGAAAGGATAGTTCAACACTAATGCTGATCACATCAGGGTCGGATGATTCCTGAAACTCCCTACAAGTGGTCACAATTAACCAAGTTAAGAGTTGATGCAGTAGCATATAGTGGAATTGGAGTTGACATGTATTTTCTGTATTACTCGCTCATGAACATGAGGACATGAAAACCTTTGTCTCCGGACCGGTTACATGAGGAGTATACAGCAAAGAATATATCAAGAGTATTTTGATTACTAAAACATACAAAAGATATGTTGTGTGGAAGTGTGGTAAATGTATATATATGACAGACCTTATGAGTCAGAATGCCTATACAGATATTGAGTGATCTATATGATCTTTTAGTGTAAAGTTACCTGTGTGTTCTAAGAGATATAGATATATAGGAACTTTGGGGACAAAGTTCTTTAAAGGGGGGTAGATTGAAATACCCCAAACCTTAACATATTAATGAACTATCTAATTAGGATATACTAAGGCCAGAACGTGCCTTAGAAACATTAGAAGAAGTGTTAAACAACAATTTATACCAAAACATGCTTTAAGAACAATTAGAGCAAAAAGGTGTTTTAAAGAACACAAATAAATTAGGGAACTACCAATAAGTTCCCAAGAGATTTCAAATGTGAAATACCTCTAAGATTAGTAATACGCATTAAGCGAAATTAGCGTTTAAACCGAAAACGCACCTTAGAGCACAAAAATGTGCTTTAAAGAAAAATGTGCTTTAAGGATGTATACATGGAAAAAAAGGCTAATGAGCCTAAATACCATAAAGAAATAAGGGAACAACAATTAAATGGTCATAGGAGCCATTATGTATACACACAAATTAAGTATACAAGTCCACAGTAGAACAGGTACTAAACTGACGAAAGTCAAGGAGAAACCACTAAACGACTTGGTTTAAAATGGAATGAGCAACATGCTATTTCATGAAAAAAGTTTTTAAAGGTTGTAAATATATTAAGGACACATTTAAACTAGCCAAAACAAATTGCAGAATCAATGTGAACCCGGAAGCACATAAAATGGTGTTTTAAGGCATTTTTGGCTATGTAACATACCTAACACATGGTATAAGTCCTTATGAACGAGATTAATACATAAAATGTTACATAAATACAAGGAAAAACAAAAAAATATCAGATCAAATGAGCCTTAAGGCTGCCGACCTCAATGGTGACTCATTAAGGACAAAAATGCTTTAATTTTTACTATTACAACAACTAAGACCTTCTTTAATTGCCAAATCATCTTGTCCCCTTATTAAATCATTAATCAGACATTACCTGTCATATGAGAGCTCCCAAATTCGTAGCTCCTCCTCTCTTTGAAGAAACAACACAAAAAACTCCAATGTTCTTAGTTTGGTGCCTTAAAGAACACCTTGCCTTGTAGAAATCATAACTTTCTCGTCCTAACTCCAAATCATAAGCTTGATAGCTCGTTGGAATCCTCTTTCGAATAGCTTTACAACCATAGCTCATGAGCCCCCATATTCTCAGGAAAAACCACGAAGAAGTGCCTTTGATTCTCGAGGTAAAACATTGCCTTCTTGGAAACTCTTCCTTCTTTGATTTTCATCAAGGCCGAGTGCCTAGGGTTACTAACCCTTCTTATTCTTCATCTTATTATATGATTTTGGAGCCAATTTCTCTAGAAAATTGCTGTCAAAATTTCTAAGGAAAACAAGCTTAATATTAAGCTAAAGGTTAATATACAAGGTAAATCCTACAACTACCTATTTCAAGGTTCTAATTGTTGATCTATATATGATCTAACCTATTGTTTACCTTGTTTATTATTGTCGAATTTATTAGGTGTTAGATTTTATTTTTGACACCTTAAATGTTATTATCTTATAAATCTAAAGTTAGATTTATAACCCTTAAGATATAAGCTTCAATATAAGCTATCATAATATGCAAGAAAAATTCATATTCTATAATTTATATGGTGGCTGAAAATTAGGAGGTTATATATGAGTTAGAAAAATTATCTAACTAAGTTAAATTGAAGGAATTAGTATAATTAAGAGTAATATGTAAAATTTGAGAAGTTTTGATTACATAATATCAAGGCCGAAAATATATATGAATTATTATGGAATTTATGAAGTTTAGATGGTGAGAAAATAATTGTAGAATTAAGATTACAATTTATAAAGAGTTTATAAGTGTTATAAGGAATTTATAAGGTTTTTGGTATATTTAAGGTTAATAAAAGATAGTATATGTATACTACAACTTTAGATAATTAAAGCTGGTGATTTAGAGATGTTTAAAATGATTTTTGATGTTCAAAAATCTGTAGGAAAATTAGTTACGAAAATTAGAAATTAATTGGAGTTAAATTGGTTAATAAATGAGTTAGGATAAATGAAAAGACCACAAGGGTAAAATGGTAATTTCCCTGGTCAAACATGGTCAAACTTGGTCAATGACAGTTTATAAAATGTTTAAAGGAGCTAGAATAAAATTTGTAGCAAAAGTTTAGATATTAAAAGGATAAAGGAATAAAAAGTTAAGTTAAATTAACTTTAGGGGTTATATTATAAATTATGGAAAGTTAGGGGGTTTGACCATAAAATACTGGTCAAACTTGGGTATATTTTGGTATTTGACCAAAAGTATAGAAGAAATTAATTAAGTAAGACTTTGGAAGAAATTAGAAATAAAAAATAACAAGTTTAAAACTTATTATGAGTAAAATAGAGATTAAGAGAAAAATGGGTAAGTAATGTAAATAACACATTTTTATGTGTTTAGAAGGTTAAGGAAGTTAAATAAAGAATTTAGAAACAAGTTGTAAAAGAAACAGAGTTAAGACAGGGTTAAACGAGACCCGTATATAACTTAAGGTATACGAGGGGTATACCCGTAATTTAATAAGTATAGGAGAAATCAATACTTAAAGTATTTTTAATGAAAATACAAGTTACATTGGAAAAATAAATAAATACGTATGATACGGCCGTATACGAAAAATTTTGGTGTACATGAATAGTGCTCGTATACGTGAATAGTATCCGTATACATGAATAGTAAATACGTGTACACGAATAGTAAATACATATACATGAATAGTAAATACGTATACAGGAATAGTAAATACATATACATGAATAGTAACTACGTATATATGAATAGTGAAATACGAGACGTATACGTGAATAGTAAAATACGTATACATGAATAGTGAAATACGGTGAATAGTAAAATACGAGGCCGTATAATTTAATATTAGAATACGAGACCGTATAAATGAATAGTGAAATACGGATGAATAATGAAAAATACTAAAACCTAATACAAGGTCTGTATAAGTCTAAAGATGCTAACTGTGCAACTAAGTAACTACTAACGACGTTAGTATGTTAATGAATTAGAATTGAGCTCGAAAACGCTCCTAAATGAACGAACCCGTTTAACAGTAAACTATTATACCCGGGTTAACCTAGAAAGAGGTTTAAGTTGAAAAGAGAACCAAACTAGTTCTAAGACACAGGATACTAATACTAGTTCAGGTTACAGATCTAGATAGTCAGAGGCGTTCGACGGATTAGGCGAACGTGGGATTAAGAGCTAGCCAATCTCCGGTGTACGGTATGGGATTCTTGTAGCTTGTTTGCTAACGGGGTCTACCTTGGTTTGTGTGCTATGTGTTATTGTGATACGACCAAACAAGATTAAGCATGAAACCGATTTACTGTATTGTTATTGTGTGTCAATTGCACACTAACACGACTTGATTCAGAGCTTGTTCATTAACTATGTTTAGTAACAATTGTATAAGGTTACAAATACTCCCAGTTGTTAGTAGGTTAATACCGAGAGAGGTTTAACTAACCAATTGTCAATGAGACTTCAACTAACTGGAACTTGGGAGGAGGGGAATCCGAGACTGAATCCGGTCATGCATGTTTAGGTTAGGAGGTCAGCATCTGAATCAGATCTGTCTTCCGTATATGGCTTGTCCACAACTTGTCGCCTAGGGTCGACAAACAGACCCGACCATCTCGAGTGAACAGTTTGAGGTGGAAGGCAAATTCAAGAGGCGCGGGAGGGTCAAGCGTACACCCTTCATAACTTAAGAATTAATGTTTATTAACCCAATGGAGCTAATAACTCATTGGCTAGGGTTACCTTGACCGGACAAAAATAAGCAATTCAGTTAGAGAACAACCAGTTCTATTAAGAGAACGGTTGACACTTATAAGGTATGGTCAAACACGAGAACTAAACAATTCTCAGGCCTCAGGAGTTAGCAATCTAACTTACTCGTTAATGGGCGTCCATTACGACGTTCGATTTATTTAAGGTGTGAATGTTTCACATAAATGTGTTTTTTGTTATCGTACTTCTTATTATTATTTGTATGAATAAACAATTGCATGTATACAACAAAGTAGTCGTGTGTAACTCTGCTAGCTTGTGGGCTGCACGTTTTCTATACCAGCAATATGCTGAGCCCCTTGGGACCTGTGATTTAAACTTTGCAGGTAGGTGCCAGACGAGGACTCAACCTCAGAGTAGGAGCGTGCTAACAGAGAAAATTGTAGGAAAACTATATACATAAAAAGAATAAAATAATAACTAAACCTACAACTCTACTACGGGTAGCAAAATAAAACCCGGTCGGAGTATAGTGTAAATATATTACGACCGAGAGTATCGTACCCAAGGGACTTATAGAAAATTAGTCCTAATCCGGTAATAACCTATTCTATAATAAAAGGGGGGAATGAAAAACATTTCCTAAGACTAACTACTAATCCTAATTAAGTAAAAATTTGTCCTAGATTCGGGATTAAATCAACCAAGTAATAATATGATCACACAATGAACCTCAAAACTCGAACTTAACCAAACAACTAGAAGGCGCCGGACATCCTGCCGGACACCAGATGCACGGCACATTCAAAGACGTTGAATGTGCCGGACACAGGAGACCCGGCAGTGCACCCGGCACGTTCAATTGTAAAAACCACTCTCTTGCTTCGGAGTACAAATACAAGAAACTCAAAACCCATTAACAAATCGAGCATATGTCATGCCACGAAATGAACAAGGAAATGGGGGAAGATGGGTTAATTCACAATCTTTAATGCTAACCCTAAATCATAGATGAAAACATCAAAGACCACTAAGATTTGTCTAACCTATCCCACTCTTGGGCTTTTCTTCCTCAAGTAGGATTTGCACAAGGGGAATGAGGGATCACCTAATTCCCTTGCAATAAGAACCAATATCTTAATGAACGCTTGAAATTATATTGAGATACTCATAGTGTTTACAAGAAGGAATTTATCCCTAACCAACAACTAACAAGGATTTCTACTTCACCATCCACTCAAATAAAGAAGAAATACATAAGGGAGAAGGAGATTGGTTATAGCCTCAACCCTGACAAGATCTTCTCTTCTTCTCGTGGATAGATCCGTAGAAATGCCTTGGACACCAACACTTGGAATGTGGGCAGAAATGGAATAATGAATGAAGTATAATATGGTGTTGAAGTGTGTCAAATTGTTGCCTTCCTCGGCCTATTTATAGGCATTAAATGTGTCGTTGCCGGGCGTCGTGCCGGATCACCAGTAGCCGGCACACGTGATAAATGCGCCCAACTGTTAACAGTCGAAACCGTCAATTCCGCGCGAAACAGTGCATATGCCGGGTAGGATATACCCGGCATCACACCCTGCAGCATCCTTTTCACCAACGGTCAATAACTGCTATCGCTTGGTCAACCGTGGCGACTCTTTACTTATGCCGGATGGAATCTACCCGGCATTAGGTCCGGCAAGGCCTCTTTTCTGTTCTGTGCTTATGCCGTGCAGAAACAACCCGGCATGGAGTCCGGCTTCAACTGACTTTTGCCTAGAAAATCATTCCTTGCACAGAAAACTCATAAAAACATAAGTCTTGTACAAATATTATACTTTAACACATAATAAGCATAAATAACACATATATAACTTTATTTAGATAAATATAATACTAAATCTAGTGCATAAAATATGATAAGTCTGCGGCTTATCAAGGCCCTACACTTACCTTTTGCTAGTCCTCGAGCAAAACAAGATTAGAAAGGACTAATTACTTATGCACAAAACAGATAAACTTTAGAATGAAATGTAGATAAGTATTCTCAACTCTATGACTCTAATTCATAAGTATCACTTAATCTACCTTATTCTATCAAAACATACTAATGGGTATAAAACAAAGAATTTTCAAAACCGATCAAAAGCTTTTGGGCTATTTTGCATAAGGGATTTTTGTATCTCTCTTTTTTCCGGTTTCCATCATTCAACTCTATTTTTCAAGAGTTTCTGAATGTGGCCAAGACACTCATCAATGGCTTTTATTATTCAGCCCTATTTTGCAAGGGTTTCTGAATCAACCATGATTTTTTCTGCATTGAAGAACGGGGAATTTAGGAGAAAAATAAAAGGAAAAACTCTCGTATCTTTCTTTTATTCTGAGGAATTTTTGCAACCTCAAGGAATATAATGCTTTTCCTTTGGAAGAAGATTTTTTCTTTCTTTTTTTCTTCTTCTTTTTTTTTCTTCTTCTTTTTTCTTCTTCTTTTTTCTTCTTTCTTTTGCACAAAAACCCTTTTTAAGATTTTCACCCAAAAGATTTTTCAAAATTTGGAAAGAAAAGAATAACACCCATAAGTACATAAAGGAAAGAATTAGGAGAAAGATCATGTACTCATGTTAAACAAAAAGAATCAAAGAGTTAAAAACAGGAATCTATAAGTCATTAGAGAGCTTACCTCTTGAGAGAACAAGCTTTTAGTCATTTCTAATCTCATCTTAATCAAAAACATGCAAAAAGTTTAGTAAAACATCGAATAAAACGCAAAACTTATGCATATTAAAAAAAAACTTATTTTTTTTAAGGGGGGTTCCCTGCCCTACACTTGGCAGGAACACTGTCCCCAGTGTTCGAAAGAAAACGAATAAGTAAAACTTTTTTTTTTAAGAAACTTGAAACAACTATAATGAAAGTAATTTAAAAACAATAACATAAAATTAAAGGAGAAAAATTAAATTGGAAGAAAGGCTCCCCTGGTTGATAGTGAAGGCGTGAGGAGGAACCGCCCTACACTTAGCCTTTTAGGCTATTTGGCATCCTTGGAGATCCTAGGTAGAATGGTGACCGAATTCGCATGCTCCCGTGGATTGGTTTGCGTTTGGGACGGGAGCTGACCTTGCTGTCGCGGTTGCGTCAGAAGTTGCTGTAGTTGCAACTGCAACGATTTGTGCTCCTTGCGAATGGTCGAGATCTCGTTTTGAGTATCCTGGGTCTTGTTCATCAGGGCTGACATCATGTCACGAAGTTCAGCCATTTCAGCCTCTGATGATGATGCAGGGTGGGATGGTCTGTGTTGCCTTGGACCTCCCTGGTAGCCGGCTTGACTCTGGAAGTGTTGAGGGGGTTGGTTCCCCTGTTGCCATGGCTGCCGATACCCTTGGTTACTCACATAATTGGCTTCCTCAACACTCTGAAAGTCTGGAATGTCGGGGCTCGAAGCGTGCGGTCGTGCACTAACCACATTCGCTTGTTGAGGAAGTTTGTTCATTACTATTTGCTCCACCACTTTCTGTAGAGCACTAACCTTCGTTGTGGTTTGGGCATTACTCTCCAATAACTGCTCATGACTTTGCATCAATTTGTCGAATTTGGAGTCGCCCTCTTCCACTTGAAATAAACCAGCGGTACCACCCCTGGTTCCACCTGTGGCCCAATCTCTAATCTCTTCGCAAAGAGATTCAACTCCACTAAGGAATTGATCTCCAGGCTTCTTCAATATGTCTGCACCAAGGGAGGAAAGGATCATGGTCTTGCATTGGTTGACCAATCCCTTGTAAAACAACTGAGATAGTTGTTCCTTGGTGAGGCCGTGGTGTGGACATGTGCGTAGCAACCCTTTGAATCTGTCCCAAGTCTCACAGATGTTCTCCGAGGTGGGTTGTCTGAAGTTGTATATCTCGGCGATCATCTCCAGGGTGCGACTTGGAGGCATGAACTTGTCATAAAACTTGGTTGCCATGTCCTCCCATGTGGTGATGGTACTGGGGGTTAGACTGTGGTACCACTTGCTGGCATTCCCTGTAAGGCTATGGGGGAAGAGGGAAAGCCTGGCATATTGGAGGACGTTGTTTGTGGAGGTTAGGCTGTTTGTGTTGTAGAAATTTGGTGATGTGGAGCAAGCATCGTCCGGATTTGACCCGTCAAACAAACCCAATTCCTTGATGCATCGGATTTGATGATATGGCTTGAGTTTTTGCCATTCATCGTACTCGTGGAAGGAGAGGAAGGTCGATTGCGGGCTTTTGGCCTTGGTTAGAAGGCCGGTTTATATTACGGACGGTAGGTGCTGCCATTGGTGTAGGATCTGCTTCTTGTAGAATTCTTTGTTGCCTTAAAGTATGAAGTAGGGTTCTCTCGATCTCCGGATCAAAGTTGGCTAAATTTTCAGGAGAATTCGTTGACCGAAGAAGCATTCACTTGGATAACTTCAGGAGGAGCAAAAGAAAATGTTATAATATTTCGTAAAAATAAAAGAAATGATATTTAGATATATTTAGACTTACGAAAATACAAGGAAAAATAAAGTTTTGGTTCTGCCGGACATAGTGCCAGGTGACTCTTACCCGGCGGTGGACTTCCTCCACTATTGTCGGGTTTATATAACCCGGCATGTTGCCCGGAGTGAACAAAAAATCGAAAACTTAACTTAATTAAAGACATTAAGTGCAGAAGATAATCAATATAGATGCAAGAGGAGATCATTCCTAACTGTCCCTCCTATTTACGACAATAATATTGAGAGAATTTGAACATGCCGGGTGACGAGCCGGATACAACCTATCCGGCATAGGACTTCCTCCGAAATGCCGTGTGTAGAAAACCTGGCACAATACACGGCAAGCGCAAAAATCGAAATTCAAAATAAAGAAACATAGTATAGGGACTAATATAAGAGAGAAATAACGAAAGGAGTAGACAAGAATACATTTAAATTTGTAAAACTCAACAGCGTATGAAATTTTGAAAACAATTTGAACATGCCGGACATGATGCCGGGCAAATCATGTCCGGCATCGGACTTCCTCCGGTTATGCCGGATAAATGACTTCCGGCATTATGCACGGCATATCCAAATCTGCACAACTAAGGGCGAAAATAAATTAAAGAATCAAAGAATAAAGAATAAGGCGTTTTACCGAATTTAGGACTTGGACTAATTCCAAGTCCCCGGCAACGGCGCCAATTTGCTAACAGAGAAAATTGTAGGAAAACTATATACATAAAAAGAATAAAATAATAACTAAACCTACAACTCTACTACGGGTAGCAAAATAAAACCCGGTCGGAGTATAGTGTAAATATATTACGACCGAGAGTATCGTACCCAAGGGACTTATAGAAAATTAGTCCTAATCCGGTAAACCTATTCTATAATAAAGGGGGGAATGAAAAACATTTCCTAAGACTAACTACTAATCCTAATTAAGTAATAATTTGTCCTAGATTCGGGATTAAATCAACCAAGTAATAATATGATCACACAATGAACCTCAAAACTCGAACTTAACCAAACAACTAGAAGGCGCCGGACATCCTGCCGGACACCAGATGCACGGCACATTCAAAGACGTTGAATGTGCCGGACACATGAGACCCGGCAGTGCACCCGGCACGTTCAATTGTAAAAACCACTCTCTTGCTTCGGAGTACAAATACAAGAAACTCAAAACCCATTAACAAATCGAGCATATGTCATGCCACGAAATGAACAAGGAAATGGGGGAAGATGGGTTAATTCGCAATCTTTAATGCTAACCCTAAATCATAGATGAAAACATCAAAGACCACTAAGATTTGTCTAACCTATCCCACTCTTGGGCTTTTCTTCCTCAAGTAGGATTTGCACAAGGGGAATGAGGGATCAACTAATTCCCTTGCAATAAGAACCAATATCTTAATGAACGCTTGAAATTATATTGAGATAATCATAGTGTTTACAAGAAGGAATTTATCCCTAACCAAGAACTAACAAGGATTTCTACTTCACCATCCACTCAAATAAAGAAGAAATACATAAGGGAGAAAGAGATTGGTTATAGCCTCAACCCTGACAAGATCTTCTCTTCTTCTCGTGGATAGATCCGTAGAAATGCCTTGGACACCAACACTTGGAATGTGGGCGGAAATGGAATAATGAATGAAGTATAATATGGTGTTGAAGTGTGTCAAATTCTTGCCTTCCTCGGCCTATTTATAGGCATTAAATGTGTCGTTGCCGGGCGTCGTGCCGGATCACCAGTAGCCGGCACACGTGATAAATGCGCCCAACTGTTAACGGTCGAAACCGTCAATTCCGCGCGAAACAGTGCATATGCCGGGTAGGATATACCCGGCATCACACCCGACAATATCTTTTTCACCAACGGTCAATAACTGCTATCGCTTGGTCAACCGTGGCTACTCTTTACTTATGCCGGATGGAATATACCCGGCATTAGGTCCGGCAAGGCCTCTTTTCTGTTCTGTGCTTATGCCGTGCAGAAACAACCCGGCATGGAGTCCGGCTTCAACTGACTTTTGCCTAGAAAATCATTCCTTGCATAGAAAACTCATAAAAACATAAGTCTTGTACAAATATTATACTTTAACACATAATAAGCATAAATAACACATATATAACTTTATTTAGATAAATATAATACTAAATCTAGTGCATAAAATATGATAAGTCTGCGGCTTATCATAGGAGCGGGTAGAGTACTTCGGGTTGCTTTTACATTTGTTACACGAGTTGTGCATGTACACTCGTTTAGCAATTGATGAGATGTTAGTATGATGTATTAGGATATGAGATACTCGGTATAAGTTGTGGTTAATGAATTGTATTGTATAGATGCTCGAGTAATTATCTGGTTAGTAAGACCGTGACTTGTAAGAGAATAGGCCTAGTTAGTCACGTGGGTGACTAACGGCGGTACCACCAATTTGGTAAAACTTTTCCGCTGCGTTGTTAATGAATGAGATGGACTTAGGGCGACGATCATTATATTTGGAGTTGGGGTGTTACACTTCTTGGCCTGGAAGAGCTCCTCGAGCTCTGGACCATGTGGTGAAAGCACCATCTTTTGCTTCCCTTTGGTCTTCTCTGATTTCTTGCGCTACTCAGGTGTTGGTATGATCGATGAGGACTCTGTGTCACTAACACCTTCACGACCAGATCTTTGAGGTGTCGGTGACCGGTCTACAATTGTTACCGCAGTCTGAGCTAATGGTTGTATTTCCTCCTCTGAGTTTTGAGTGGTCATACCTTCTTCGTGACCCCTCTCTTCTGTTGTAGCTTCCTTCTGTGACTTCTCGTCACTTTGTACTTCCTCCTCCTCTATCTGTTGAACTGTAGCCTCGACGACTTCTGAGGGAGTGGCTTCCTTGTCATCAGTGAAGTGCAACTTCTGAGTTCCTTCTTCTGGTGTGGAGTGGGCTTTTTGTGGAGTTTCTTGTTGGGTTTGGTCAAATTTGGGCCGGATTGGGTAGGGGCTGATTTGAGTATGGGCCGATTTGGGTATGGGTTGATTTGGGTATGGGCCGGATCTGGGTATGGGTCGATTTTGTGGGCTTGGGTCGGGTTTAGGTATTGGGCTGGTTTGTGGGCTTGGGTCGGGTTTGGGTATTGGGCTGGTTTGGGTATTGGGCTGGTTTATGGACTTGGGTTGGGTTTGGGTATTGGGCCGGTTTGGGTATTGTGCTGGCTTGAGTATTGGGCCAGTTTATGGGATTGGGTTGGTGAAACTTGCTAGCATTCCTAATATGTCCCCGATCGATCGTGGACGTGTTGTTATCCTAAGAAAACTACTTGATAGTTAAGGAGAGACACAAGATAAACTTAAAGTGGAATCTCCATTTTGATTGTGAATTTACACATAGAAATTCACTCAATCTCCCTCGCCCCACACAGGGACTCCGGGACAGTTTAGGACTATATCCCAAAGTCCTCTACCCTCTCCTGACAGCCGGCTTACGGTTCCCCAACCGCTCCCCGACTGATCAGTCTACCAAATACAAAGTGTTGTCAAACAACTCCAGTCCTAACCAGCTCACCAACTCTCTAGCTTTTACATACTTAAGTCTGATTCACACTTACTCAGATAATCTTTATGTTTTTCTCTCTCATACAGACTTGTTTTCGTATGACATGAATGCAAGTATATATACAGTTAGTTAGGATGTAACTACCGTCCTCTAAAAACCTAGACTCTAAGAGTCAACTACAGCTCCTGCCTTACACATAACAACCACACTAGATTACTAGAGAGTCTTCAACTTGATTAGAAGTTGTCAGAACATGTGTCACCTTGCGATTGGACACGTCGGCGGCAGCTCTTTTGATTGGTTGAGCACCACTTGTGTACTCAACTTGTCTGATCTTTTCTGGCTTATTAATGCTCATAAACTCTCTTTTAGACTTTATTATGGCTATGTGATCATGAAATACCCCAAACTTAGATATGGTGTTTAAGTGAGAAGCTAAGATATAAGGAGGCTAAATAATGCCTTATAAACATTAGGAAACAATTTAAATCAAAGGAAACACAAGGAAACACCATAAGAGTAGTTTAAGCAAAAACGTGCTCTAAGCATGGAGAGACTTGGGTGAGCACCCAAATATCATTCTAAGACCTTAGTAATATCCTAATGGTCATTTTAAGTCAATTACCAACGAAAACCAAGCTCAAAAACAAGTTAAAACACAAATTGTGCTTTAAGGACTCTTAAAGCACATTTTTGAAAAAATTGTCTTATAAAGGGGTTTTAAGAGGCTAAATGCCCATGATTACTCCTTAATTAACTTGTGTACTAATTAGAATCACATTAGGAAGTCTAAATCAATGGTAAATCAAAAATTTCACAAATATGTGCATTAATTTGTGAATAGTAACCAAATAGTGACTAGTTTAGTCTTTAATAAACTAAGTCTAATTAATTGGTCAAACAAGACCATGACTAGCCTAATTAATGAGGGGACCGGTTTTCTAAGGGTGTGAGTCACCAAGAGTAGCCAACTAAGTTGTAAAAGAAAGAGGAAAAGTAAGTGGTTTTACTATTTACTTTTAAGGAATCAAAATATCTCATTTATACCACTTTCTCTCCTCCTTTCTTCATTTCTTCTTCATCTCACCGATTTTGGCTGCTCCTCTCTTCTTCTTCTACGTGAAACTCAACCTCCATGCTAGCTCCACCTTGCCTTGACCATAGCTCACTCATTTTAACTCCAAAACCAAAACAAAGTACATATTCTTCTTAGTTAGCTCAAGCTCATTCTTTCTATCTTTTCAAAAATTCAAGAGCTTTGATTTGGTGCCAAGCCAAACCGCCATTAAAGGAGGAAACGCAAGCTTGGAGACTCCATTAGCTTCTCCATTCTCCTAAGGTAAAGAATATGTAAGAAAAATCAAGTTCCCACCATTTCTTCACTTGTCTGAAAATTATCACTCATGGGGCTTCATGTTTATGCCTTGTTCTAGCTTGTTTTCAATTCTCCAAGGGATAGAGGAGGTCCCTCTTATTTCATATCCAAGCCCATTCTAAGACTCCAAGGTAAAACAATCAATTTAATACCTTAAAGCACATTTTTAACCTAGGGTTTGTTCCTTAAGGTTAATGTATTATCTAGCACTCATTAGAGTCATTGGATATTGGTTAGAACATCGGCAAGGGGAATTTTTTGGTGACCGAGATTGAGCAAGGGAAAAACCTAAGAAGAAAAGTTTGAGAGCTCGTAAAAGAACAAGGTAAATTACTTACCTTAAGGTGTTTTAATGCATTAAGGGATGGGGTTTGAATAGGTGATAAGCTTAGCTTAGAGTTTACATTAGGAAATGGCAATAAAACCTAGGAAAAACAATGATGATATTTGAGAACTTGTGACTAAGGAGCAAATGAGAAAGGAGATAGTTTAAGAATGACAAGGTGAATTATTAGAACATTTATATTGCAATGGGAGCCTTGTTGTGTGTATTTGCAGGTCAAAGGCTTTATATATTGAGGAAATTCAGTGTTTAAGATTTATGCATTTAAGGGCCTAAGAGCCAAGTCATTTAAGGGCCTAAGTGCCAAGCAATTTAAGTTTATGCACTATATTGTGATGTAGTGTAGTTTTGGTCTATGATGTGTGTTAAGAAGGTGTAATGAGAATTTGAATGTTGATAGCTATTTGATGGTGAAAAACTAAATGTTTTGGTGTAACAATATACTAGAGAACCCATGTCAAAATTTGGTGAAGAACCTAAGTGTTTAAGAGGTGTTAAAGAGATTTCATGATTAAGGAAAGTACTAGGAAATTTTAGGAGTTGTCTTGATGAAAAAGAGTGAGTTTAAGGTGTTTGTGAAAATTAGAATGACTTGGGCATTACCATGGAGGATTTAGGAATCAATGAGTGCCTTAGGATATACTTGTGTATTTAGGACTTAGGCAAATATTGGTAAACAAGTAGGAAGAAAATAATGTGTTGGAAGAAGAAGGCATAAACTTGAGAAGGAACTTTAAGTAGTTGCATAAAGGAATTTTAGATGGTGAAAGATGCTTGGGAGATGATGTTATAGTGGTGAGGAAACATTTTGGGCATAGTGGTTATAATAGGTCTGAAACACCACTTAGAAGCCTAGTGAAAAATAATACAAGTGTTGGTATTATTACAAGGAAAATGCATAATGACTAAGGTGGATATTGGTGAGTGATTTAATGAGTTTAATGGAAGGTTAAGGTGTGTTTGAAGTGCCCAAATGAGGTTAGAACATACTAAGAAATATGGGGTGAAGTTTGGAGTCAAATGGGAATTTAGAAACAAAGGTCTAGAGCCGACCGACCTTAGGGACCGGACCTGCAAGGTCGGTCGAGCCCAGTCTACACTACCGGAAAGAGTTTCTGGAATGGACCGACCTTGGGGACCAGACTTGCAAGGTCGGTCGGGCTTGTATTTTGTGTACGAATTGAGTCTCTGGAATGGACCGACCTTGGGACTGGACTTGCAAGGTCGGTCATGCCTAAAATTTTGTATGAGAATTAGTCTCTGGAATCGACCGAACTTGGGACCAACCTTGACAAGGTCGGTCGGGCCTAAATTTTCAATGGGGAAAACTCTCAGGAATGGACCGACCTTGGGGACCGGACTTGCAAGGTCGGTCGGTAAGGTCGGTCGGTAAGGTCGTCGAGCCAAAAAAAAAGAAAGCCTTAAGATCAAAAGATGTTAATTGGTGTTAGGGTACCCCATTAAGAGGGTAATGATGATTAGGAACCTAAGGACCTAAGGAAATAAGTTAGGTTAAGTGTAAACCTTAATGCTTTAAATTAGATTTATAAGGTTAAGTGGTAAGGACTTAAGAGGGTATTGAATGGGAATCTTTAGGGACTAAGTGAGTTAAGTAAGGTGCAAATAACTAATGGCCTAAAAATGAATGAATTTTAGGTTTGTGAATTGGGACCCCGGAGAAGGTTTAAACAAACGACAGTCGACGGTGAACGGTACAGTCTTTCTTGTGCCCTGCTTGCTAACGAGGTGTCCCTCGGCTTGTGTGCTATCTGTTTACTTGCTATGACTAAGTTAAGATAAAGCATGCAACCAGATATACTTGTCTCGTTGTGATTGTGTCTTCTTACACTAACCCTCGAGACTTGAAACTTACTACTAACTAAGCTTAGTACTTATTGAGTTAAGGAGAGGAATTATACATTGGTGACTGTTGGTTAATACTTGTTAAGGTTTAACTAACACATGATAATTAAGACTTTCACTAACTGTAACTCGGGGTGGGAGTGAGGAATCCGGAATGGTACCGGCACATGTGTATTGGGGGAGGTCGGTATCTGAATCAGATCCGACTTCCAAATAAGACTTGTCCTCGGACTCGTCGCCTAGGGTCAACAAACCGACCCGACCACCCGGACTACTGTTTGAGGTGGGAGGCACATTAAGGATGGGGGGGGGGATCAAGCCTACATCCGCAACAATTAAGAAGGTTGCTTATTGTGGTGAGTGCACTGCTACCGGCTAGGGTTAACCAAGCTACAAAAATAAGCAACCAATTAAGGGCTAACCAGTCTAATAGTAGAACGGTTGGCAAAATAAGATTAAGGAGAATGTGGCCTAGGAGTTAAGAACTAACTCATTGTAAGGGAACGCCTGAGTCGTTCATTTGTGTGTGAGCTACGTATGTTCATTGTGGTTTGTTGATTTGTTGCATTTCATATTATGATTGTGAGTCTAATAAATTTCCATGCTATCGACAATTAGTCATCGTAGCCCCGTTAGCTTGGGGGCCACGAGAGGGTCATACCAGCATTCGTGCTGACCCCCTTTGGGGGCTGTTTTTACACTTGCAGGTAAGCGGCCCATGAAGTCACACCACGAGAGTAGGAGTGGGTAGCCCTAGGTGGGACTTTATTTTGAGTACGGGTTGCGCCTGTGCACCCGTCTGTTGATAGTTAAACTTGAGAAATGTTATGTGGTTTTGGAGATACTTATAACTCGGTTGGTGTATGTATTTTGGATATTCGGTTGTAAATATTTAAGAAACGGTATTTCTTGTTGATCAGACCGTGGCAAGGTCCTGGTGTTGGTTTATTTCCGCTGTGATGTTTATGTATTATTTGTTAAGTTTACGGTAACCACGATTGGCTTAGGACGGGGTGTTACAAAAAGTGGTATCAGAGCGTAGTTACGCTGTGATCAAGAAATACCGGACATAGGTGACCACCGAGTCAGGATATAAGTTCAGATCTAAGTGATGGGTTAAGGGTGAGAGTTGTTAGAGTGAGTAGAGTCAGATGACCACTGTTAAGTGTGGATCGTCTTTACTGTCTACGGACGTTACAAATCCTTGAACCAAAACTGTTATGGATACAAATCTAATGTAAGTTGTACTTATTCAGATGTCAGGAAGGAGACAAGGCCGAAGCCGTGGTCGAGGCGACGAGACTGAGATACCGGGAGGGCAGACGATCGCAGAGATCGTAGGTGCCACTTTAGGGCACATGGGCTACCAGCCTGGTGTGGGTGCACCACCTCCACCGCCGCAGCCCCGGGAACCAAACTGGGTGAAGAGCCTATCAGACCTTCGACCCGTGTCATTTCAGGGGGAGACTGATCCCGCCAAGCTTGAGGCGTACATCTCCGAGCTGGAGACCGCCTTCGAGACCCTTGATGTCCCTGCTGGGATCAAGGTGCGCCTAGCTGCATTCTATCTGAAGGGGGCAGCGGGTGATTGGTGGAAGCTGGTGAGGGCCGAGCATGTGGCCAATCCAGAGTTCGGCTGGGAGCAGTACACCACATTGCTACGAGCTAAGTACTACCCCGCCCATGTCCAGACAAAGAAGCGCTTACAGTTGGATGAGCTTAAGCAGACCGACAAGATGACGGTGGACGAGTATTACTCAGAGTTCACCGCCTTGCTACGTCTTCTGCCGGGTCTGGGATATTCAGACCAGATACTGGTGGACCGCTTCTATGGCGGGCTTAGCCATCGACTCCGCTACGGCATGGGGCCGACGAGTTATACTACCTTGCAGGTAATAAGAATAATTAAAATATGAGAAGGTGAATAAGACTGAGATTTGAGAAATAAGAGAAACTAACACTTGGAAAGCAGAAGTGCTATCATGCCGCTGCTAAGGTTGAGATAACCATCCAGCTAAGGGACGAGGACAATGCCAAGAGAAAGAATGCCGGGAAGAGCACCGAGCACCAAGGGCAGGGTGGGTACAAGAAACAGAAGTACCAGCCCCAAACCCAGAAGAATCAGCACCAAAAAGGAAAGGAGGGAACGGAGAAGGCTAATGAAGAGCCGCTGAAGTTGACTTATGCTTATGCTGCTAAGCCCCTGCGCTCCAGGGCGCCAAAGGGTAAGGAAATATATACTTTGGGTGAATTAAGAATGGGTTACAATATTGGCAGACAATCACTGATGCCACATGTAATCAGGTACTGAGACTGGAAAGGAAACCGGTGGTGGCTACCAACGACACTACTATTGCCAGCGGTGCAACAAGGACCACCCCGGAGTTGACTGTAAGGGGAATAAGGTGGAATGTAATTTCTGCGGTGTGCTCGGGCACCGGGCATATGAGTGCTATGGGAACCCGGAGGGTAGGAACTTCAGACCCGGTTTCAAGGTTAAGATTAGGACCGATCAGGGAGCTGGACCTGACGGTCATAAGGGAGCGCAGCAAGCGGCAACCAAGAACCCACGGGTAGCCTAGAAGTCGGGACCCACACTACACATGGTGGACCGGGACGATGAGCCTGAACCCTCATCGAGGCCAGGTACCGCTATAAACCGTTAAGTGATATAATTGCCTGCTTACCGCATTATCATGCATGTTTGGTGAATAATGAGTTAGATGAGAATAAGATAAGAAAAGAACCTTAAGCGAGATATGGCCTATTACCGCCTTAGGAAACTTCGACATTTGCTATCCAATGCCTTCAACACCTAACCCGGAATACACCGACATCGAAATCCGAGACTTTCCAACCGAACAATGTCAGGTTATCCGCCCAGGTATGATTTTGTTAAGGGGATACCTGACACCAGAAGCACAAATAGCCATCATCAGGAGGTGCAGTCAACTAGGAGTGGGACTGGGAGGTTTTTATACCCCGGAGTACCCAGGAGGAGCAAGGATGAAATTAAAGATGATGAGCCTAGGCAAGGATTGGAATCCGTATGCCAAGACCTACCAAACCACGAGGATACAAGATGGAGTCTCACCACCGGGAATACCCGAAGAGTTCCATCCGGTTATTACACAAGTCGTGGAGATCGCTCAGCAGTTGGAAGCTGACCCGATTCCGGACATACAAGCGGACATCTGCATTGTAAACTTCTATGAGAAAGATGGGCGACTTGGACTACATCAAGACAAGGATGAGACAACGGAGTCTCTCGAACGAGGGATACCCGTAGTGTCTTGGTCCATTGGAGATGACACTAAATTTTTGTACAGCGAGCAGAAGCGTGCGGACCGTGCTAATAAGTTAATACTTAAGTCAGGGGATGTATTAGTTATGGGAGGAGAATCAAGGATGTTGTACCATGGGATTAAGAGAATCAAGCTGAATACAACACCGTCAGCAGTAATCAATACGACACATATGAGACCAGGACGGTTAAACCTAACCTTTAGACAATATTAGCTGTGTAATGTTTTAAGTGTGATGTAAGGAATGAGATGTAAGAAAGAAGCACATGTTGTAAATAGGATGGTTATGAATAAAATAACAGTGTTGTTCATATAAATTGTTATGACTCTTGTTATACCATCATTTCTCATGAAGCTTGTGAATACAATTAGGTTATGGACTCGGTACGGAAGGTGCGCTAAGCATACTTACAGAGGCACAGGCCGACGCCAGCGGTACTATCCTCACCGGCACCTTTCCGATTAATGGAATTGAGGCATCAGTACTCTTCGACTCAGGGGCCTCGCATACCTTTGTCTCGGCATCTTTTGCGAGAAGGTTGGGGCTAGACGCTGATGAGCTACTCGACTTCACGGTTACGCTCCCGTCTAAGGAGAAGGTTTGTTGCACTCGCTACTACCGAGGAGTCGTTGTCATTATTAAGGGGAAGACTTTCCAGTCAGTTTATTGAGTTCAGGAGTTGGGATTTGATGTTTCTTGGGATGAACTGGTGGAGCGGCACAAGGGACGTATCCTCTGCGCCAAGCATAGACTGCTGCTCAGGAGTCCGTTCGGGGTAACAATATCATACAGAGGCCTAGAGAGCCTTCGACTAAGATCATCACCGCCATGGCAATGTATAAGGAGTTGAGGAAGAAGGAAGAAGTGTACTCTGCTATGTCCAGGACATAGAGAGAGACCCCGAGTTACCCCGACTTACCGGTAGTGTCGGAGTTCCCCGACCTCTTTCCACGGGAACTGCCCAGCATGCCACCCACTCGGGAGGTAGAGTTCACCATCGAGCTGCTACCTGGTACCGGACCGATAGCCAAGGCACCATACCGCATGGCTCCGACAAAGATGAATGAGTTAAAAGAGCAGTTAAAGGATTTGTTAGACAAGGGATTCATCAGACCAAGTGTATCACCATGGGGAGCGCCAGTTCTCTTCGTGAAGAAGAAGGATGGTAGTCTCCGCCTCTGCATCGACTACAGAGAGTTGAATGTAGTGACAGTGAAGAATAAGTACCCACTACCCCGCATTGACGATCTGTTCGATCAGTTGAAGGGGGCATCCGTGTTTTCCAAGATTGATCTCAGATCGGGGTATCATTAGATAGCCATTAAGGAGGGAGATATTGAGAAGACGGCATTCCGGACACGATACGGCCACTATGAGTTTACAGTGATGCCGTTTGGCTTGTCGAACGCACCGGCGAAATTTGTGGATCTGATGAACCGCTTGTCCGGGAGCAGCTAGACAAGTCGGTTGTGGTATTCATCGACGACATATTGATATATTCGAAATCGAAGGTTGAACATGAGGAACATCTGAGGAGGGTATTAGAGATACTGAGGGAGAACCAGCTATATGCTAAGTTCTCCAAATGTGAGTTTTGGCTTGACCAGGTCTCTTTCCTAGGTCATGTCATCTTGGATGCTGGGATCTCAGTGGATCCAGCAATGATTGATGCCGTGCGTACTTGGCCGAGGCCGAAGACAGTTACCGACATTTGGAGCTTTCTTGGTTTGGTGGGTTACTACCGGAGGTTTGTTAAGGATTTCAGCAAGGTCGCGAAGCCGATGACCAGTCTGATAAAAAAAGATGCACCATTCGTGTGGACGGCTGATTGTGAGAGTTCGTTTCAGAGTTTGAAGGACTCATTGACCACTGCACCGGTTCTGACTATTCCAAACGGTACGAAGGGCTTTGAGGTTTACTGTGACGCATCCGGTAGAGGGCTGGACTGCGTGCTCATGCAACATGGCAAGGTGGTGGCATATGCCTCACGCCAGTTGAAGAAACATGAGGAGAACTACCCCACACATGATTTAGAGCTGGGAGCTGTAGTCTTCGCTTTGAAGATATGGCACCATTACTTGTACGGGGTTAGTGTGACGATCTACACCGATCACAAGAGCTTGAAATATATATTCACTCAGAAGGAGTTGAATCTCAGACAGAGGAGATGTTAGAATTCTTGAAAGACTATGATATTGACCTCCAATACAAAGAGGGAAGGCCAATGTTGTAGCGGACGCCCTGAGTCGTCGAGCACACTCACTCCATTCGCTAGTTTCTTTCTCCAGCTTGGTTGATGTGCGAGAGGCTCAGAGGACAGATGACATGAGGGAGGTCAGACAGAAGCTGACATATGGTACCTTTGAGAGTCAGAAATACGACTTCAGACTTCATGATGATGATTTGATCAGACTTAAGGGCCGGTTATGCATACCACGGGGCAACGCGGATCTGAAAGACCGTATACTTAGAGAATCTCACTGTTCTTCAGTTTCCATCCATCCGGGAGCCTCTAAGATGTATAAAGACATGCAGAGATACTTCTGGTGGTCGGGGATGAAGACAGATGTTACCGAGTTTGTCTTGAGGTGTCTCACATGCCAGAAGGTGAAATTCGAGCACCGACGACCGGGCGGAATGGTACAGTCGATGCCAGTTCCGGAGTGGAAGTTTCATGATATCTCCATGGACTTCGTAGTTGGACTTCCACCCGCTAGGGGAGGTCTCAACATGATATGGGTGGTGGTGGATCGCCTTACCAAAGTAGCCCGATTCATACCGATGAAGGATACTTGGAAGGTAACAAAATTAGCTGAGTTATTTGAGAAGGAAATTATTAGACATCACGGGATACCAAAGACCATAGTGTCAGATAGAGATACCAGATTCCTTTCGAGGTACTGGAGAGCTACCAGAGAAGCATTGGGTACAGAACTAAAGCTGAGTACCGCGTTCCATCCTCAGACAGATGGTCAGACTGAGCGTACAATTCAGACACTCGAGGACATGCTGAGAGCATGTGCCTTAGACTTCCAGGGCAATTGGATCGACAACTTAAATCTGATCGAGTTTTCATACAACAACAGCTATCACGCTTCGATCAAGATGGCACCTTTTCAAGCGTTGTATGGTAGACCATGTCGTACACCGCTCTGCTGGGATGAGTCGAGTGAGACGGTCATTATAGGACCAGAATATCTAGAACAAGTTCAGGCTGAAGTTCAGCAAATCAGGGAGAACATGAAAGCTGCTCAAGATAGGCAGAAGTCGTATGCTGATGTTCGACGACGAGACCTGGAGTTCGCAGTGGGCGACCGGGTATTTCTGCGAGTTTCACCGATGAAGGGTGTATTCAGATTTGGGCAGAAGGGCAAATTGAGCCCGAAGTTTGTTGGTCCTTATAGATTACGGAGCGGGTGGCCCAGTTGCTTACAGGTTGAATTTACCTGCTGAACTGGTAAAGTGCATGATGTTTTTCATGTTTCACAGCTAAAGAAATACATGCACCACCCCTCCCATGTGTTAGAACCTGAGAGGTTGACATTAGAACCAATATGAGATCAGTGAAGGTTCCTCAGAGAATCTTGGATAGTAAGACTAGGGACACTCGCCATAAGTCAGTGCGACTGGTGAAGGTTCTCTGGTCTAACCAAGATGTCGAAGAGGCCACGTGGGAATTAGAGGATAAGATGAGGTCGAAGTACCCTTCTTTGTTTACCGACTAGATCGTCTGTATAGGGTACGGGGCGTACCCCTTTTTAAGGGGGGTAGAGCTTCCTCGCTATTGAGTTAGTAAACGAACATGTTTGTCGTTTTGTTTGGTTGGTGTAAGATGTGGTTTGTGTAAGTTGTGTAAGTTATTACACCTTGGTGGTAAGTTTGAGATATGTATAATACTTATGTATTGTATTTGTGGTAGACCTTTGAGTCTTGAGATGTGTGAATGAGAATATAAGATGTGGTGTTAAGATTGAGAAATTGAGTACCATGAATGATTAAGTACATGTGTGAACTTTGGGGATAAAGTTCTTTTAAGGGGGGTAGATTGAAATACCCCAAATTTAGATATGGTGTTTAAGTGAGAGGCTAAGATATAAGGAGGCTAAATAATGCCTTAGAAACATTAGGAAACAATTTAAATCAAAGGAAACACAAGGAAACACCATAAGAGCAGTTTAAGCAAAAACGTGCTCTAAGCTTGGAGAGACTTGGGTGAGCACCCAAATATCATTCTAAGACCTTAGTAATATCCTAATGGTCCATTTTAAGTCAATTACCAAAGAAAACCAAGCTCAAAAACAAGTTAAAACACAAATTGTGCTTTAAGGACTCTTAAAGCACATTTTTGAAAAATTATCTTAGAAAGGGGTTTTAAGTGGCTAAATGCCCATGATTACTCCTTAATTAACTTGTGTACTAATTAGTATCACATTAGGAAGTCTAAATCAATGGGAAATCAAAAATTTCACAAATATGTGCACTAATTTGTGAATAGTAACCAAATAGTGACTAGTTTAGTCTTTAATCAACTAAGTCTAATTAATTGGTCAAACAAGACCATGACTAGCCTAATTAATGAGGGGGCCGGTTTTCTAAGGGTTGAGTCACCAAGAGTAGCCAACTAAGTTGTAAAAGAAAGAGGAAAAGTAAGTGGTTTACTATTTACTTTTAAGGAATCAAAATATCTCATTTATACCACTCTCTCTCCTCCTTTCTTCATTTCTTCTTCATCTCACCGATTTTGGCTGCTCCTCTCTTCTTCTTCTACGTGAAACTCAACCTCCATACTAGCTCCACCTTGCCTTGACCATAGCTCACTCATTTTAGCTCCAAAACCAAAACAAAGTACATATTCTTCTTAGTTAGCTCAAGCTCCTTCTTTCTATCTTTTCAAAACTTCAAGAGCTTTGATTTGGTGCCAAGCCAAACCGCAATTAGAGGAGGAAACTAAAGCTTGGAGACTCCATTAGCTTTTCCATTCTCCTAAGGTAAAGAATATGTAAGAAAAATCAAGTTCCCACCATTTCTTCACTTGTCCGAAAATTATCACTCATGGGGCTTCATGTTTATGCCTTGTTCTAGCTTGTTTTCAATTCTCCAAGGGCTAGAGGAGGTCCCTCTTACTTCATATCCAAGCCCATTCTAAGACTCCAAGGTAAAACAATCAATTTAATACCTTAAAGCACATTTTTAACCTAGGGTTTGTTCCTTAAGGTTAATGTATTATCTAGCACTCATTAGAGTCATTGGATATTGGTTAGAACATCAGCAAGGGGAATTGTTTGGTGACCGAGATTGAGCAAGGGAAAAACCTAAGAAGAAAAGTTTGAGAGCTTGTAAAAGAACAATGTAAATTACTTACCTTAAGGTGTTTTAATGCATTAAGGGATGGGGTTTGAATAGGTGATAAGCTTAGCTTAGAGTTTACATTAGGAAAGGGCAATAAAACCTAGGAAAAACAATGATGATATTTGAGAACTTGTGACTAAGGAGCAAATGAGAAAGGAGATAGTTTAAGAATGACAAGGTTAATTATAAGAACATTTATATTGCAATGGGAGCCTTTTTGTGTGTATTTGCAGGTCAAAGGCTTTATATATTGAGGAAATTTAGTGTTTAAGATTTATGCATTTAAGGGCCTAAGAGCCAAGTCATTTAAGGGCCTAAGTGCCAAGCAATTTAAGTTTATGCACTATATTGTGATATAGTGTAGTTTTGGTCTATGATGTGTGTTAAGAAGGTGTAATGAGAATTTGAATGTTGATAGCTATTTGATGGTGAAAAACTAAATGTTTTGGTGTAACAATATACTAGAGAACCCATGTCAAAATTTGGTGAAGAACCTAAGTGTTTAAGAGGTGTTAAGGAGATTTCATGATTAAGGAAAGTACTAGGAAATTTTAGGAGTTGTCTTGATGAAAAAGTGTGAGTTTAAGGTGTTTGTGAAAATTAGAATGACTTGGGCATTACCATGGAGGATTTAGGAATCAATGAGTGCCTTGGGATATACTTGTGTATTTAGGACTTAGGCAAATATTGGTAAACAAGTAGGAAGAAAATAATGTGTTGGACGAAGGAGGCATAAACTTGAGAAGGAACTTTAAGTAGTTGCATAAAGGAATTTTAGATGGTGAAAGATGCTTGGGAGATGATGTTATAGTGGTGAGGAAACATTTTGGCATAGTGGTTATAATAGGTATGAAACACCACTTAGAAGCCTAGTGAAAAATATTACAAGTGTTGGTATTATTACAAGGAAAATGCATAATGACTAAGGTGGATATTGGTGAGTGATTTAATGAGTTTAATGGAAGGTTAAGGTGTGTTTGAAGTGCCCAAATGAGGTTAGAACATAGTAAGAAATATGGGGTGAAGTTTGGAGTCAAATGGGAATTTAGAAACAAAGGTCTGGAGCCGACCGACCTTAGGGACCGGACCTGCAAAGTCGGTCGAGCCCAGTTTACACTACCGGAAAGAGTTTCTGGAATCGACCGACCTTGGGGACCAGACTTGCAAGGTCGGTCGGGCTTGTATTTTGTGTACAAATTGAGTCTCTGGAATGGACCGACCTTGGGACCGGACTTGCAAGGTCGGTCATGCCTAAAATTTTGTATGAGAATTAGTCTCTGGAATCGACCGAACTTGGGACCGACCTTGACAATGTCGGTCGGGCCTAAATTTTCAACGGGGAAAACTCTCGGGAATGGACCGACCTTGGGGACCGGACTTGCAAGGTCGGTCGGGGTAAAAAATTTCAACGGTAATATGTACTGGAATGGACCGACCTTGGGTAAGGTCGGTCGAGCCAAAAAAAAAAAGAAAGCCTTAAGATCAAAAGATGTTAATTGGTGTTAGGGTACCCCATTAAGAGGGTAATGATGATTAGGAACCTAAGGACCTAAGGAAATAAGTTAGGTTAAGTGTAAACCTTAATGCTTTAAATTAGATTTGTAAGGTTAAGTGGTAAGGACTTAAGAGGGTATTGAATGGGAATCTTTAGGGACTAAGTGAGTTAAGTAAGGTTAAACAAACGACAGTCGACGGTGAACGGTATAGTCTTTCTTGTGACCTGCTTGCTAACGAGGTGTCCCTCGGCTTGTGTGCTATCTGTTTACTTGCTATGACTAAGTTTAGATAAAGCATGCAACCGGATATACTTGTCTCGTTGTGATTGTGTCTTCTTACACTAACCCTCGAGACTTGAAAGTTACTACTAACTAAGCTTAGTACTTATTGAGTTAAGGAGAGGAATTATACATTGGTGACTGTTGGTTAATACCCGTTAAGGTTTAACTAACACATGATAATTAAGACTTTCACTAACCGTAACTCGGGGTGGGAGTGAGGAATCCGGAATGGTACTGGCACATGTGTATTGGGGGAGGTCGGTATCTGAATCAGATCCGACTTCTAAATAAGACTTGTCCTCGGACTCGTCGCCTAGGGTCAACAAACCGACCCAACCACCCGGACTACTGTTTGAGGTGGGAGGCACATTAAGGATGGCGTGGGGGGGATCAAGCCTACATCCGCAACAAATTAAGAAAGGTTGCTTATTGCTGGTGAGTGCACTACTACCGGCTAGGGTTAACCAAGCTCTACAAAAATAAGCAACCAATTAAGGGCTAACCAGTCTAATAGTAGAACGGTTGGCAAATATAAGATTAAGGAGAATGTGGATCTAAGGAGTTAAGAACTAACTCACTTGTTAAGGGAACGCCTGAGTCGTTCATTTGTGTGTGAGCTACGTATGTTCATTGTGGTTTGTTGATTTGTTGCATTTCATATTATGATTGTGAGTCTAATCAATTTCCATGCTATCGACAATTAGTTGTCGTAGCCCCGTTAGCTTGGGGGCCACGAGAGGGTCGTACCAGCATTCGTGTTGACCCCCTTTGGGGGCTGTTTTTACACTTGCAAGTAAGCGGCCCATGAAGTCACACCACGAGAGTAGGAGTGGGTAGCCCTTGGTGGGAATTTATTTTGAGTACGGTTGCGCCTGTGCACCCGTCTGTTGATAGTTAAACTTGAGAAATGTTATGTGGTTTTGGAGATACTTATAACTCGGTTGGTGTATGTATTTTGGATATTCGGTTGTAAATATTTAAGAAACGGTATTTCTTGTTGATCAGACCGTGGCAAGGTCCTCGTGTTGGTTTATTTCTGCTGCGATGTTCATGTATTATTTGTTAAGTTTACGGTAACCACGATTGGCTTAGGACGGGGTGTTACAGATCATCTGATTAATAGCCCTTTACTTATCTTCTTCTCTTGCACATTAACGAGTTATGTTCTTGTCGTGTGCTAGTTGATTGTGTGGATATGAGAGTCCACATAGATATGTCGATCTTCTTGCAGTGTTTGTCTTTGATTTATTCCTAAAGCATAAGAGATGTGGTCGTGTGAGGCTTGACGTCTTGTGTGTACTAGAAGTTCTATCGTGAGCTTTCTCGGACAGGTGCTCGACTGGTTGGGCACATGTCATGAATTGAGTGCACTTGCAACCTTGCGTGCTAAGCCACTCCTTTGCCTGTCTATCATTAGAACTAAAGGATCTTGACTTAACAAGAATTTGTCACTTTTGGAAACAATGGAAAAGGTTGTATCATTGCCGTGGGAATTATCGGGGATAAAACAGCAGTAGAAGATGTTTGCTTGGTTGATGGTCTTGAGCATAATCTACTAAGTGTTTCACAAGTTTGTGACAAAGGTCCCTTCACCATCACCTTCGATTCATATGGATTTATAGTCTTAGATACGGCTACTGGAGTGCCGTTACTGAAAGGATATCGAAGAGGAAACTTATATTTGGTGGATGTTAACTCACAAGAACTGGATGCTACTTGTCTTACTGTTTCTACTGTTAGTACAAATCTGTGGCATCAACGATTAGGTCATGCTCACACCAGATTAATCAATAAACTACGGTCACAGCATCTTGTCGAAGGTTTACCATCATCTGTATTACATGAAGAAAATCCTTGTAGTACCTGTCTCCTAAACCAGCAAACACGATCTTCTCATATTCCAAAGGCGGTTGTATCTACTTCCGTTGTCTTGGAGCTTGTACACATGGACCTAGTCGGTCCTATGCGAACCATGACTCGTGCCCGCAAGCAATACATTTTTGTAATTGTAGATGACTATTCACGATTTACATGGATTTATCTACTTCATAGTAAGTCTGACACATTTGATCTCTTCAAAGAGTTTCAAGGTTTTTTTTCAGATTTTTATTTTGTAGATCTAGGCTAATTTAATGTATGTTTCTAAATTCTAGCAACAGATTTAATTCACCACATCAAGATCTATAACTTGCAAAAAAAATATTGAAAAACTCACCGGAAAATTTTCCGGCGGTGGTCGGCGGTGGTCCGACAGTGGTCTGGTGGCGGTCCGGCTGTAGTCCGATGGCGGCTCCGGCGATCAAGAAGAGAGGATTCCGGTGAGGTAGTTTGGAGGAGAGATAGTGCGTGCGTGAGAAATGAAGATACGAGACACGTCCCGTTTATATATAACGTGCGCGTTTAAGAGCGTTTTTGCAAAAAACGCTCGTTTTGACTTTTTTTCAACATATTAACGTTGTTTCATAGTAAATACAGGAAAACATAAATATCTTAACATAAAATCACAATTATAACATCCAAACGCAACAAAAAACGGGTTTAACAACTTTTACTACAACGAGAGCGTTTTTTACCCGAAATTGGCATTTTCAACTATGTTTTCAGTCCAACGTTTCTGAAACTATAACAATGTCTGTAATTTAATCAAACGTACGTAAAACTTTGTTTACCAATGTCAAGTCCCAATTATAACGTTCGAACACAATAAAAAACGCGGGTTTAACGTCTTCTAATACAACGAGAACATTTTTTATGGTTCACGGTGATGAAATGATTTTTTGAAAAACAAAAATTAAGACACGATGTCACTACATGTTTACAACGTTAATATGATTAAAAAAAATTGTACCGTGGTGATTAGTAATTTTGTAGTGCGAATAGCAACCCCCCATCCTAATACTAAACTCAAACGCTAATGTCAAAACTAAAATAAAAATAAAAAATGAAAAGAAAAGTAACATAAAGTGAAAAAAACGATAAGCTCAAAATTGCGTGACTATCTCTACTTACTAGGCAGTGTACCTATCATTTTGCGGAATAGTGAATTAAGTGGGGTTGTCGATCTCAAGGATCTCGGTAATTGATTGACAATTTACTAACTAACTGAGAAACTAAACTAAGAAAGCAGGAAACATTACTTTTTAAGGTTTTACTTAATTTAATAAAAAGAATGACTCAACAAACTAATATAAAATAATAAATTAATAAAAGGGTAAAAATAAACTAAATAAGGAAATAAAGATTGAAACTCTTAAATCTAAGAAACACCCCGGATTGTTCTGTAAACCTTTACTTTATTAATCTATTAATAAACTCTTCCCTAATTCTACCATAAACTCAGAAACTATAATTAATTCGTCAACGGCTAAGTCTAACGAATCCTAACTAGTTGCTAGATCTGGCATCGGACTAATGCTCTAATCCAAACACAATCAATCGCATAAAGATTAGTTTCTATTGGAGAGCGATTAACCTATAGTAAGGATCACACTTCTTGTCATTAGTTAGGTTTAACTTCATATGTCTTGTTATCTATCTTAGCTCTCACGTGTTTATTAAAGCACATGAAGAACTGGAATTAAACTATTACATTATTGAATTAGTAAAAAAGATTACAAAATAAATATTAAAATCTAGTTTGCTACCCCAATCTGGGGAGCTAGTGTAAGTACTCAAACAAAAATATAACAAAACTAATAAAGAAATACATTAAACAAAATAAAAGAGAGAGTAAAGAAAACTCCAGTTAGCAAGTTGACTCCGACTCCCCGCTCTGACTCCATTAGAGATATTATGTAACAATGACAAATTGTGGAAGTGGTGCACTGGTGGTCTGGTGTGGTGTGGTGGTGTGGTGGATGATGAGGTGGTCTAGTGGTTTGGTATTATGGTGATGGTGTTACGGTGGTGATGGTGGTGATGAATGTCAAACATGAGTGAAAAGAATTGTGAGCGTATGAGGCATAAGCCTCTCTATGGGGTGTATGTAATTCTGCAACCCTAACTCTGGTTTTATACTACAGCCTGGAGGATCTATCGAATATAGAAATTTTTATCTTTTATTTTACTCAAACACAGCGTCGGGAGCTCTCAAATTCACCGCGTCCGGACATGTGTTCGGACATGTAGGTCCGGACACCTCTTTTCCGTGCACTTTTTTATTTTTTTCAACTTTTGACTTATGTCCGGACATGCAAGTCCGGACGCAAGTCTAGACATAACCCCTGGACGGACGAATATAACTTCAACGGGGCCTAGATTCTTCGTTTGGACTTCGTTTTGCTCCCCGTTTATTGCGTTGTAAAGCTAGTGAAGTGTATAATGTAATTCTATAACTTTTACCTGCATTTGACACATACAAAGTATCAATTCACATCAAAACATTAATCTAAGGAAAAACATATGATAAGTGAGCAATACGACATGAATTGTTATGAAAGTAGGAAGAATTAAAGCCCTAAAATAAGATGTATTTCGCACTTATCAGGGATCTTGCCAATATTGTGAGAAATACAATCACAAATCATTGTGTGTTTCTCAAAGAAATTTATGGTTAAGTGCTTTTGAAGTGAACACTCCGGACAAGCTACAAATGTTATTGTTACTATATGCCAACTAGAGTTGTATTCCCCTTCTTCATTCTTTGATGTTATGGTACAATTGCATGTACATTTGGCCAAAGAGTTAAATAATGTGGACTTCTATATCTTTGTTACATGTTCCAATTTGGAAGATTCATTGGTGTATTGCAGAAGAAAATGAAGAATCGTCGCCCCTAGAGGGTAGTATTATAGAGGGAACCGTAACAAAGGAAGTTGTGGATTTTTGCACCCGTTAACTACAAGGGGTTGGTCGTATGCGCTCTAGACATGAGGGTAGACTCCAATGTGTTGGTACTACTGGACGAAAGTTGAAGAAATATGACATAGAATCTCTTAACAAGGCTTTATTTAGTTGTATTGAGTCTCCTTGAAGATGTTGAACCATATTTTGACGAACACTTGTCCGTTCTAAGAGCACAACATATTGAAATGAGTGAAACAGATTGAACAATGAGTAGAATCAGACTTTTATGAATTGGTTTGAAGAAGTTATGTTCGATTGGTCCATGAACGTGTCAGAGCGGGTGAAATTGGTGGCACTTGGACCAAATATCGATGTTGTTTCTTATGAGGGGTGCGATGTAAATGGCTTCTCATTTTGTATAGGACGTCATGATCGTAAATTAACATCTCAAATAGTGTTGTAGAGATAGTAGAGAAATTGTACAACGCCAAGGGTGTGGGTCAGAATTTAGTGGCAGTGAAACAATCATACTATGGTGTGATATAGATATTAGGGTCCTGAATTATAGCAACTATGAAATGTGCGTATTTCGCTGTAACTAGAATGACAACAAACATGGCTAATGTGAGGATAATCACGGTATGAAATTGGTTGAACTGTCTAGAGCGACGCCCACTGTTGAGCCATTTATTGTTGGAACGAAGACAAAACAAGTATTTTATATCACCGATTCAAGCAATCCTAGACAGTCTGTATACTCAAAGGAAAGAGAGAAATAGTTATTCTGGAAGGTGTTATTGATGAGGATGACTATGACGCAGAAGATGAACCTTCTAACTCTTCCTATTTCATTACCGGCAGAGGTTGATGTTACAACGAATGATGATTATATACAATCAGACCATAGCTAAAGAATGTGAATTGATAAATTAATATTTGGGTAAGTTTATAGGAAAATTAATCAATAATCATGTTATAGCTATAGTTTGTAAATGATTTTTCAAATGATAAATTTTGTATCGTTAGCTAACAATTACATTTTTTTTTGCAGAACTGGATACTAACATAGAAGAAAGAACAAACACTAACATGGACATCAAAATTTGGTGCCTAAGGCATTTGATAACACCAATGGTGCTCAATTGTAGATGGTTGAGGTGCCTTCGACTTCAACCAGTACAAGATGATCGAGGGGCAGAGGGCCGACCATGGGGATGAAGTTGAAAAAGATTCAAAGATAGATCTGGTTTAGGACTAGTATGGAAGAACATGGGCGGTAGCGTGGTAGCAGATCAGAGTTGCCAGCATGTTGGGAACTCTGTCAAAGTCTCATTGTTGCATCAACGACAAGTGCAAACAAATTCTACAAGAAGTGAAAGACGCGATTTGGAAATAAGTGTAAGAACGATACAAATTTCAGAAGAAGTGACGGACACTGTTCTTTCAGCAATGGGAGGTAAGGATAGGGCATTCCGCCAATACTTAGTGGACAAGTGGATCAAAAAGGATCCCCCATATTCGACGCCACCATACCTGTTGTATAACGGCATGATCACTGAGGAGGAGTGGAAATAGTTTTATGAAGAGCACATAACTCTAGAGTTTAGGGTATGTTCCACCTCATAAGTTTTTTCCAACTATTTATTGTTTAATTCATCAATGTTTTTGAAAGTTCTTAGAACATAGTTCTTAGTGAGTAGTTACTCACGTTGAACTGTGTAATACGCACACAATGAACTCAGCTCGTACAGAAGTAATTAGGAGATATTGAGAGATCTTTCACGTGAATATTTCACTCTATATTAGCATGCACTTGAACCAGTACAACACATTATTTAGTGAGAACAGACTCTCAAAGAGTATACACGTAACTCACACGATTTGCCTTAAAAACCCTATGTTGAATTACAGCATATAACTATCTCTCAAACAACTCTCTTCACACAGGTATATTCTCTCTAGAAAGTGTACCCCATACATTCTTCTATTGAGAATATATATGGTAGTCTCAGATTCTAGAATAAAGATAAAACTTCCTAAGATAGAATCGTAATAACCGCATAAAATAACAAGTACATCAGAATATCTATTATCTAAAAGATAAAATCTTATGATGTAATTACTATAGTCATATCCTGACCATGATCTTTGCCCTTCGATTCTTTCAGCCCTCATGCGTTTGTTTCTGTGACGCAGACTTGGTATTTCATTATGCTCAGTGCACAGATGTCTGTGTTTGTGACCCAGACATGGTATGTAATAGAGTTTGATAAATAAAAAACATTTACACTAAAAATTTTCCCCTTTTTTGATTTGGCAAACTCTATGTCTTGTATATGTGTTATTCCCCCTGAGTAACATCAACTGTCGTGATATCTTTGATTCTGTAAGTTCGTAAAGTATAAAATCAGAAGCCTCAGTACAAGACTGACAGAGAGCATAAACGAGAAACGAGACAAAAAGTGTTTAGAAGAAAAATTCCGCTATCAATCTTATTATTGATAACTTGAAAACTCCTCACCTGATCTGTTCAACACTTTGAACAATCACTCTCACGTCTAATTCTAGACAAAAACATTGATTACTATCAACAACTCTCTTCTCTCTCAAGACTCTCTTTTTACGGTAGAAGCTCTCCCTTTTCTGATGTTTTTTGCTGTACATTTATACTACTTGGAGGCAGACAACAACCTCCTAAATATCTACAAAAATCTTAATCTAAAACCAATATAAATACAAAATACAAGATCCTAAAATATCTCTAACTATTTCCTAGTATAATGCTGGCGCCTCTGATTTCACTCCTTCTTATTATTAAGTAAATATTCTGTTAAGATCTTCTACTCAAAGCTGCTGACTGTAGAGGTTGTTGAGATAATATAGGCAGCCTTGGTTTGGGGATTTTGCCACATCAAAAACCTTCGGTAAATATACATTTATAGTTTCCCCCTTTTTTGATGTGATCAAACTTTGTATGGTGAGATAATGTAGCATTCCCCCTCAAGATATGCATTCTTCCTTAAAACGAGCATTCCCCCTGAAGATGTTAAAACCTTGCAGCACTTGAATGAGATTTGGTTAATCAAGTAACATATTCAAATTATCCACCATATTTCCCCCTTTTGCGAAATCAAAAAATGGTACTAAAAAGTCTATCTCACGAAGTGTAAAAATAGCATGCAAGATCATCAAAATGGCATTTTATACGAATTCATGCGTAGGAACACGGAACATAAGGATAGGCTGTCCATAGAAAAGGCACTGAAGGTATGGCAGGGTCAGGATAAGACTGACTAGGAAGCTGGCTATCGAAATTAAAGGCAACAAGGTAAAAGATCAACACATACTTCAAGAATAGCTTCTTCAAATTTCTTCATCTGTTGAGGTAGGCAGGCCAAAAGCTCTGAAGGTTGTGAAGACACACCCAAAGCCTTTAGTGGTTGTTTAACAATGCACTGATCATCGTTCAGTCCAAGACTCATCTTGGAAAGAGTTGGGGATCCAATCATGATTATGATCCAGAGGCGAAGACATGACAACATCCAGAGGTACAACATGAACAATTATTTGTGTAATCTTGTGCAACATATGGTACATCATAATTGGACAAGATTGATATGAATTTTGTAGGGTGTTGCATAATTCCTTTATTTCTTCCCACTAAACCTCAGTCTAGTCTTGGATCAAGTTGTTCAGCCTTGTGCTGAAGCAAATCTAGCATCTGATGTTGGATAATGCTTGTACAACCAGAAGCGAATCACCCCCTTTTTTCATGAGACTATTTGAGAATCCTTTATGGGATAGGAAGAAAAGACTAGCAAAAATACCAGTATGAAAGCCATTGGTGAGGAAAATTGTGTGCAACAAAGAAACTGGAAAAATGGTACGGGAATCTTGTGGAGAAAATGGTGAGTGAAAAGTGACCAGCGAAAGTGGGTTCTATGCTGAGGGGACAGTTGGTCACGTACGGATAACCGGAAAGATAAGTGGTGGTAACAAATGGATAGTGCCACCAGATGTACAATGTTCCAACTTAGAATTTGATCCAGATCAGCCAAATTAATAATCAAGAAATGCCACGGAAAGAGAAGTAATCCTCACTTTATTATAGAGTTAAATGAAATAATAAAATATATGTCACGCTCCACTCACTCTAAAGTACCAATTCTGATGCACACAATAGAAGTCAATACGATAATTAAAAAGAATACACCTTTGTCAACATTGAGCATCCACAGTGCAAGACTGAATGAGGATAATGTTTCGTGTGGAAGAGCTTTGGTGAAAATGCTTGCCAATTGTTGATCAGTGGCACAATGAGGGAGATCCACAATATTCTTGCCAACTTGATTTTGAGAAAAGTAATGACGAATCTCAATATGTATAATCAAGGAATGTTGAACTAAATCCTTCGTCAGTGCAATACTGAAGAGAGTATCGTAGTAGATTGGCACAGGAGACTGAGGAACACCATAGTCAGCCAATTGATATTGAAGGTAGAGGATGTGGGCGCATCAAGCAGTAGCAATGATATATACCGCTTCAATGTGGGAGAGTGCAATATGTGATTGCCTCTTAGAAGAACCAAGACACCGGGCTTGAGCTGACCAATTTGAGGCAGAATCAGAAATAATTTTTTTTCAGTCTCGATCTCTGAAAGACCATAGGAAGAAGGCAGATCCTACATGAAAAACCAAACCAAAGTTAGTAGAGTGTGATTTCCTTTCATATGACAAGAACATCCAAACTCCATCAGCCGCCAGTTTGGAACTTTATTATCCTGAAAAGAGAAAACAATTAGTGCCGCTTAGGGACCCATTGTTGTCTGGGACGTCTATGATTGATATAAAGCTGAGCATATTTAACAGTATCAGACTGAGCAAGTCGAGAATTCTTGCGTTGAAGCTTATGACATGAACGAATAAGGTGACCATGTATATGACAATAACTGCATTCAACCCTTACATGTGAAGTAACATTCATAGTAGTGCTATATGAAGTTTGTGGATTAGAAACACTAGGATATCTTGTAGGATCAGTCCTGGTCTGTGAACTTTGTTTATGGGGTAAAACATTAGACGTCGATGAAGTAGTGCCATAAAACCCTAGACCAGCACGTCCTTGATTAGGTCGACCTACCATTTCATTAAGTTTAGCTTTTTCTTTATACCAAGAGGGATTTTTGAAAGTCATAATGTCTAATTTTCTACTAAGTGCATCACACTGCCTTTGTAGATCAACATTATCCTGACGTATCCACTCATTATCAGCTTTGAGAGATTGAATTTCTTTTTCTGCCCACACAGGAATAGAACTCAGTTTAGTACTGACGGGTGCAGTAAACGTGGATTGAACAACCTTAGCTGAGTTTAAGACTAACTGGGATGCCAACTCCTTATTTTGTTCTTTCAAAACAATAATCTCTTCTTGTAGTTTACTAATCACAATATGAGACTCAGTGTTATGTCCCTGTTTCACTTCCAAATCCCTAATTTTCGAAAGAGCATCTTTCAACACATCAAACACTTGTGACTTAGTAGAACTACCATAAAAATCATTCACGTTTTGAGAACTTACCTGATCCCTAATGAAAGATTGAAGAGCCTTATCTCCAGCCATCAAACACATAGTTGCATCATATTTGGTAGTGTCAGTATGAGACCGATGGATTGCAGTCATGCAATAATGTGCTGCATTGCTTTCTATGCCATCTGATTCAGTATCACTCTCATCCCATACGGCAGCTTCCATGCGTGACTCACATCCTCGATGTTGTGGAGGTTTTGATGGTAAAGGACAATCCTTTATCAAATGTCCTATTTTGTGACATCAGAAACATTCATGCTTGCTGGTATTATACTCACGTTTAGAATTTTCACCGTGGTGATCTCCATGTTTTCGACTAAGAATACGCTTCAGTCCTTGTGTTAGCATAGTGATCTCATTCTCCATGTCATCATCATACTCCCAGTATGGTGTCTCTACGTTAATCTTTGCCTTTAGTGCAAGATCCTTGTGCACCACTAGATATTGTTCCTCCATCTTGCTTTTATGGACCATCAAATCTGAACACAATTCTTCAAATGACATAGATGATAATTCTTTCATTTTCTCAAGAAGTGATGTTATTTAAGCCAATCTTTGGTTAGTGAATCAAGAAATCTTTAATTAATAGTCTCATTAGAAAGTGTTACCCCAACAGTTTTGAGTTCCATAAGCACTTGATTGAACCTTTCCACCGTCAGTGCTAGACTCGCGCCCTCTAACATTTTAAAGTTGTTAAAATCTCGTTGAAACTGTTTCTCCTTGGCTTTGCGGATTGATTTCGTTCCTTGATAAGCAATCTTCAAGAAGTCCCATACTTCTTTTGCCGTTTTTATACCCAAGAGTCTTCCTTGATCTTCGTCGGACAAGGAGGAGACAAGAATGCGAAGAGCTTATTTATTTTTGCTTAAAAGATTTTCATCGGCTTCCGTCCATTGATCCTCAAGTTTGGTCTGTTTCACACCTTCAACAACCATAGTAGGTTTGTAATCACCTTGCGCCACCACCTTCCAAACCTTGTAATCCATGGACATCAACTGCGCTTCCATCTGTTCGCACCACTTGGAATAATTGAATTTTGTCAACCTTGGTGCTTTTACATAATACGAACTCATCTTTCACGATCTACCCAGAAGTGTTAACCTCTATATTGGGTAAACCTACTCTGATACCACTTGTAAGTTCGTAAAGTATAAAATCAGAAGCCTCAGTACAAGACTGATAGAGAGCAGAAACGAGAAACGAGACAAAAAGTGTTTAGAAGAAAAACTCCGCTATCAATCTTATTATTGATAACTTGAAAACTCCTCACCTGATCTGTTCAACACTTTGAACAATCACTCTCACGTCTAATTCTAGACAAAAACGTTGATTACTATCAACAACTCTCTTCTCTCTCAAGACTCTCTTTTTACGGTAGAAGCTCTCCCTTTTCTGATATTTTTTGCTGTACATTTATACTACTTGGAGGCAGATAACAACCTCCTAAATATCTACAAACAATCCTTATCTAAAACCAATATAAATACAAAATACAAGATCCTAAAATATCTCTAACTATTTCCTAGTATAATGTTGGCGCCTCTGATTTCACTCCTTCTTATTATTAAGTAAATATTCTGTTAAGATCTTCTACTCAAAGCTGCTGACTGTAGAGGTTGTTGAGATAATGTAGGCAGCCTTGGTTTGGGGATTTTGCCACATCAAAAACCTTCGGTAAATATACATTTACAGATTCTTTTACTAAGTTACTATTGTAAGAAACTAGAATAGTTCCCCTTGAGTAACTACTTCTATTTGTGGGACTGTGGTTGTCTTCATTGTCATTTGAGAGGAACAACTAAAGTTCCCCCTCAACTCAATATAAGTAAGTGAGACATGAACATAAACATTTATCATACATGAACATTAGCACACACAGAGTCAAAAATAAATGAGTTTTTACGGCTCCCGAGTTGACGTTTATTTCTGTTTTCATCAAGTAGCTTGTTTCCTAAGTTTTGTCACTATTTCGAATTCAAAATGAAATCGTTTGATCACTAACATATTGCAAATCTTTCAAGCTACACACCCATAATTTTTTAGCCAAAAACATCACCGGGAAACGCACGAACGCCGCTGTCTATGGCTAGTCCATGCCCTCGGACGGCCCGTCCAGGACCTCAGATGGCCTGTCCGTGGCCACGAATATCCTCAGATGGCGGCAAGAATTAATTTTTCAAATGTTTTTAGGTTTTCCAATTCATGTCCAGGCCCACAGACGCCCAGTCCATGGTCTCAGACTTTTCAAAATTTTGTTTTCTCGTTATTTCGACTTTTCTGTATAACTAGGTTAACTAGGGTCCGTGGGTTCGGACATTAGGCCCGTAGCCACAGTCAAAACTAAAATTTGACCTAATTCGACTCCCGAAACCCTAGTTTAGGTAATTTCAATTTCGATTTTAATTTTCTGTCAAAAAATGCTAAAAACACAAAAAAATCAGACGCTTGCGCACTTGGGTTAAAACGACCCGTAATAACCTGTAAATAATCTAAGTAAAGGAAAAGCGACCTAGAACGGTAGTGAAAGTAATTTGAACCCTGAATAAGTCAAATACCAAGCCCCTGAACCTGAACTCTACCTTTCCTAATTTACCCTAGGTTAAAATTAGGTGGCGACTCTAATTAGGTTCTAGTGAGCTAACCTAGGTCTTAATAATTAATGTTACTTGACTTAGTTATTAAACTTATGTTATAAGTGGACCTAGAACCCGACTAGATCCTAATCAATCCAAATCAAAATGGATAGTGGTTCAAACTCAAGGCTCACATTCTATCTTTTCCTAATCTTGTCACTTCATATCTTCCTTTCTTTCTGCTACTTTCTCCTCTCACTTGGTAAAACGCCCCAAAGGCTTGCATAGTGATTAATGAGGAATTAGTTGGTAAGTGGTGTTTTATCGCTCGGTATTGTGTTCATGACCGGGTGGCTGGTATGTGTTTTATCGTCTGACGTTTGTGCCCGGGCTATGAGTGTTAAAATGAAGTAATATGACCGGGTGAGTGGTCAAGAGTTTAGAGGACCGTGTCAGCATAGACTGAGAGAGTGAAAAGTAAACTCGTAGAGGAACCTGCGGCACCGCACAAGGTTAGGTGTCCTTTCCTACTGATCACCTTATTGGTAGCCAATAGATTTGCACCATATGTCTAGGAAATCAGTATGGCCAAGATTAGTGTGACATGTGCAATTACCTACCTGAGTAGGAACCTCCTATACCTTTATGTAGAATGAAGTAACCCTTTTATCACCGTAGATGTGTCATGGGTGTTAAATCCCAAGCTCTGTATAAACCCCTAAACCTGTATTCTTGGGCAACGGTTGGAAACTGTAGGAGTTACATAGAACCAAAAAGAAGTGAGATCGAGAGTGATTAGGGGAAGAAGAAAGGGGAGCAAGAACAGTCGATTAAGGGGGAGTAGCTGAGGAAGGAGTGGTTTCTGTCTACCGACCACAGCTTGAGTTAGTAGAAGTAAAGATTAGGTAAATAGTTACATTCATTATGTGTTTGGTTCATATGGGAGTACGGTTGTTGTCCTTTGGTTGTGGTTATCTGTTTGGTGGTAGATGTTTTGGTATCTTGGTGAAAGTAAGAACCATTTTCTATCTTACGTAAACTCTATTTTCGTGTGAAATGATTGGTTTTATGCTAAAAGCAAATGTATTCATGGTTTTATGAACACATTGGTTTTGTGCCATACAAGAGGATGCTCGCTATAGTTGATATGAAAATTCTTACACTAATTAGGTGCCGCTACCAATGTATTGTGGCTAAGCCACTATAATCTACTCTATGGGCTAAAGACCTGTAGGTGAAATACCCCATAAATTAATTTAAATTAATTTAAGGGGTTTCCTTTATTGAACCCTAAATAAAACTATTAAATATTAAATTATTATGTGGTATTATGAATTTAATAGTAAGATTTATAAGTCAATAAATCTTGGAAAATTTCAAGACACTCCAATTATATTATAAAGATTTTAGAAATATTTGAAACATTGATCTGGACCATAAAAGTTAATATAAAGTCATAGTAACCTTGAAGCTCCTTAAGCCTTGCTAGGGTTGACTTTTTGGAAATGGTCAAACCAGCCCATGAAACTTATATCAATAAAAAGGTTATGGAAAACCAAGAAGATTGATAAAAAGAACGGTAAAAACAGATCATCCTAGCCAAAGTTATGATAAATTGAAGTTTAGAGCCAAAATTTAGGAGGTTGCTGATGTGTCCAGGGCTGGCTGACTCATCCGCACGCCTCGGGACACATGCCGCGCCCAGTCAGCACCGAATTCTTCTAAATCGATTAAGTTTTCGTCAGTTTTGGGCATGTCATGGGTCAATCTTAAGACATCTATATCTCAGCCATTACTCAACCTTTTTTAATGCCGTCTTTTTCATTCTCTTCTCCTACAAACGCTCTTTATAACCATTACTCAAACTTAACCTAATTCTTTCTACATCTGCCGCAAATTCGATCTGAAGTTGCCTCCCCGAAAATCTATAACCCAGATTTTCCAGAAAACTGATCTGGTAAGGTAACTTCGTCTAATCATATCTCTTTCATCTGTCATTGAACATTCTAGTTCTATAGCTCATTTTGTAGATCTCTAAGCCCTCTCCAACTTTCCTTTTTACACCCAAGGCTGAATCTCCATCAGGTGGGAGATAAAGGCATCGAAACTTGCCTCCCCGAGTTCTGGAAACCCAGAAATCCAGAAATTTCAGTTGAACAGGTAAACTTCGTCCTGTCATATCTTCTTCATCTGTCGGTGAAAATTCTCGTTCTATAGCTTGTTTTAATGATCTTTGATTCCTCTACAATTCTTATGAAGCAACCTCAAGCCAGTTCTCGATCGTATAGGAGATATAAGCGTCTAAAGTTCCCGACTTGGCCAGCACATAAAATCATCGTTTTCCAGAAAATTGAATTTGATTTTCCTCGTTGGCGCATCTCCGGTATGTTTCCGACCAAATTACTCCGATGTTGACCTTCGTTATTACATTATCGGTCATACCCAACTATCAATTTGACCAATTATACACTATAATGAGAGAATTTGTCAAATCAATTCGAAACCGGTATAAACCCTAACTCGAATTACCTAGATTCAAAATCCCTGATTCTTGCATGATAGCTAGAGAAATTGGAACCATTAGAACCAAAATTATATTGCAACTCCAACGAAACAAAAATCAACAAATTTGGTTCTATAGATTGAGAGAAATCGACAGATTCCCAATCGGCATTCGAATTGGGTTTCTGAAGAACTGGGCGAATCTGGACCGTCCGATCGTAGTTAGAAGGAACGGACGGCCGAGATTAAGACGTGGAACATTATTAATATGTTAAGTTATATAAATTTCAAAATTAAACCCTATCTTGTTGGATTTATTTAATGGTCTTCCCTAATGTATTTTGACTTGAAATTTTAACCATAGATTCCTTATGAAATCTAGTCGATTTTGATTTAAATTAATATGGGTTTTGAGTTTTTAAACGTAATTTATAATTTTTGTAAGTTTTGAGAATTATGGAATTATTTAGATAATTTAAAAAGATGTTTTTATGAAATAAAATTTTTATAATATGTCTAAAATATTATAGTTACTATATATTAAATTTGGGGATTTTTAGACAAGAAGAAATAGGTCTAAAAATTGTAATTCTGAATTTTTCCTAAGATATATTAATATATGGTTTTGAATGTAACAAAAATTAAAGTATAGATGATTAATAAACTTTGTAGGTTGAGATAATATAATAATACTAACTAACATTTAATACAGAATGTCAAGAAATATTTTGAGTACAAACTTTTAAGTGAAGTAAATATATATATATATATATATATATAAATATATAAGAAATAAATAGTAACATATGTTAAATCAAGGAATTTAATCAATCTATGTTTATATACTATATAATGTGGAGGTTAATATACTTAAATGAAAACTAAGGAAATACTTTATTTTATAAACCATATATCGGATGTGGATATGTGTAAAAGTTATTAAAGATAATTAAATACAATAAAATTTCTAAAAGAATGTTTTGGATAAATCCTAATATATATATATATACAAATACATTAGAAATAGATAAAGGAAATAACATTCCTTGTGGGAAATATAATAAGAAGAATATATATACTAAACTTTAGGACTTTAATCAGTCTTGCAATAAATTAGTCAACGATAACTTAAGAGTTTAATTAAGCTAACCCTACGATTAAGAGTAAGTAATTGAAATAAAATTAAACGTATTCTTAAGACAAACAAATTCAATGGCGTAGTTGGTCAAGATAAACCTGGAACTAAGTTGAGGTTGCACGTTCGAAACCTCACAAAATCCTTTTTAGGGAATTTAATTAAACAGCGAAAACGTAACGCGGGCTTGGGCTAACCTAATGGGCCCAAGTCTATGAACCCCAAAAACCCACTTAATCAATTCAAAGAGAGTTTGGGCCACTCTCAGGGTTAAACCCTAAATCATTCCAGATTAAATGAAATGGGCCTAATGGAAGATTTAATTAACGAGATCTAGCTCAGATCCTTAAGAGAGAGTAATTGTAACCAGAAACTATAAACTAGTAAGAATGAAAGATGTTTAGCATTATAGTTCCTTAACTAATCTATACTTGGAACACCTTAATTATAGGTGATTAGTGGAAGTTCGCACTTTAAAGTTTGGTTACTACTTCTACACATACCAGGTACGATTTCTCGTACTCAGATGTTTTTTGCTAACAGACTGAAGAGACGTTTTTGAAAAACACTAACTCAGCTTAAATGAATTTCAAAAGGAAACTGTTTGTGTGACTAACTCAGCTTGATGTGACTAACTGAGCCTTGAATGTACAACTCACATGATCATTGGTTCCTCTTATCTGGTTGTCTCATTAGATATTAACTGCTGAGGGTTTACGCCTCTGCACTCTGTAGGACTGAGTGTTTTGGTATTGCACTTGTGCAGTTATTAATCTAGTGGGAATATGGGAAATGTCAATCTTGGTAAATTCTTCTTTTGACTCTGGATATCGTTTCATCCATGAGCTGAGTCTTTTGTTATGACGTGCGCGCATTTTCATCGGTAACAGTGAGGGGTTGTATATCCCCTGTCCTAAAAGGACGTGTTAAACAGTGAGGGTCTGTATATCCCCTGTCCTAAAAGGACGTGACTGGCGGTGGGGGCCATCTCTCCCAATTGGTTTTATTCCATTCTTGTGTTACTGGTTCTAGGATCTCTTCTTCATTTCTGGTCCTAGTGACTACTTGGGTCTTCCTACTCCTAATTGGAACTGAATCTAACACAAGAAATGGATGTTCACTAACTTATGGTGTGATTTCTTTTAATTGACTAACTTTATCTTTCTGTTATTTATCTCTTTTCTCAACTTGTTATCTTAACTTGGTGATTTTAACTGTCTTGTTCCTCTGTGTTGTTTTAAGTGTTTGTCTACAAGTCATTATTTGTTAAAGAGTTATGTTTATAAGTTTGCTTTGGAGGATCGTACCAGTTCCATTCCAGGGAACTGACTCACCCCTCTCGGGGTGGGCTGTTGGGTTTTATCTTGCAGGTACGTATTGTTATACAGGTGGCCACGAATAGTATGAGTGATGGGGTTGGGAATTAGGATTTGTGGAGAGTTGATGTATTTGATTACTATTATGTTTAGGTTACGTTTTCTCGAGTTCAGACTATAACTTTTGTAATCTTATAAGTTGTATCTGGTGAGGTTTGGCGTCGGGTGTTTGGAACCCGATGATCTGTTAACGCCTTTAGTATTTTATTTCCACTGTAATTATATTAAATAGGGGTGTTACAGTAGGGGGTGTGCACACTTAAGGACATAGGGTGAGGAGTATTGAGTCAAACCGAGGGGCTGAGGGCCATAGTGCCCTTTATCGTAAGATCGGTGTGCCCGAGGGAATATCCAAGGGGCCGAGGGTCATAGTGCCCTTTATCTTTCGACCGGTGTGCCTGCGAATGCTTGTGTATTATGGTATTGGTTAAACCCTTGGCACGATAAAATGAGTATTTACCCATGGTGGTATCCACTTGTTATTTATAAGGTTTGGTGGTGCATGGTAAGTGTGACAATGAGAAAGGGTATTCTATCAAATGATTATCTATGGATAAGTGGTTCAGACTAGCCCACTTAGGCCATGCCTGGGCTGAATTGGTTTAATGATGCCTATTGCATTTCGTATCAACTGTTTCAAAATAAAATGTATTTTACAGCATGAAGTGATTATTTACTCAGTTTCACTGACTTTGTTGCAACCCATTCTTGTGTGTTGTATGTGTTTTATGGTTGCAAGTGAATGATTGAAGAAGGTTTGTCTTTTGGGGATGGGACACGTCCACATAACGTAACTTAATAATGTGAATAGGGGTCTCCTGAGGCCTATCTTGGAAGAAACAATAGTTAAATAGGAAGGCCGGGTGGGTTTGTCTATATACACGACCGGTCGGGGTAAGGTATGTGACCGGGCGTATTTGTGGGGGCCTGGGCAGTAGATAATTCTGGCAAGATGACTGTAGTAGCGACCAGGCCAATAGACCGGGCGTCATATTTGTAAAATATCTTTTTTAAATCATTTTGGAGTATAATGAAGGAAGTCGTTTAATTATAAGGAATTGGTAATTAGCCTTAGCACTTACTTGAGTAAGTGTGGCGGTAACAACTCAGTTTTAGAGGTAATTCCACTGCGAAGACTGAACATAAATGGATTAGGATGTTAGGTAAAAACCATGGTGTTACACCTGGCTTGTCCTCAAAGCTTTGTTTTGTTACCCTCTTTCTTCTTTGTTCAATCTTCACTCTTTCTAATGACGAATGCTCCCCCTATTACTAAGTTAGCTCATCAATATGCCGGTTTAGCTCTAACTGTAGAAGAAGAAGATGATATGGAGGTTGGGGATATCTTAAGTTCTTCGACACTTCCGTTTGAGCAATGTCTAGTTGGGAAGTTATTTCTGACGAGAAGCGTTGATGTCAAAGCCATGAAAAGAACTTGAAGTAAAGTTTAACAAGTGGAGAATGAGTGGCATGTTACGAGCTTGGGGTCAGGTATATTTTTTCTAGTTCCTGGATGAAGAACGTGTGCATGTAGTTCTAGCTAGAGGTCCTTGGATGTTCGACGGGTGCCTACTAGTCATGATGGAGGTGGATCGCTCTAAGGCAACAAAAGATCATGTCTTCCGTTGGTCTCCTTTTTTTATACGGGTTCATGATGTCTTGTTTTGGCTGATGAGAAAAGATTTTGGTAAGAGAGTGGATGATCTCATTGGTCACTTCATGAACTGTCAAGAGCATGGTTGACGTTCGGGTGGAGGTTTCATGCAAATAAAGGACCAAGTGAATGTGTCTTGGCCACTTTTTTGCTTTATTACTATTACAATATCTGGGAAGCCCACTGTCTTGCAGCGTACACACAAGCGGTTACCTTGTATGTGCTTTCAATGTGGTATGTTTACCCATGCAACTAGATATAGTCCTTTCCCAGCCGCTTCTCCTTCTGCGGGTCTCCCTTATGGTCTCTATTTGCCGGTGGGGTCTCTTAGAGGGGGTCAAGTTAAGATGGAGGGAATGGATGATACTCTAGTTGCTCTGGTGCATATGGATGATGGGGCTGATGGTTCCATTCCAGTTGCTAAACTCGTAAAGGTAAGTGATGATGTTGACGGTACTAAGCTTGAGGAGGATGGAATTCCTAGTGTCGATCATGTAGTGCTACTTCAGGGGTGTGAAGACGAGTCGGACCGCAGGTAAAAAACACAAATCAGGTGTGGCGGACTATGATGCTTATCTAGATGAGTTCATGGCTCGTAAGAATGAGGAGAGTATTTCAAAGGAAGGGTGGAATGGGGTTGATTTTTCATCTTCTTCTCCAGAGGCGACCTTAGGGGAATCCCAAGGCCGCCTGGCGCCATGAGTATCCTAACTGGGAACTGCCAAGGATTAGGTGCGCCCCGTGCATTGTGTTGGATCCTGGATCTTATATGGGCATAGTCACCTTTAATAGTGTTTTTATCTTAAACCAAATTACCAGGTGCAAAAGTACAAGTTTTTTGCTAGGCGACTACAGGGTTATAACTGGGTGGCGGGTGATAGCTATGTGATAAGAGGTGGAGTTGTTCTACTTTGAAGGGGTGACTTGAATGTTCGTTTGCATAGTCTTTCAACTCGCCATGTTGATTGTATCATTACATATTGTTGGTGAAATACCCCGAACTTAATTAGGGTGATTAAATTACTCTAATACGATATTGAGGCCCTATTAGTGCCTAAATAATTTTGGTAAAGAAAAGAGAAAACGCTTAAAAAGCAAAAAACGCTAAAATGAGAGTTATGTGACCATAGGAGGAATACGACCTCGACAAGGGTCTTAGATGAATTTCCAAGGTTTAATAATGCCTAATTAATATAAGGGAACAATTCCCGAAGAAAACAGATCCATAAAACGAATTAAAAACGCTAATAAAGCTTTAGCGCATGTTTTTCGAGAAAACCTGAAAATGTGACTTTGAGTGGTCAAATGAACCCGCAAAAATTATAGTTCATTAAATAACTATAATTAAGCAGTAATGGAAGCTTAATAACCATTAAAATTAAAGAAACGAGAAAGATCCGGAAAACGGGCCTGGTTAGTGAATAGAGCTAAAACCGGGTAAATTTACAAGCGTTTTCTATAAAAGACAAAAAACCGCCCCAGCCTATAATATATAGTGGGCCGGTTTGGAGAGTAATACAGCACCTTAATTAACTAATAACTAGCTTATTAGCTTTATAAGTCAAAAAGTAAAAGCAAAAAGTGAAATAAAAATACTTTACTCTCTCCCCCCTCACTTTCTTTCCTTAACAGATGGCTCCCTTCATTCTCCCCCCCCCCCCCTTTCCTCTCGTTTTGGAGCTGATTCAATGGTGATTTTCATCCCTCTTCTAACTCCCCACTTCTCTCCTTGTACAAGCCAACTCTTTGCTCCAAATCAAAAACAAAGTGCATATTTGAACTCCCCTCAACAAGATCTATCATCCTCTCTTTTCAAAATCCATAAAGGATGAAGTTCATCTCCATGGGTATATCCCATTTGAAGAGAAAATAAGCTTTTATGGAGCTTAGGAGTCTCCTCTTTCATCCAAGGTAAGAAAAGTCACAAAAATCCAACATTTCTTCCATCTCTTGACCTAGCTGATTTTTGGCTCTTACATACCTTGTTTTCTTTCTTGTTTTGAGCTATTCTTCAAGCCTCCAATTGTGTATTGGATTCCTCCTTTGATTCATGACCAAAAGTCATTTTAGGGTTTTAAGGTAATTTCTCATTTTTATGCTCTAAGCACCCCTCCTTGTAACCTAGCTTAATTAATAAGTCTAGGAGTAATGTTTAGTGCCGAATTCCCCATTTGAATATTGATTTTGAGGTTGGCAAGTGATTGGCCAGCTTGGCCGATTTTGACCAAGAATGGGAGAATGAGGAGATTGGAAAAGAAAAGAAGAATTTGTGAGCTTAAGGTAAGAAACTCACCTTAATGCTTATTTTGATTATTTTATAACTTGGGAAGGGTAATTAAAGGAATGAACCAAAATTTGTGCTAGTAATGTGTTTGGTTGATATTAGAGAGAATTGTGAACTATTTTGATTTAAGGGCCTAAGTGCCATTGTATTTGAGATTGGGAGCTATATTGTTGATTTGGTGAATTTTGGTTGAGCTTATGTGCTAGTAGGACCCTTCAAGGGTGTGGCTAGCTTAGGATTGATTTTGGTGATAATGGATGAGTTTGGACATGTTAGGTTTATGGGGAAACTATGGCAAAATTTTAGTAGAAAATGAGTGTTTTTAGTTGACTTGGTGAATGGAAGAACCTAGGTGTTTATTGAGTTGAGTTGGGATGTTTCATAACCTTGAAATGGTGGAGGGAGAATAGATAGGAGAGTGTGTAAAATATGTAGCATGTTGGTGTTTAGTAACTTGGAGTTTCTAGAAAAGAGTTAGTGTTTATAATCTTGGAAATAGAGGATGGACTTGGGTATAGGTAATGCAATTGTCTAGGAAGGTGTGGTGATGGTCAATAAATGATTTGGTAAGGTGATAGACGATTGTAATCCATTAAGGAGAAGTTGGAAATGCACAAGTGTGCAAACTATAACAGTATGGATGGAAATTGGTAGAAATTGAGCATGGATGTGAGTAAGGATTAAACCAAGGATTCGAAGAGGTTTAGAGCATGTTTTAGGGTGTTTAAACATGTAGGAAACATGTGGAAAGGTTAGGGAATGATTAGAGGTGAATTAGGGGTTGAAAACTGGAGAAAAACTGTAAAATTTGACAGTTCCAGGGTTGGTCCAGGTTTGCAAATCGGTACACAAACCCAGACCACCCCAAAAATTAGGCAGAAAGTCACCCTAGGGACTGGTCCGGGTTTGTAAACCGGTACACAAACCCGGACCTATGCAAAAACAAGCCAGAAACTCATTTCCATGTTTGGTCCGGGTTTGTAACCCCAGACACAAACCCAGACCACTATAAAAATTCAACAGAAAGTGTTTTAAAGGGGCCTAATGATGGGGAATTGATTGGGGATGGTTTTAGATGATGTTTAGGAGTTTTTTGGTGACTTGTAAAGGTCTTAAGAAGTGTAAACAAGTTGGAGAAGTGATTGAACAAAGTTGTGAGTTTAAGAACACATGAACAAAACTAAGGAATAATAGGATTACGGGGTTAATTACGGGAGTACTGGTTTACATACCGTAGTACTTTAAATTAATGGAGATGTTTGAAATATTATCAGTGGACCAAGAGTGACCCAAGGAATGTGAGAACACACGGTAAAGTTAACCCCGGTGAAAGGTATGATTTTCTCATCCCGTATGCTAACGATGTTACTCTGATTTGTGTGCTTGTTTGATTGTGTGATCACCTTAACAAGATAAATGCCCGAATCGGATTGTTTGCACTCTCTTGTGCTTGTTTGTATTGCCCTTGTTGGACTGTGTATTAAATTGAAGTTGTATAATTCATGAAATGTGTGTTTGTGGATGAAGTGCTTGATGTTGATTGTGCACTGTAGTTCGACTCATAGTTGAGTCTTATTTGAGAAGAGACTCATAGAAAGAGTCTTATTGCGAATTAAAGAAAACGTGGGAACACACTAAACCTATCGAACCAAGACACGATAACGCAAACCTTTGAACTCACTAGAACGTGAGAGAATTGTACGGGAATTAGTAAACTCCCGATAACGGTTAGAGAACCGAATTGATTTAATCCACAAACAAATAATAGTGGAAGTATATAAGGAACCTCTATTTAGAGGATTAATGATTGTCCAAAACATGAACCTTGAGAGGAGTAAAGAATGGTAAGGGATCACCAAACCCCTTAGAAACATAGTCGAACGCCAATGAGAGGATCCGACTAATACAAACAATGTCACGAACATGCAAGTATTCGATAAGTTGGGTAGAACCTTAAATCTGAGAATACTAGACATTGGTAATTCCCTAAGCTAATGGAGGATATCGAGAGAGATACTTCTAGGCTAATCTATGAGATTGTGAAATGACTCTGAGAGAGGAGTTTGGGGAATTCAAGTAGTCCGGTAGAGAACTGGATATTTGAGAATTTGAGGAGATAATTGTATAGCTCCATTTATATTTGTAAGCCCAGTGGTGAGTCTTGTGTATTACTCTGCCCGGAGGTCGTGGGCAAAGACTTAAAAGATGCCTTTGAGTATTAAGGAACTGATTTGAGAATTGATTGAGAATTTGAGAATTTGAGTATTGAGTATGGAGTTAAATCTTGAGAGAGTTGAGAGTTGGGTTGGTAACTTGAGAATTGAGCTCGAGATTGGGTGTTGTAGAACTTGATTGAGATTGAGAGTAAGAGAACTTGATTAAGAGTAACCCAAGGGAGTGGGTAAGACCTTGAAGGATTGATTAAGGCATAGTGAGGTAGAACTCTCAAGGCCTAGGATTAAGTAATACTAACTAACAAACTTATTGTGTTAGTGTGATTGTATTCCTTGGTTGAATGCTGAGTTGTTGTGTTAATGTACAAATATAATGTATGTTGTATGCATGTTGATCTAATTAAAAATGAATCTCATGCTCTCGACCCAAATAGTCGGTGTACCCCCGTTAGCACGCGGGGTATGCGAATTTCATATGCAGCAATTTGCTGAGCCCCTAGGGGCACCGTTTTTTATTTTACAGGTACTAAAGCCGAATACCGTTCGAGAGTAGGACAGGTTGTTGTACAACATGGGTAGTTGATTAGGAACTTGTATATTTGTAAGGATTGATTTGTAAGCCTGAATTGTATTGGTAACTTGAAGGTTGTAGAAACTCGGTATAGATTTGCTTATGGTTGTACTTGTATCGTATTGGGATTGATTAAGTAATGGAAGGTATTTGTAATTGTTGAGTACTCGGTACAATAACCCATCAGACCGATATTGTATTTGTATTGATTATTTGGATTGGATTTGGCCTTGTTAGTCACGTGGGTGACTAACGGCATTGTATCACCCACCGTTGGAGTATGAATTTCCGCTGCTTGCTGTTGGTAATTGAGACGAGTTAGGAGTTAATGATTGGATTAGGGGTAGGGGTTTTACAGTTGGGGTCTTCGGTGGAGGTTTACAAGTTTGTATGGATGGGCGGATGCCATTCAACGATGAAGGGCATGGCACACTAAGGCACTTATAGGATTAGTGGGATGGCCCCCCTAGGTTAGAGGAGGAGGATTTTCAATGAAATTCTTTATAGTTCAGAGCTAGCTATAGAGTTCACTCAAGGAGGGGAATGTAAGCTTCCGCAAGTGTTTACAACATTGTGGTCTAAGGGATTTTGGGTACATGGGGAATCCCTTTACATATTCCAATAAGAGAGTGAAGCTAACAACACGCGTAGTAGACTAGACCAGTTTGGGGCTTTAAATGGTTGGATGGTTGCTTTTCCTTATGCCCGGAACTACCATCTTAGGTGGGGACATTCAGACCATCTGTTATACCAAAAATTTTGACCCCCGGAAAAGGTTCCTTTAGACATGAATGCACAGAAAGGAAAAATGGTCAAAAGACACGGAATCCCGAGTTGATCAGGACGTTTTTGAAATTTTTCCATCTTTGCATGATTAGCTTACACATCACACGAGGGGCATTTTAATAATTTTAGGGAATTTTTTATCTGAAAATTTAGCTTTTAAGACATATTATAAGCTAACTTTTTTATAATATAAAGTCATAATTTTAAAAAAAATCAATAAAAAGGCTTCCATCCAATAAATAAAACTTTACAATCTGGTCACTAAGCCCATCCATGACCAAAAGCCCAACAAAAGTTTTATTTCAAGCCTAAAGCCCAAAATAAAAGAAAAATACGAGTCATCTCGTAACTTTCCCTCTCCTTTGGAAACGGATCAAATTAACTCAAAATGTTTTGAAATTTTAACACTTGATAAAGGATTACGTTTAAAAAAAAGGCTTTGGATTTTCAAATGTTTGAATTTCCAATAATTTAAAATTAATTTTTGAACAAATCTGATGAAAATTTGATTTTAAAAATACCTTTACCCAAAAATTTCAATTCTTCATTAAGAAAATCATAAATTCACTTCTTTACATGCTGGCAAAATCTCATGGTTAGATTCTTTTTGGAAACATCCAGACCAAATCCTGTTAAACTTGGATACTTCACCGAGTTTACTATATCATTATCAATGTCTATGTAAGAGATCTTTCCCCTTGAACTTAGTAGACTTCCACAAACCTAAGAGATTAAAAAACCCAGCCGTCCTCAAACTTCCCATGTTTTGCACTCCCAAGTCTCGAAAAAATATTAAAATTCCACCGAAATCCACACGAAAAAAAAAGTTTTCATACTCCCATTATCACATAAATCATCAACACCCACAAAACCACCACCAAAACGTGAAGAACACAATCACCAACCAAGGGTTAGAAGCTCGGGATGAAATCAATCCGAAACTACCACCGATGAAGCTTTCGAGGATTCCTGACATGAAGGAACTCCAAAATTCCGAAGGCAAAATAGGTTAGGAATCAAATTTTCTAACTCTATTGAGTTTGATATATATATGTTAAAAATTAGGGCCAAACCGACTTTTTCTGGCTTCTGAATTAGGGTTTATTTGTGTTTCTGCCTTCTTAATTGTTCGTTAAGTTTCACATTGGATTCGAACTCAAAGTAAAATCTTTTGACTAATAACATATTGTGAATATTTCAGGCTACATACCCATAAAATGTGAGCTAAAAACATCACCGGAAAACGCTCGGACACCGCTGTCTGAAGGTGGTCCGTACCCAAGGATGCTACGTCCGGGGTCTCGGACGCCCTGTTTGTAACCATGGAGAACCCTAGATGGTGGCGGGATGATTTTATTTTTCAATTTTAGGTTTTTCCATAACATGTCCAGGCCCACAGACACCTTATCCGTGGCCCCAGACTCTTTAAAATTTTGTTTTTCCATAATTTTGATCTTTCTATTTACTAAGTTTAATTAGGGTCTGGGGTACGGACATTATGTCCGTGGCCATGAAAATTTTAAAAAATTTACCTAATTCGGTTTCTGAAACCCTAGTTTAGGTTATTTCAATTTTCACTTTTCAATTCTGTCAAAACATGTTAAAAAATAAAAAAAAAATATAGAACCGGTGCACTTAGGTTAAACCGACTTCGTAATAAGTCATAAATGACATAAGTAGAGGAAAAATGACTTAAAAGGGTACCGAAAGTAATTTGAACCCGGATAAGTTGTGTACCAATCTCCCAAACCTGAACTCTAACCTTTCCTAATTTACCGTAGGTTAAAGTTAGGTGGTGACTCATAATAGATTCTAGTGAGCTAGCTTAGGATTTAGTAATTATTGTTTTATAACATAGTTATTAAGCTTAGGTTATAAGTGGGCCCACAAACTCATCAGATCCTAATCAACTCAAATAAATATAAGATATGGTTCAAAATCCGAGGCTCACAGACTGGCGACTCCGCTGGGGACTTTTAATCTTAATTTTAACTTGTTTAATTTTGAGATAAGAGGGCTTAACTTGAAATTGTTATTTACAGCTTTTATAATGTTGTTCATTTACTTTCGTGTTCACTAATTTCCGTACCTATGCACCATGCAAGAGCGAGGGTTCACGCAAACCAATTTCACCTCGGGACCCACACTAGGTGACCCTTGTCATGAACTCACACCTTTATAGGTGATGTGAATAAGTGGGGGAAAAGAGGAGGATGTCGTCTAACGACATCCCATAAATACTCGGGCTTTGGCTCCAAGCATTTTTCTGATAGTATCCTTACCAAGCCTAACATTTCATCAATCAAAGACCTGACAGTATGAAACGCCCCTAAACGGTTATGTACATAAAATCATAACCGTGTGAAGATTATTCGATAATAACGTGTCACATTATGCGGGACACGTAATAATTCTCGAACCATCAACCTAAGAGCGGACATATATATGTCCGAGAACGTGGCAACATGTCACCACCTAAGGTATGTTATAAAGCCTAGTTTAATGGTGTACAAGTTAATATTCAAAGACCACACTTAGAACGAATAACAATATTGTTACAAGTTATATTACATAATTCATGGTTATAAGTATTGATAACATGTAAGATAACATGCAACATATAAGGTAAACTTATACTAGATATTTAACTTACAAGAACACATTAACTATAGAACTAACACATAAATAAGTCATAAGAGGCACTGCTGAAAAAAAAGAATAAACACCGCTTAAATTTGGCATTTAAGAACGTTTATTTAGCGTTGTTTATTCGAGCGACGCAAATGCTAAAACATTTTAAATGACGCTTTCAAAGCGTTCGTTATACTACCTTTAAAGAACGCTTATTTTCAAAGCGTTCTTTATAATGCGAGAACGATGGGAACATAAAAAACGCTTTATCCTAAGAAGCGTTCTTTATGCTCAGTCAAAAACAACGCTTATCACATATAAGCGTTTCTTATGATGGTTGGCGGGAGAGTTTAAAAGAACGCTTATATGCATAAGCGTTCTTTATATATATATTTTGTTTTTTTTCAGAAATCTCTGTTCCAACAAATGCTACAGATCGATATCATCACATCACAGATCAATTAATGCATTGTTGCATTTTCAACACAGCAGAAGCCATCACAACGACTGTAAAAAAGAAATTAAAATCTCTACCAATTTTTTTGATTAATACCTTGAGATTCCTCTTCATTCCGAAAATCAGATTACATCCCTATCAAAAGTACAAGATATCTTGTAGGGAATGTTTTCTCCTACCCAACATTGAAAAAAACTGAACTATTATACATGATAAAGGAAATCAGAAGGACTGTAAAATTAAGATCTGAAACATTTAAGCTAATCTTACTAATCTCACAGAGTTTAGCAACATAAAACAGTTGCTCCCAGCAATCTGAGATACAAGTTCTCAGCGATCCATCTTCAATCTTCTTGAAGAAAACAAAAAGTTCTTGATTACCGACATCTAGTTCCATCCATGAAAATCCATTCTCTATCGCCCATTTCATAGCAAACACCAGTCCTTGGATCTCATCTACAAGCATCGAACATGAAGGTTTCAAGATTTTGTTAAAAGCCATCAGAATGTTGCCTTCTGAATTTCTGATTGAACCAGCCACAATCAAGGCCTGACCTCTTCTACTCTTCACTCCACAATTAACTTTAATATGATCCTGCATAGGAACAGACCCATGAGTCATGAACAGATTAGCATCTCCACTATTTTCCTTATACAGATTCCAAGCTTTAACAAAAGCATGATTATTTTCTATTACAGCCATCCAAGACAATTGCATGCTCAGCCATATTAATTAACAGAGAATGCCAGTATTAGTACCATAAACACATGCAGACAAAATTTGATTACAGTTAAATCCAAACACAGATGGAAGCTACTAAGTACTTATGTTGTAATTAAAGCAATCTGTAGAACTTTGATAATGCAGGAAACGTGTACTTGACATATATAATGCAACCGAATACATTTTTGTAGATGCAAATTAATTGGTAGTAAGCGCACATGTGCTCCTTGACAAAATCTAGATCACCAGCTGAATAAGTACCTCCTTGGTTTTCAAAGAACCGAATAAGCTGCACGCAAGAATTATAAAAGCAATTAAGTACACCATTTAAACTTATCCAACCATGCAGAAACAGTTAAATTACCAATTCAAACACAAAACTTATAACACATACTCCAGATTCATCACTGATTTTGTCGATGTGGGACACGATGTCCAACATGTATCGCATCACAAAATAACCGCAACTGCTGCTATCCGGTTGCCTGGGACACTATTTTCAATAAAATTATATTATTATAATACACACTAATATATACAAAATATATTTAAGTATATATGCATATGAGTAAATAGAATGTTTTTTACCTTTTTAATATACTGTATATCCAAAGGAAAATTCATCTGATTGGCATTGAGCATACCTTCTCTAAAACCACTGAAATTAATTAAAACAAGCATTAATTTAAGTGACAAGTCATCAAAAAAGGTATAAAATTTTATTTTTTGAAATGAAAATATGCACAATTTACTTACTTTGTCAGCAGAACAGAAATGCGATGTTTCTCTTAATTCCACCAATAGGGTCAATCACTATACAGGATGATGAGTAAGTACACACCACTAACAACAACCAATGATTGCTACAAGTTTGAAACAACAACAAATCAACTTCACCTTCGAAATATATATGAGTTAACATAAAACAAGACAAAAGCATAAGGTGGTCAAGCACGCTTACATCTGATGATATGGTATGAGCACAAATTTGCTATTCCTCTTTACCGCCGCAATTATGCCATTGCGCATATGGATCTGACACGCAGCACCGTCTCTCATAGCTTCCTCAGAAGACATGATTTGTGGACATAGGAAGGTGATCATATTGTCCAGTTTCTTTGCCACCAGCCTCGATAGTAAGGGCCTTTGATGACAAATGCATTAAATTAAAATTATATATACATAAAACTTACTATTAACTTTGAAAGTGAAAAAATGTGATACTTACAAGCAGTAGGATTGAATCACCGAGATGTTCAGCATATCACCAAGCAGCAGCTCCTTGACATCGCTAATACTGATCACACTCCTGTGGTTCTCCGCTGTGGAACAAAGACGGCGGAACCCTAAGGATGAACTCAATGAAATCATCACCCTTCCCGAGTATCAAGTCATATAAGATCTGCTGACGCTTTCCTAGTGTTTTCACCAAATTTTGGATAAGAATGAAATCGCGTCGAAGTGGACTGATGTAGTGACCATGCTGCTGACCCGTTGGTCCCTTTCCTTTCGACGCACTGACTGCCTTACCTTTGCCAGCAATAGGAACAGGTGTCTAAGAAATGACAAGTTAGCATATATACGTTAGAAAACTATATTCTCCCAAAACTGCATTTATATGAAATGGTAATTAGTAAACAAATTTATATAAGTTGTTTTGCTTACCCTACTATCAGATAATTCTGGTACTTGTGAGCCACATGCTTCAATGATAATGCTCCAATCATTCCACTCTATCGGTAGTGGAATGTGATCACAGCCTTGACAGACACTGTCGACCATCACACGGACGTACCAGGCCGGCACTCGCTTAAAATGACACAGTGACGCCAAATCAGTCTGTAGAATTGTGCCTACTGCAACCACAAAGGTGCCATGTTCATTGATCTGTAGAAGACGACACTTTTTGGTTTCCTAATAAACGAACACAAACAATTAGATTCATACATTACAACATGCATGCTTTTGATTAATTGAAAAAATAAATAACGACAAAGCACTAAAATTCACACATGCACACCTGAAGCTTGGCATATGGGAATGGGTCAGAAGGTGCAGGTACAGTGTAAGAAACTGAAACCTGAGATGGTACAGGGGTGGAAGTAGGTGCAGGGGTAGAAGCAGGTGCAGGGGTGGAAGCAGGTGCTGGGATGGAAGCAGGTGCAGGGGTGGAAACGGGTGCAGGGGCGGCATACACTGATGAGCTAGAAGATTGATGCCCCTGACTCAGCTGTTCCATCAATCTTGCTTCCATTTGTTGCATCTGCTGCTGCAAATCAGATTGGAATTGTTGTGACAACTTCCTTTCGATCTCCTTGATTTCTTCCTCTCTCCCGATCCGCTGGGAGCGAGGAAAAACATCTCTCTGACGCACTGCGGATCCAAATCCTCGAACTCTCCCAGGGTAATCCTTCTTGCCAAGCGCTTTGTTCAACGGATCCTCCTGAGTATGAGGCTGGCAAGAAACGAATCAACACCCTCTGCAGTCTTGTACACGCAAAAAAAACATGTAAATTATGAATTAGATCAAATAAATAAAACATACATAAATTGTAAGAATAATTTATAAACTATTAAATATTACTCAGGGCACTCACAATTTTTGCAGCTAAGTCTGCAGTCTCCTTCCGTGGATAATACATTTCACCGTCCTTCTCTAATTGGCGGCCAAGCATGTATGCTTGTGCCCGATTCACCTCATCCGGACTTTGAATCGGCTCAATTGTGCCGTCCTCACGCACACGCTTCAATAACCCCTTTTCAATCCAGCCTGGTATACGCCCCGCGTACCCAGCTCGCCCATGTAGTGTGGGTTCTGATCTTTCAAGCGATTCTGTCGGGCTTTTTCCTGAACTGCCTGTGGAAAGAATTAATACAATTCATTTTATAAACTTTATCCTGTTACATTAACATCATAAACTTAAAAGTTAATCTATGAAAACAATTACGTACCCTGAACTCAGGGGTGATATGTGCTTCATAGAACTCCTTCCAATCCTCCTCAGTGATCATGCCAGCGTACAGCTCATAGGGAGGCACCCGCTTCGGGTTGTTCGTATTGATCCAACCAGCCACCAGCCTATTTTTGAACGCTCGCATACGCAAAGCAAGCAGTGACATCACTTTATCATATGCTTCATCCGGGATCTGGTACTTCTTCTTCAAGCTCATCCACATGATCTTCTTTATTTCCGGATCTTGGTTCTTCCTTTTTGTTGATACAGCAATGGGTCTTAACCAATCGACCCATGGCGCTGGCAAACTTCTGCTTTTTCTCGCCAGTGGGTCTAAGATACCTGTAATATATACAGTATAATGTTAGTCATACGTACGAAATATATAGTACTACATATAAATGTATAAATATCAGTATATATGTGAAAAAATAAAACAAAATAACATATAGGTGTAACATATACCTATCCCACACCAAATCAATCATGCCACTCTCCTTCTTCTCATTTAGACCACGTGACGGTCCTCGTGTCTTTCGTGGAGGGAGATGAGAGGTCGTAGGAGGGTCCTGAGAGGTCGTAGGAGCATCAGCGGCATCGACGATCTGTGTACGCTCCGCTAACTGCATCTCTGAATCTATCTCCATCTCCATCTCCTCATCACACTGTATGAGCATCTCATGATCGTCGGCATCCATAATCTGCACAATATCATTACATAATATATATATAGTCAGTGTCATAATAGAGTCATAGAGTCATAAACAAACATAAATTGTACACGCATGTGTTAAGCATTCACTTTTCTTTTATGCCAGACTTACTTTTTGTTCATTTTTCCACCCACAACCCTTCTCCATGATCTGATCTTGTGCACTGAAAGTTGGTCACATTATCAACTTCCATTGGCATTTGGAGGGGAACATTGTCCATTTCACAGTCATAATCTTCCTCGTTCATAACACCATCAACACCAACTATCCGTCGCTTACTTTGCAATACAACTGACCATCTGGGATTAGATTGATCACGGCAGTAGAACACTTGTCTAGCTTTAGAAGCAACTATAAACGGTTCTTCTGTGTATGTCAATGCGTTTAGGTCAACCAACTTCATACCGTGTTCCACCTGTCGGTAACTGCGCCTGTTGTCTACCCATTTGCATTTAAAGACACAAGTCTCGTAACCGGTGTAGTTAAGGATCCAAATCTCCTGAATCACACCGTAATACTCTTTCCTCATTGTCACTCCCTTACTACCTGCATCTTGATATATTTCCTGTGAAGCAGTTAGATGAACACCACTATTTTGATTTGTTGACTTACGATCTTGGCGTTCAGTATAAAAAGAGAACCCATTCACATCGAAACCCTCGTACGATAAAACATCAAGATTCGGACCGAGCGCTAATAACTTAACCATTTCAGTTACATTGCCTGAATCTTCATGCATAACTTTTTCTTTAAACCATGTAACGAATGTAGCATTCTGCTCCTTCTTTAATCTCACTTGACTCATCGACGGATGTTGTGCTCTGAGAGCGCTTAAGTGTGATACGAAGTATGGTTCAACATCTTCAACATGGCTCAACACGGTTAGATGCGCTTTACACAATGCAGCAAAATCAGGCCTCACCATTTTTTTCCCGATTGTACCTACACCCTGTAACTTGCCCTCATGTCTTGATCTCGGAAGTCCTATGTGGTCCACGCCTTCTAAGTAGTGGGTGCAAAAGTCAATCACTTCCTCAGTTACATATCCTTCAACAATGCTTCCCTCTGGACGTCTGCGGTTTTTCATTTTTTTTAAGCACACCCATGTATCTTTCGAATGGATACATATACCTGAGATATAATGGGCCACACTCCTTGATCTCCCTTACTAAATGAACAAGCAGATGCACCATAATATCAAAAAATGAAGGTGGAAAATACATCTCCAACTGGCACATAGTGACAATTAGTTCAGCCTGCAACTTGTCCAGTGTCTGCACATCTAGAACTTTGGCAGAAACTCCATTGAAAAACACGGACAAATTTGTAATGGTTTTCCTGACATCATGTGGGAGAATCCCACGAATTGCAATGGGAAGCAAATGTTGCATCAAAACATGGTAGTCGTGAGATTTCATCCCTACTAACTTGAGTTCAGACATGGACACCCAACTTCTTACGTTGGAAGAGTACCCTGATGGTACTTTGATGTCAGAAAGGGCACTGCAGAAACTCTTTTTCTCCTCTTTGGATAGAGTGTGACATGCGGGAGGCAGGAAGATACGTGTTCCTCTTTGTTGGGGTTGGAGCTCTATTCGTATGCCCAACTCTACTAAATCTTTTCTCCCCTTTAAATGATCTTTTGTTTTCCCTTTAATGTTTAGCAACGTTCCACCAAGACTTTCACCCACATTTTTCTCCACGTGCATGGCATCAATACAATGCCTTACTTGCAAATGTTGCCAATACTCAAGATCAAAAATATCGACCTTTTCTTCCAAACACTCTTCTCTGTAGCTTTAGTTGGAGGACCAAAGTTGTTCACAATATCTTTCACCTGGTTATAAACATCGACACCTGATAAAGGTTGCCGAGCTACAGCATGATCAGTCCCGTCAAATTCATCTGTCATCTTTCGGTACTTATGATGTCTTGGAAGGAATTTTCGATGACCCATGTACACATTTTTTCCACTATATTTCAATCGGATATTGCAAGTGTTATCACCGCAAACAGGACACGCTAATGCTCCTTTGATTGTATATCCAGATAGGTTTCCGTATGCTGGAAAGTCGTTTATTGTACAAAATAGCATAGCACGCAGTGTGAAGTTTTCCTTTGCATAAGAATCATATACTGTTGTTCCCGTATTCCATAAGAGTTTCAAGTCATCAATAAGCGGCTGCAGAAACACATCAATATTATTCCCCGGCTGTTTTGGACCGGATATCAACATTGATAGAATAATATGCCTAGGCTTCATGCACAACCATGGTGGGAGGTTGTATACAGTCAACAGAACAGGCCAAGTACTGTGTACACTACTCAAAGTGCCGTATGGGTTCATTCCATCCGTGCATAAGCCAAGTCTTAAATTTCTTGATTCTTTACCAAACTCAGGAAATATTCTGTCAATGTTTCTCCATTGCGGTGAATCAGCAGGATGTCTTAATTTACCATCGTCCACCCTATGTGTTGTATGCCACCTAAGGTTTTCAGCATCCTTCGGAACAGCAAATAACCGCCTAAACCTTGGGATTATTGGCAAATACCATAACACCTTCGCTGGGGAACGAACCTTTGGCTTGTTGTCGTCTTGATGATCTTTCTTTACATAACGTGATTCACCACATTTAGGACAACAATCATGTAGCTCATACTCCTTCCAGAACAAGATACACCCCGATGGACAAGCATGTATTTTCTTGTACTCCATACCCATTGGACACATTAACTTCTTCGCCTCATAAGTAGTTGTAGGCATGACATTGTCCGCTGGTAGTATCTCCTTAATAATTTGCAATAGTTCCGTGAAACTTACATCGCTCCATCCGTGTTTCGATTTGACATTAAATAGTTTCAGCGTCGCACTTAATTTGTTCAATGCCAGTGCATCACATCCAGCGTACAGTGGTTCTTTACATGACTGCATAAAGTTTTCATGTGTACTCGGTTTGTTGGTAAAGTATTGTTCTACATCTTCCAATAGTGTGTCAAGGTTCGCATCTTCTGTGATCTCGTCATTAATCGTGCAGTAGTCATCATCCCCAAAGTTTTTGTGTCATCCCCAAAGTTTTCAATGCCGTCCAATTCTGGTTGTTCTACTGAAGCTTCTGCATAGTCAAACACATCCACTGCATGCTGACCATGCCATAATGCTATGTCTTCGTAATCTTCTGTAAACCCACGTCGAATCAAATGGTCCTTAATTTTCTCAATATCTCTATACTTGAAGTCGTTTTTACAGTCGATGCATGGACACAAAATATACCCCTTATTCCTCGGTTGAAGATTGTTGACTAGGATGTTACAGAACCTATCGACCCCTTGTAGGTAATCGTTGTCAAGTCTGTCATTGTACATCTTTGAACGCTCCATCTCTTTCTGTGAGATCGATGTATTACTTTACAACTGATCGATATCGTTCATATGTTGGCAGATATTAGTCCAGTTACTTTTACAAATTTTACAACCTAAACCCATCCAATCACGTTCAATCTCACACGCGAACAAGTTTATAAAAAACAATTCATTGAAAATTTCGGCAGCATTTCCCTTCTGTTCTTCTAGTGTATATATGAATGTATACACTCGAAGAACAAAAGGGAAAGGCTACCGAATTTTTAAATGAACTGTTTTTCATAAACTTGTTCACTACCTAGAAGGTGAGATCAAACGTGATTGGACAGTCCCGACGGGGACTGTCCAAGATATACCTCTAGTAGGTATATCTCGGACGGGTGACTATGTTCGAGTATATTTAATAGCTATTCAGAGAAACACTATATAAACAATTAAGAAGTTATTAGAGAAAAATTATAAACTAACCTAATCTGATGAGTAGTCTGCTTAGTCTTGATGTGAAGAACCTAGACTTCAATCAACCAGCCCGTATCAGGCGTGTGACAATGAAAAGTACGTACTAACAATGCCTGCACGAGATAGTTTGTACACAACAATAATTACATTACGAATCCAATAATTCAATAGTTTGACAAAATTTTCTGCAAAATCCGACAGTATCCCCCCTAAAAATACAGGGTTTCACCACAATATATAGAGCATGTACAAGAGGCGACAGTTTGGTTTGCAAAATTAATCCTACACACTTAATCCTAATAAACACATTAATCTCAAACAGAGCATGTATGTTCATGATCGACAGTTTGCATGGTTTTGCAAAATTTATGGTACGTGGCTATATATATATTGTATGCCCAAACACATCATATTTTTCGCCTAATACACATTAATCTCAGGTCCATTTGGACACAACCAGCAAGTATATACCAAAAATCATCAGCTCAGGCGACAGTTTAATTGGTTTGCAAAATTAATTAATATTCCCCAAACACTTAATTAATCCTAATATTTTATGATCACGTGATTAATCCCAACCAACATGTTTTATATGTTATGATCGATCAGTTAATTTGGTTAGCAAAATTACCTCCAGCAGAATCAGGAAAAGAGGCGATGGAGCATGGATCGATTACGCCAGTTGGGTTGTAAAATTACTGCAGATGAATCAATAATATAACGTAGTGGCGACGGGCATATGTACGTTAATTCCTGCAGTTCGATCGCGGGTTGCAAAATTAATAAGAGAAAGAGCAGACATATATACATACTATATATAAATATATAGTTCCTTTTCGCAGATTTGATGATGAATTACCGAAAGAAGGGCGACAGGCATGCAACTATTTGGATGATGATCATCAAGGGCGAGAGAGACGGCCGGAAAGCGGCGGCGGCACGGACGGGCGATGACACGGAAGGGCGACGGGAGGGCGGCCGGCGACGGAAGGGGCGTTGATGGCAGTAGCTTGCCGACGGTACTAGGGGTATTCGTGAGCTCAGTCGTGAGCTCAGTCGAGAGAGAGAGAGAGAGAGGGAGCTAGCTAGCTAGAGGTTTACGTTGTATAAAAGTACAGTGAGCGCGGGAGAGATTAAATTTTTTCAGGAGGTGGGGTACTATTCAGGCAACATAAGGAACGCTTCATTAAGATGCGTTTTTTATGCTGAGAGTAAAAAAACATAAAGAACGCTTCTTAAATGAAGCGTTCTTTATAGCGGAGCGTCCCAGAGAACATAAAAAACGCTTTCTATATAAGCATTCTTTATATGTTTCATATAAAGAACGCTTATTACCCAAGCGTTTTTTTGTCTTTGGGCGTGATACAATAAAGAACGCTTCTTAAGTGAAGCATTTTTTAAAATGCTCGGCCTAAACCATAAATACAACGCCTTACTTTATAATGGTTCTTTAATATGCTAAAAAAAAACGATTTACAAAATAACCGTTTTTAAAAGAGCGTTGTTATTCTTTTTTTTTCCAGCAGTGAGGACATGTAACACATGACTTATATTAATAGTGTACCAACTAGCTAACATGATATTATTAAATACCAAGTTAAAACTAACACCAACATTAAACTATTGTTGGCTGGTTAATAACAACTAAAAAGGGAACATTAAGACACATAAATATCCCTTAAATGGGACATTCATTATCTACACACATTAAGCTATATACTGAAACAGCAAAGAAATCTAGCAGCATTGGCATATGCCATGTCCGAAAATCCTGCTGAAACAGCAAGTAGTATTCATCTCTGTCCAGATTATTGGAGCTAGTCGTTGGCCACCCATCCTTGTCAGCTGGAGCAACAAATCCCCATATACTCACACACTCACGGGCATGAAATGGAGCGTTTAAACAAAAAAATTTGTGTAACTCCACCAGAAACATGTAGAACAGAAAGCAAACTGCAGACCATTCTCCCTTGTTTTGTTCAGTAACCTGCAAGCATTTCTGATTTGGACCTTCTCTACATGAGTTAGCAACAAAAATAAACTACTCTCTCAGACACACACAACCTGTGCCATTTTGATCTCAGTAAAAGCAGTTTAGATGACCAGAGATGGGACCAGATTCTGCTCTTCACAAACTTTCACTCATGCACACAACTCTCACAAACTCCTTTGGAACTTACAATCAGTAACAAATATTAATTTGTTGCCATCAACCCCTCACGCTTGTACATGAACCGTAAGCCCTTACATTCTCTCTGTGCATGCTCGGTTTCCCTGTGCTCGAGCTTCTGAAAAAAAAAGAACTGGAACAGCTCAAGGCTAACTAACGAGATAAATAAGCTACTGCACTCCCGTTGATCCCCCCACTCTTTCGGGTTCAAAAAAAAATACCAGTGACCAGCACTATAACCTTCCACAATCTCACGCCTCCTTGGTCTTCCATTACAGTTTAGATTTTGGCTCAAGTTTCTGAAAATCTGGAGCAACTAAGCGTGAAACAGCAAGGTAATTAGAGGACGAGTTCTTCTCCTCCTACCATTGTCCTTTCTGTCCGTAAGACTAACAGTTTTTTATTCTTTTCCTCTCAACCATTCACGCATGTAACCTTCTGGAAATGATCCTATGAAGTGTGCTGGAGAACCCCAAGAATCCACTCCATTCTTTCTCAAGTCCAGCGCAAGGTAAATGTTACCGGTTTGAATCTCTCACATCAGTTTTCTTTCCTTGCTGCTTCTGTCTGAAAACTTCTACTCAAGCCACTTTGATCCTTCTCATTTTCTTTTTTCACGCCAGAGCCCTCATGCTAAATACTAATGAAGTCTTGGAAATTCTGTAACCAGTCCTCTCCAAGATCTCTCCAAGGTAAGATCAAAAGAAAAAGAAAAAAAAGAAAAGAAAACATTATGTTTCAATCTTACTTTCTATTTCTCATTTTCAGTCCCCAAGCATGGCATCTGTCACTTAGGTGTTCTCCCCTTGTTTTGCATTAAGGCCTCCTTCAATCCACCCACGAAGCATTCAGACACCACTTGGAAAAAACAAAATCTGCACAAATCATCATGGGATGGCCTCTGAGGTAAAACTCCTCTAACCCGTGTGAAGGTTCTATTCCTGAATACTCCACTTCCAGAGGTGATATGATAGGGGTTTGGCTTGATTAATGCCTTTAAATTGTGCCAAAATATTTACAAACTGCCGATCATAATACTTAGGGTAAACCTGGTAACAATAAGTTAGAAATGACTAAGGAAAGAATTGTTTGTGGGTTGTATAAACAACAGCAAGAAATCTGTGGCAGTTGGGCTGGGATATGGTGCTTCCTGGTGTCGAGTAGAAGTGAAATTGGCCCTGGGATAAAAGCTAGCAAATGCCTGTTGCAGTGAGAAATTAATGTATCAGTCATTTCAGAGTTAAGCAACTAGATAAATGATTCAAAAAAAATCTGTATGAAACAGCTGATGAAACTAGTGCAGAAACATAGTTCTACTTCAGCAGTCTCCAATCTGCTAAAGAAACTTCAGTGTAGTAATCCTCTTGCCTTAGGCCTTGTTTTTGGAGTCAAAACCCAGAGTAGGCGCTTAAGTAATTGGGTGAGCATTTGGAAAAAAAAACTGTAAGTCAAACCATGAACAACAGAAAGATATCGAAGAGAGTTTATCAGCTCATACTTGCAATTTTCTATTTCAGTTTCTCTTCAGGTTTTGTGTAAAGAAGTTTAGAGGAGAGGCCCTTGTTGCTTTGGGCATGGTTGAGTTTAGAACCTTGATTAAACAACTAAGTAAGTAACTATACAATCTAAGAGAAACTAGAAAAAAAAACAACATTGTGAACAGAGAAAAGTAATAGATTCAGAATATCAGATTGTTTTTCTTGTGCAGCATTTCAGTTCTCAATTCTGCAGGATTAAGTTACCAAGCTGTTAACAGGTCGTGCAGTTTTAACAATGGGTCTAAATCATGGATAATACACTTACCTAAGCTGGTACACACTTTGGGAAGGATGTAAATCGGTGTGGGTGAACAAAAAAAAAAGAAAGAAAAACTAAAACTAGATGAAGTAGAATATAGGAAGGATGTTTCAGTTTTCTGAGAGGAGTGCTCCCTGTATAAACGAATTCCAGGGTGACTAAGGGGGTTGTAGTGGCTTGATAATGAGTCTACAGCAGTGATAATACATTTATCTAGGTTGGGCTATTCTTGGGGGAGGTTAAGAGACAGTTTAACAGACATGAAAGAAGGAATGAAGAAGAAATATAAAAGTACTGGTTTCAGATTTTCGGTTCTTGATTGTTTGTGTATACTATAATACAGTTGCTGTAGGAATATGATAGGCCTGGAAAATGAACTTAGACCCTGGTTAATATATCCACCTAAGGGTATAAACACTTTGGGAAAAGTTATAAAACAATTCAACACAATAAAAAGAGGAACTCAATGGGAGTATGCACATATTCATGTTTTTGGTTTTTCTCTAAATTGTGTTTCAGTATAACTGAATTTCAGAAGAGTTAAGAGTGGGATGATGGCTTAAAAATAAACCAAAACCATAGATAATAATTGTAGCTAGGTTAGCAAAGTGTTTTGAGAAGGCTAAACACCAGTTGAGCTAACTAAAAATAAGAAGCAAGAAGAGGTATGTAGAATGTGGTTTCAGATTTCAGTAGATTGTAGTTTCTATATAACTGATTTACAGAGGTTCTAGGAATGATATAGTGGGTTGAGAGCTTGCCCAGGACGTGGGTTAAGGGGTGAACTGAGTAGTTATACACATTCGAGAGAGTAGAGGTCAGGAAAATTAACTACAAGCAAGAAACAAACAGAAATGTACCAATTCTGTTCAATTCCTCTTTCTGTAAATCTTGCCTCTGTATAAATGACTCACAGGTGGAGTATAAATGTTGTATTGGGTAGTTAATTGATCTGAACACACCTGATACGTATGAGTAAAACTACAAGCACTTTGGGAATGATTTAAGTGTCAGATAATCTATAGAAACTATGATGAAAAAAAAAAGAGTGCTTAGCTGAAGGTTGCAGCTTCTATTCCTGGAACTTGTGCTTCTGTATAACTAGGTTACAGGAGTGCTAAGAGTGTTGTGGTGGTCTAAAAGTGAACCCAAGATATTGCTAAAGAGTGAGGTAAGTTGTTGTATTCAGTTGGAAGGCTGAGAGTCACTGAAGTACCAACTAAAGGGAGGAATAAGTAAGAATCACACAGATTATGTTTCAGATTCTTCTACAACAGTGTTGCTTCTGTGTAACCGAAATATAGTTGGTGTAGGAGTAGGGAATAGGTCTGGAAACAAGCTTGGTACCTGGATAACATATCTAACTAAGGGTATAAATACTTTGGGAAGAGTTATAAAATGAATTAGTGCAGTAACTAGAGAACCCAATGGAAATGTGCATAGGATTAAGATTTCAGTTTTCTAAATCTGGTTTCAGTATGGTTAGCTTCTCGAGGAGCTTGGTGTGTGGCGTGGGTTAAATAATGAGCCCAAAACAGTACTAAAACATCTAGTTAAGTTGAGGAAAAACTCTGGGAAGGATAAATAGCAGTAGATGCAATAATGGAGAAGTTAAGTGAGATTCAACACCGAAGCCACGTTGCGGTTTTATTAATTTTGGGACTTCTGTATAAAGGAGTTTTAGGGGTATTTGAAAGACTATATTCTTATGATAATAGGGTTAAAACATTGCTAACCTATTTAGCTAAGGGGGGAATACATCTTAGGTGATTTAAAATCCTTCTTTGGTAAACTTGTCACAATGTGGTGGGTAAAATACTCTAAAGCATTAGTTAGAGAGGGAACTTAGTCAACGTATAAAACATCGATGTAAATGCCCTAGGGGTAAGCCAAAGTTTAAGGTTAATACCTGGAGAATTCTAAGGGATAATATCATCTGAACATTCAACAAAGAATTCACCTAGGGAACGACCCCGATAAAATGAAATAAACTAGGGAAATGTCACAAGGGTCGTCACATGAAATTATAACTGACAAATTGTTTTGATCATAGATAGGACCGTAACGAACGCCAACCGGGACCCCGTGTGTGGGAGACAACCCTTGCTTCTGATCCAGGTATAGACATGTGTGGTTCATATGTTGCCGTGTTACACGGCTTGTTTGTTGTGTGCCTTGTGTGAAAATGACCATAAGATCGAAGCATGAAATTCGGATTGTTGCTTATCTTTCTTATATGATTGCTATATCTTTGTTGCATATTATTTGCGCGCACACAGTAGTTTAGTCCCTTCTCGTTTATGGAACTTTGAGATGGAACATGATGAACTACGTAAACAAAACAAAAGAATTATACAAAGAGAAAACTCCTCTCTAACTATAGAGGACCGCTAATGACACCCACTATGGTGTCGAGATTATAATGATAATGAAAAGTAAATTACCAACTGGTGAAACACGAGGATAACCCAGGAAGACAACAGCTCGGGCCGCGCGGTATGGATGATCAAGAGTTGGCATCTGCATCAGATCCATCGACCGTCTATGGTAGAACATATTTTGGGGGTCCCTGGGTGACCCCGCTTTCTCAGCACATCCTGGAGTCTAGAGGTGACTCCGCTTTCTCGACCCCTTGGCGTCGGGAATGGAGGATTGGCATTTGGTGGAGCATTTATCCTGGAGTCTAGAGGCGACTCCGCTTTCTCGACGGATGACGCCGGGAATGGAGGAATTTGCTATGGAGGAGACGTCCTCCAACGTGCGGTGATAAAAGAATTCACAAATAACCCTTAAAAAACAAGGAAAGATTAGCACCTACATGATATGGTCACGGGATCTAACTATATCCCCAGACCTGGTGTAAAGAAAGAGAAAGAAAATACACATTATGGGAGTAAGAGAAAAGAAATGAAAACACACAGCGCTCGAATGATCTCATAGTGAGGATCAGGAGCATAACATACCTATGCACACGTTTTATTATGTACATGATTGTTGTTGCGATACCAGCAGCTTGTTGTGCTTGGTTGTGTGTTTGATGTTGCTATGACGCCAACATGTTATGCTTGGTTGCTTGTTGTTAATGCTTTTCTACCTTTGAGTGCGTATGAAACCATGATGTATTGTGGCCTGCTTTACTGCTTTATTATAGCATGTAAATTGACTTAATAATATTCGACCAAGTAGTCGTGTAGCCCGGCAACATACGGGCTACACACGTTCATACTCAGCATAGTTTGCTGAGTCCTTTACAACCCAATTTTTTTCAGGTATTGTGACAGACGATAACGGAGCGTAGGCGGGATGGCTACCATGGGGGTAGTCTATCAGGGCATGACTTTTAAGTTTGTAGTAGTAGGTGTAATGTATGGGTTGTTACTAAACCCGAGATGTAATCTTAGTTATGATTTGGTAATTTTGTTGTAGACACTCGGTATTTGGGAATTGTACTTTATGTTGTATATGAGTTTTGATAGAGGGCTGTTTCTAGTCATACAGACCGTAACTTGGTGTTGGAAGAGTGGCCGTGTCAACCACGTGGGTGGTAGGTGTCTGTGACACCCGGATGGAGTCTATTCCGCTGCATAGTTAACTTGTAATATGGTGAGGAACGATGTTTGTATTGTTGGATGTTTATTCGGGGGTGTTACAGAAGTGGTATCAGAGTGTAGTTACGCTCTGATGACTGGAACAGAAGAGTACTGAGCATAGGAAAACTGAGTTTAGGAGTTCTAACAGTGGGTTAAGGGTTAGGGGTAGTATGTGAGGCGCGTTAGTTAGGGATCTCCCCCAGTAATTACTGGACAACTACACCCAACCTTTGCATCCTTAATTTCCCTTAAACTCGGAGAAAGAACGCCGGAGAGGTAGGAAGCCTCCTCTTACTCGGCAAAACCCGATCTGGCATGTACTTAACGTTATAAAATCAATCAAGGTAAGGAAAACTACACTATACAATAGCCAAGCCTTGAAGATCTGACCGGAGCTTAGAGATTAAAGCCACTGCCAAGAGAACCGTAACAAAAAAGAAAGAGAAGGACCAAATTTATCGGCAGCTTGGGTCGACATGCTTAGCAGTCGATAGGACCCTACCTGACAAGCAAAGAGGACCGAGATATCCCTAAATTCATGAAATAAATAAGGCTTAATTCAAATATTAATTAAGCTAAGGATAGCTTTGGGAGAAATTATACAATTCATACACTGGAGAGATAATTCTTAGTAAAACTCTCATAAAACAACGAAATTAGAGAATATAGTTTGTGAAATGGTATTGATCCCTAAGTTCCCAAACCATCTTCTCGAGCACTTCTCTAGTCGGAATCCTAATCTACCATCAAGTACTTCAAGTTTTATCGAGTTACCTCGTTACCGAATAAGGGAGCACAAGAGGGAGAGAACAAAGGGATTAATAACAATGCAACAATGGAGGTCCTCAGGTATATGTCGCGTGTCCTTTATTGAGGGGGTGAACCCCTATTTATAGTGTTTCTCATAGGCCTTCTGGCCTATCACATTGTGCCATCCTGGCACATAAATATCTTGATAGACCTATAAAATATCTAATAAATATCTTATCCTATTTTCCCTACTTTCGATCGCTACCTGTACTTGCTTTGTTCTCCTATCGACCGGTCGTTTTTCGTGCTATGTTTGGCGTATTTGGTGACCGGTCACAGGCGACCGGTCGCTTCTTACACTGTATCCTGTATTTCTGTCGTCCGGTTATGAACGACCGGTCGTAGCGACGCTTTTAGTGACCGGTCACAGGCGACCGGTCACTTTCTATGCTATGTTCTAGGGCTCTTGACGACAAACGAAAGCGACCGGTTACTGCTTGTGGTCTGTTTGAGGTCTTCTGTGCCTAGACAGGGGCGCCCGGTCGTTGCCTTGACCTTCCTCTTCCTTCTTCCTTTGCTCTACTGGGCTATTGCTCTTTCTTTGGGGCTTCTAGGCATATTTTCCCACTTCATCAGTCCCACAAGTTCTACTTTCGGCGTCTTTAGCGAAGAAAGTAGGACTTAGAATTTGGCTCTTCCAGTCCGGCTTGGGGAATGAAAAAATTTTGCTTCTTTTGCGTTGGGTCTTGTCTTCTTGTTCTCTATCTCCCAGTCCCACAAGTTCCACCTTTTTCTTTCGGAAAAAAGGGGGGGACTTATTACGGTCCGTTCGATGCGTGTGCCACACTCGCGTCTGTGCTTATACGGAGTGACCGTTTGCAGAAGTTTTATCATCTTACGCACGCCAGCCGTCACCGCGGAATGTGCAGAGTCTCTGCACTTTTCCTGCAAAAAGCGTTTTTTTGTTTGTTTTTATATTTTAAATATTTCCAAAATTATTTTACCGCTTTTAAAAGGCTTTGGGAGGGTGACGCTTTCTCTTCTTCCGGTTTTGCGCTTCACAGGTTTTCATGCCTTCCCTTTCGCTTTGCTATTTCCGTACTCTATCTCTCTTCGCTCTTCTTCGTCTCCCCTGTTTACTTCGCCTCCGTACTTCCCTGCTTCAATGGCGTCTTCCAGCTCTAAGTCGTCTCGCACCTCTGCTCTAAACGCCATCGTGGGTTCCAAATCGGGGGGGAAATTTCGCCCAACGTTCTTGAAACCTAAGTCCACCTATTCCAAAAATTGGGAGCCGTTGCCTAGTATTCTGGATGTTAAAGCTCTCGATTCCCTCCTTGCGAAGGTGGAGGTTCCCGCTGGGACTCAGATCTTCCTTCCATTTGATGATTCGCATCCCCTCGACGACTTCGGCCGTGGCTACGCCGTGTATTCCGACTTCTTTCTGCGTGGAATGGCGGTTCCTCCCCACCCGTTCGTAGTGGGTTTCTTGATTCGCCACTGCTGCACGCTTGCTCAGCTTCATCCGAAGGCTATATGTCAACTCCATGCTTATATTGCTCTCTGCGCCGAGGAGGGGGTTGCGCTCTCTGCTATGGAGTTTGTCCAGTTCTTCACCAGCAGGGTCGATTCCGGGAACTTGACCATATCCGGCCGGTCTGGGTACTCGCTTTTCGAGTACAAGAAGCTTGCTCAGCGCTGGAATGCGCGGTGGTTTGTCATTGTCCCGCCTCCCGGGCGGTACCTCGGGGTTGCTTATTGTCCTTCGATAACCAAGGGCTCCCTACACTGCCCTACGTCGCCCAAATTGGAGCTCCCCATGTCCCAGGTTCTGAAGGCAGTAAGCGACCTCCATCCAAGCATGGAGGACTTTTTCACCAATGTGCGCCTGGCCTCGCTTGCGCACTCCGCGGGTAAGAGTTCCCCCCCCCCTATTCTCCTTTTCGCTTTTGCTTTGCCTCAATTTCTCGTTACCCGTGCTTCCCTTTTGCCGCAGATTTTCCTCAACTTGGGGCGACACTTTCCCAGCACATCCTGGTGTCCAGAGGTGACTCCGCTTTCTCGACCCCTTGGCGTCGAGAATGGAGGATTGGCATTTGGTGGAGCATTTATCCTGGAGTCTAGAGGCGACTCCGCTTTCTCGATGGATGACGCCGGGAATGGAGGAATTTGCTATGGAGGAGACGTCCTCCAACGTGCGGTGATAAAAGAATTCACAAATAATCCTTAAAGAAACAAGGAAAGATTAGCACCTACATGATATGGTCACGGGATCTAACTATATCCCTAGACCTGGTGAAAGGAAAGAGAAAGAAAATACACATTATGGGAGCAAGAGAAAAGAAATGAAAACACACAGCGCTCGAATGATCCCATAGTGAGGATCAGGAGCATAACATACCTATGCACACGTTTTATTATGTACATGATTGTTGTTGCGATACTAGCAGCTTGTTGTGCTTGGTTGTGTGTTTGATGTTGCTATGACGCCAACATGTTATGCCTGGTTGCTTGTTGTTAATGCTTTTCTACCTTTGAGTGCGTATGAAACCATGATGTATTGTGGCCTGCTTTACTGCTTTATTATAGCATGTAAATTGACTTAATAATATTCGACCAAGTAGTCGTGTAGCCCGGCAACATACGGGCTACACACGTTCATACTCAACGTAGTTTGTTGAGTCATTTACAACCCAATTTTTTTCAGGTATTGTGCCGGACGATAACGGAGCGTAGGCGGGATGGCTACCATGGGGGTAGTCTATCAGGGCATGACTTTTAAGTTTGTAGTAGTAGGTGTAATGTATGGGTTGTTACTAAACCCGAGATGTAATTCTTAGTTTATGATTTGGTAATTTTGTTGTAGACACTCGGTATTGGGAATTGTACTTTATGTTGTATATGAGTTTTGATAGAGGGCTGTTTCCAGTCATACAGACTGTAACTTGGTGTTGGAAGAGTGGTCGTGTCAACCACGTGGGTGGTAGGCGTCTGTGACACCCGGATGGAGTCTATTCCGCTGCATAGTTAACTTGTAATATGGCGAGGAACGATGTTTGTATTGTTGGATGTTTATTCGGGGGTGTTACAGAAAGTGGTATCAGAGTGTAGTTACGCTCTGATGACTGGAACAGAAGAGTACTGAGCATAGGAAAACTGAGTTTAGGAGTTCTAACAGTGGGTTAAGGGTTATGGGTAGTATGTGAGGCGCGTTAGTTAGGGATCTCCCCCAGTAATTACTGGACAACTACACCCAACCTTTGCGTCCTTAATTTCCCTTAAACTCGGAGAAAGAACACCGGAGAGGTAGGAAGCCTCCTCTTACTCGGCAAAACCCGATCTGGCGTGTACTTAACGTTATAAAATCAATCAGGTAAGGAAAACTACACTATACAATAGCCCAAGCCTTGAAGATCTGACCGGAGCTTAGAGATTAAAGCCACTGCCAAGAGAACCGTAACAAAAAAGAAAGAGAAGGACCAAATTTATCGGCAGCTTGGGTCGACATGCTTAGCAGTCGATAGGACCCTACTTGACAAGCAAAGAGGACCGAGATATCCCTAAATTCATGAAATAAATAAGGCTTAATTCAAATATTAATTAAGCTAAGGATAGCTTTGGGAGAAATTATACAATTCATACACTGGAGAGATAATTCTTAGTAAAACTCTCATAAAACAACGAAATAAGAGAATATAGTTTGAGATGAAATTACACCATAAATTGGTACAATCTCTAATGCTTGAAAAGCATGACACAATTTTATACACTAAAACCTAATGTTTCGGGATTCAATAAATTCCCTGCTCCTTCTTACATTATCTTCATTCTCTACATTACCTGAAAGACACAACGCCCCAACTGGCGAACGGTATACATCATCACCGCCTACTTTCTCCTTCGTTATACTCAATTATCCTTCTACCTTTCCCAATCTCAAACAAACGAAACCGGTGGCCCTTACTGGGTTTATCTCCTGCTTCTACCACCGGCGAACAAGGAACATACATGTATACTTACCAATGTCTCCTTCGCTCTCTTCTTGTTCAAATTGTCTCCTACCTCAAGAACCCAGCAATTGTCCCACGAAGGACAAATTTTACTCGTTATTCTTATACTTATAACCATGTAATAGTACACCTTCAAACTGGGCAACACGTTTTAGAATTTCTCTTTCATGAAGCTCAAGTCCTCTATCTTGAAACCTGCTGCTCCTCATTGCCTCTTGCAAATAGTCCTTCTCAACCACTGATTATCGTGCCCTGAGATCAAATATATATACATTGGTATAAAGATCATAAACAGATCCCTCAAACATCATAAGTAACCATTATTCTAAGGCATTGGTCGCCCACACAAACACCACTCTAACGGGTAAGAAACTGGCAGTAAGTTGGCCAATACATCTCAAACCAATAACGAGTATCATGATAGCGGAGTCCCAAATTAAAGAAGATACGCATAATATAAAAATTAAGTTTCAATCATAGATGAACACATCCCAAAAGGGGAAACTGTGGGAATACCAGCCAGCAAGGTCGCAAATAGTTGTAGAATTCAGTTCTATAAGAGACAAACTCTATAAAGCATCTGTTCGTCCTACACTATGACTATAAAGGAAATAGTACGAAGCCTCACTAATCAATACAATGAAAACTGTTGAGCCAATGAAGGGTATGCTCACAAGACATGCATAAAACTTGTCCCGACAGACTTATAGGTAATAGACTTACAATTCATTTCCTTTGACCAAGAAGTAAGTCTTGAATGAATAAGCACGAGGAACTCCAAATAGGATTTATCAAATTATATATGCAAATGTACATACATACATATCAAGAAAGACAAGATATCGACAAAACTCAAGTAGTAAATGACGTTCAATTAAAGAAGGTCATGATTAGTAAATCAACCATACCTAACTCGAGTTAACAATACAACACAATGATCAAAAATAAATATTGAGACCTCAGCGGTGGTAATTCCGGAGTACTTACCACTAGTTTAGTGGATCAAGAAGGTAAAAAGCTAGACTATTTCAAGTAAAAGAAACACACAAGGAATAATAATCATAAAGTAACAAAAGGATTACGAGACCCGGAAAAGATTAATATGGAAAACAGAATAAAGTTTAAGTCAGATGAAAGTGAGCCTAACGGGCCAACAAGAAAAATCAGACAAATATTTATGAGGAGGGAAATAGTAGGAGGAAACCAAATATTTATCAATAACTGGGTATGGAAATTTGGAAATTTCCAACAAAATAATCTGATGGGCTAAGATCATTTGTAAGCAAAGAGTAAATAGTAATAATATGAGAGCTTGGAAGTATACAATCGTATATCCCATTGGCTAACACTAGAAGTTGTTAAACTACACGTATATGTACACATGGTACGAAGATTGGGATGAAAAGAACTTACGACATCAGGAGGACATAAATGTATGTATCAATATACCATTAAATCTATGGAAACAATCATATGTGAGTATACATATCAGTCAAAAGTGTAGTGTGATACAAGTACGACCTTGGAACGTATAACACATAAGTATACATATATTTTGGATACAAGAATGAGCGGACATATATATATATATAGATATATATATATATATATATATACATATATTATAATATATATATATATATATATATATATGTACACATTTAGAGTATATATAGTTGGAGAATTTAAAGAGTTAACTTAAAGGATTAGATCTAAATACCAACCCATGAATTGATTACTAGTTAACTAGGAACAATTGGGATAAGAACTTAAATTGGTTAAATTGATTGGATGTTTAACCGGACGTGCAAGGTTGAGCTCGACCCTGGCCAGGTCAAGTGACACCAAGCACAAATTGGGATGAAGAGGTAGTCCAACACTTACGCTGATCACGTCAATGTTGGATGATTCTCGGAACCCCCTACAAGTGGACACATAAACTACAAATAGGTGTCAAATTGTCTGACTTTGGTTTGGTAAAGTGCGAAGGAAGCGTTATTGCTACTAGATGATAAAATCACCTAAAATACATGGATACATGGTTAGAAACCTAGAAAGTAAACACACACAAATATGTGAAGACTTCAAATTGGAGGAAAAATGGTGTGATGTTACTGATAAGCCGCAGACTTATCATATTTTATGTACTAGATTTAGGATTATATTTATGTAAATAAGGTTAAGTAGTTAATATTTATGTTATATTATGTATTAAAGTGTATTATTTGTTCAGTCTTATGTTTTTATATGTTTTTCATGCAAGGAAACACTTTTGACCAAAATACCGGACATAAGGCCGGTTAACTCCTGCACGGCACAAGCGTGGAGTAGAAAAAGGTGCTATGCCGGGTGTGTTGCCGGGTACATCCTAGCCGGCACAAGTAAAAAGTTGCCTCAGTTCACCAGAAGTTAGCAGTACATGAAGAGGTTCCTTTTGATGAAGAGGTGCCTTTTGATGAAGATGTGCCTTTTGATGACGAGGTGCCTTTTGATGAAGAGGTGCCTTTTGATGAAGAGGTGTCTTTTGATGAAGATGAGTCTTTTGATGAAGAGGTGTCTTTGATGAAGAGGTGTCTCTTGGCAAAAAGGTGTCTTTTGGTGAACAGGTGTCTCATGGTGAAAAGGTGTCTTATGGTGAAGAGGTGTCTTTTAGTTGGAAAGATGTCTTTTGGATGAGAAGACACTATGGAAAGACATCATTTGATGATGTGTCTTTCCATACCAATACAACTAGGGTAAAAGGTATCTTTTTGCTAAAGACATGTCTTGAAGGTGTGTCTTTATGGAAAGACATCATTTAAGATATGTCTTTCCATAGAATCACTTCCAACACCTATAAATACCCTACCCATGTAATCATTTGAGAACACATTCCAACATACATATACACTCCATCCACGTCCCTATTTCCGCCACATTCCATCTCTTGGTGTCCAAGAGTTTCTACGGATCCATCCACGAAGAAGAAGAGAAGATTACCTTTTCGGGTTAAGGCTTTTGATTAATCTTCTTCTCCCCCATGTATTTCTTCCTTGTTTGAGTGGATGGTGAAGTAGAGATCCTTGTTAGTTTGGTTAGGGATGAGTTCCTTCCTTGTAAACACTTGATCATTCAATATATATATTCCACAAGTTTTTCTAAGATTCAAATTTCCATAAGGCAGAATGGGTTCGCTACTTGTTCTCCTCTCTCTAAATTTCACTTGAGGTTCAAAGACAAGAGTGTTTTTGGTTAAGGAATCTTAGTGGTCCGTCACCGTTGTTAGATGCAGAGTGTAGATGGCAACACTGAAAGAGTTGAAGAACCTTATCCATTTTCATTATTTCAGTCGAATACTGACGAGAGATCGTTGGGTTCGAATTTGGGTAGTGAGTCCTTGTTTTCGGGTTTCAAAACTGGGATAAAAATTCACATTTCGTTCTTGCCGGGTCTAATGCTGGGTTGGTTCTGTCCGGCATATTCAACGTCTTTGAATATGCCGTGCATAAACTATCCGGCAGGATATCCAGCACGTTCATTTGTCCGGGTGATTTCAGAGACTTGTTATGTATTAAGTGTTCACAGTGGTACTAGGGGTTGATCTAGTCCCGAATCATACATTTAGTTAGGATTTTAGTTAGTTATTTTAGATTAGAATTACATTTACTTTTCCCCCCTTGTCTTAGAATAGGCTTTTGCCCAGATTAGGACTAATTTTCTATAAGTCCCTTGGGTACGATACTCTCGGTCGTAATATATTTACACTATACTCCGACCGGGTTTTTATTTGCTACCCGTAGTAGAGTTGTAGGATTAGTTTATTATTTTATTCTTTTTATGTATATAGTTTTTCCTACAATTTTCCTTTAGCAAATTGGCGCCGTTGCCGGGGACTTGGAATTAGTCCAAGTTAAATTCGGTAAAACGCCCTATTCTTTATCTTTATTCTTTAATTCTTTGATTCTTTAATTTAATTTGTTAATTTTATTTTCGGTTGAATGTGCCGGGTACATGCCGGGTGTTCTACATCCGGCATCATGGAGGAAGTCCTACGCCGGATAGATTTTACCCGGCGTACTACCCGGCGTACTACCCGGCAAATCAAACTTCAACTTTTACTTCGCATTATTATTATTTTTTTTTGAATTTTTGATTTGTCTATAAATATTCTTTTTAATTGCTCTCTTATGTTAACTTCCCTTTACCTTTCCCATTTAATTTTTTTATTATTTTTTTATTATTATTATTTTATCGAGTTTTAACACGCCGGGTGGTATACTGGGTAACTTCAACCCGGCAATCTTGGAGGAAGTCCAATGCCGGGCTTCGAACACCCGGCACCACATCCGGCATACGCAACTTTGTTCTTCTTTTGATTTTGCTAATTTAATTATGTTAATATTTTTTATTTATTATTACAAACATCTCGTTTTATCCATCCCTTCTCTCTTTTTGATTTATTTTATTTTCTCTTCGAGTTTAAATAAGCCGGGTAAAACCAATCCGGCATTAATGGAAGAAGTCCATTGCCGGATACAAGTCGCCCGACATTATGTCCGGCATTTTCAAAAAAAAATATTTTTTTTTCCTCTCTTGAATTGGTAACATTCCTGTCTTATTATTATTTTCATACTAATTTGTTTAATTTAAAATTTCGTGTACTCCTCCAAAGTGAATAGGTGAATGCACTTCAAGCACACTCCCTACACAAATACTCAAATACAACAGGCGATTGGCAAGAGCTCTCTTCCTCAGCAGGTGAATGTGGTTAGTGCACGACCACACACCTAGTACACTGAATTCCAAGATTTTTCAACACCTGAGGAAGTGGAAATTGCAAGAGATCTGACCGTTCGCACGGAGCATAAGTTGCTGCAGCAACTTTTTGCTCAACCATGACCACTTGGTCAACTCCCGTCTCCAACGCTAAATTTATCAACGGGAGTATGCGAGATCGTTCATAACCTCTATCGATATCTCTGATCACTCTGCCAAGTAGCCAAAGGCTAAGTGTAGGGCAGCCCCACGCGTCTAGTCTTCTTGCACCACAGGGGAGTCATTTTCTTCTTAATTACTTTTAATTTTATTTGTTACAGTCTTTCTTTATTTATTTTCTTTTCTTTCGAACACTGGGGACAGTGTTCCTGCCAAGTGTAGGGCAGGGATCCCCCTTAAAAAATATATATGTTTGTTTATAAATAATATGTATAAGTTGTGAGTTTTATCAATGTTTTACTAAGCTTTTTGCATGTTTTTGATTGAGATGAGATTAGGAATGAATAAGTGCTTGTTCTCTCAAGAGGTAAGTTTCTAATGACTTGTAGATTTTGTTTTTAACTTCTTGATTCTTTTTAAACATGAGTATATGATCTTTCTCCTAATCTCCTTTTTATGTACTTCTGGGTATATTTTCTTCTCTTTTCAAACCGTGAAAAGTCTTTTGGGTGAAAATCTTATATAGGGTTTTTGTGGAAAGAAAGAAAGAAGAAGAAGAAAAAGAAAACAAAATAAAAAAAAAATTCTTCCAAAGGAAAAGCATCATATTCCTTGAGGTTGCAAAAAAACAAAAGTGCCTCAGAATAAAAGCAAGAAACGAGAGTTTTTCCTTTTATTTTTCTCCTAAATTCCCCGTTCTTCAATGTAGAAAAAATCATGGTTGATTCAGAAACCCTTGCAAAATAGGGCTGAATATAAAAACCATCGATGAGTGTCTTGGCCACATTCAGAAACTCTTGAAAAATAGAGCTGAATGATGGAAACCGGAAAAAGGAGAGATTACAAAAAATCCCTTCATGCAAAATAGCCCAAAAGTTTTTGATCGGTTTTGAAAATTCTTTGTTTTTATACCCATTCGTATGTTTCTGATGGAATAAGGAGGTTTAAGTGATACTTATAAATTAGAGTCATATAGTTTGAAATATTTATCTACATTTCATTCTAGAGTTTATTTGTTTTGTGCATAAGTATTTATTTCTTTCTAATCTAATTTTGCTCGAGGACTAGCAAAAGGTAAGTGTAGGGCCCTAATAACCAAATAGCAGATACACGAGAAAAAAAATAGACTACTAAAATCAAATGCAAGACACTAGACCTTGCGACTAAGCAGAGCTAGTCGACAAGCTATTGCTTGGTACAACCATAAGAACAATGATGATGATAAGGAAACTAGATATCCTATGTTAAACGGTTTACAATCATAGAAACTTCTAACATATATAATTCAGTAACCTTTGACTGAAACCAACCAGCAGTGTCAAGGCCATAATTGGGCTGAAAAAAATAAAGATTACTTAGAGACGAAAAATGTCTAATTTGGCTGTATACATTAAGGGATAAAAGAAGGTAGTAATGCTAGGAGAGTAAACTAGCTAGCTACACATAAATATAAGCGGTAATATAAACTACACAAATCGTGGTAACAATGACACGTCGATAACGTTCAAATATTAAGAACTAAATCATTAAAGCCCAAAAGGATCAGCCAGAAACAACAATTCAGATGCTTAAAAGCGCACCAAAAACAGGAATATCCGACCTCCAAAGTAAATGGATAGACAATCTACAACCCACCGAGACTGTGTATAAATTAAAATACCCCATGTCAGCCAAGAGACTAGGCAGAAGAAAAAAATTAACCATGCACTACCTGGAAAGGCATAGTGATGGAAAACTAAATCCGTAGGTAATCAGAGTCGCACAGCAGAAGCTGGTGGACCGTACCTCCCATTTTCTAATTGAATAACAAGTGACTTAGCTGCCAATACCTTAGACCAGAGAGGTTAACCCAAAACCGTATAGATCGGTATGGATACCGATAAAAATCCTTGAGAAATAAACTAAGCCATTAACATGGTCAAGACATTTGATAGGATTATAAGGTGAGCTACATTGCATAGGAACTAGAATGCCCATGAGAATTAAACATCGTGAACCAAGGTTCTAGGATGATATAATAAGGATTACGTGGGCGTAATCCATTTTTAAGGGGGATAGGCGCGTTACGTTTTTACTGGGTTATTATCCGTTTGTGGTGCTGTTTTGGATGCTATGTGTGTGAACTGTGTGTAGGTTGGTTTGAATGCATGATGGTTATGAATGAATGACTTGCTCTTCTGATCGCTTATGAGTATAGTATTTGAATATTACTGGTACATTGTAATGTTATTGAGAACTTGGTCAAGCCATGGATGTGGCGTGGTGCGTATAAGCACAAATGGTGAAATAGAACTGTGGACCTTGGTTGTTTTGAATGTGTGTTGTCTCACTGTGTTGTATTCTTACAACCACACGTTGTTGGTTGATAGGTCTGTGAGTATAAATTGTGCAGGATTGTGTGTGTATTGTATGGGATGTACTTTGTGCTATGAATGAATGTTGTGTACCGTGGGTTTACACCTCAGCATGTTATATATACATTGCTAATACCTTGGACTACTATGAAAACTTGTGAGAAGCCATTAATGTGGCATAGTGCTTATGAACACACCTGGGTAGTGAGAATTATGATATATATGGGACTTGGTCCCTTGGTTATCGTGGATGAATGTGGGACTGGATCCCAAGGGTTAACGAGAATGGGAAAACAACAACTAAGGAAATAAGACTTCGGGACGAAGTCTCTTTTAAGGGGGGTAAGTTGAAACGCCCCTAAATGGTTAAGTACATAAAATCATAATCGTGTGAAGATTATTCGATAATAACGTGTCACATTATGCGGGACACGTAATAATTCTCGAACCATCAACCTAAGAGCGGACATATATATGTCCGAGAACGTGGCAACATGTCACCACCTAAGGTATGTTATAAAGCCTAGTTTAATGGTGTACAAGTTAATATTCAAAGACCACACTTAGAACGAATAACAATATTGTTACAAGTTATATTACATAATTCATGGTTATAAGTATTGATAACATGTAAGATAACATGCAACATCTAAGGTAAACTTATACTAGATATTTAACTTACAAGAACACATTAACTATAGAACTAACACATAAATAAGTCATAAGAGGACATGTAACACATGACTTATATTAATAGTGTACCAACTAGCTAACATGATATTATTAAATACCAAGTTAAAACTAACACCAACATTAAACTATTGCTGGCTGGTTAATAACAACTAAAAAGGAAACATTAAGACACTTAAATATCCCTTAAATGGGACATTCATTATCTACACATACACACATTAAGCTATATACTGAAACAGCAAAGAAATCTGGCAGCATTGGCATATGCCATGTCCGAAAATCCTGCTGAAACAGCAAGTAGTATTCATCTCTGTCCAGATTCTTGGAGCTAGTCGTTGGCCACCCATCCTTGTCAGCTTGAGCAACAAATCCCCATATACTCACACACTCATGGGCATGCAATGGAGCGTTTAAACAAAAAAATCTGTGTAACTCCACCAGAAACATGTAGAACAGAAAGCAAACTGCAGACCATTCTCCCTTGTTTTGTTCGGTAACCTGCAAGCATTTCTGATTTGGACCTTCTCTGCATGAGTTAGCAACAAAAATAAACTACTCTCTCAGACACACACAACCTGTGCCATTTTGATCTCAGTAAAAGCAGTTTAGATGACCAGAGATGGGCACCAGATTCTGCTCTTTCACAAACTTTCACACATGCACACAAACTCTCACAAACTCCTTTGGAACTTACAATCAGTAACAAATAATTAATTTGTTGCCCATCAACCCCTCACGCTTGTACATGAACCGTAAGCCCTTACATTCTCTCTGTGCATGCTCGGTTTCCCTGTGCTCGAGCTTCTGAAAAAAAAAGAACTGGAACAGCTCAAGGCTAACTAACGAGATAAATAAGCTACTGCACTCCCGTTGATCCCCCCACTCTTTCGGGTTCAAAAAAAAATACCAGTGACCAGCACTATAACCTTCCACAATCTCACGCCTCCTTGGTCTTCCATTACAGTTTAGATTTTGGCTCAAGTTTCTGAAAATCTGGAGCAACTAAGCGTGAAACAGCAAGGTAATTAGAGGACGAGTTCTTCTCCTCCTACCATTGTCCTTTCTGTCCGTAAGACTAACAGTTTTTTATTCTTTTCCTCCCCCAACCATTCACGCAGGTGTAACCTTCTGTAAATGATCCTATGAGTGTGCTGGAGAACCCCAGTAATCCACTCCATTCTTTCTCATTCCAGGCAAGGTAATGTTTACCGGTTTGAATCTCTCACATCAGTTTTCTTTCCTTGCGCTTTCTTCTGTCTGAAACTTCTACTCAAGCCACTTTGATCCTTCTCATTTCTTTTTTCACCCAGAGCCCTCATTTAAATACTAATGAAGTCTTGGAAATTTCTGTAACCAGTCCTCTCCAAGATCTCTCCAAGGTAAGATCAAAAGAAAAAGAAAAAAAGAAAAGAAAACATTTGTTTCAATCTTACTTTCTATTTCTCATTTTCAGTCCCCAAGCATGGCATCTGTCACTTAGGTGTTCTCCCCTTGTTTTGCATTAAGGCCTCCTTCAATCCACCCACGAAGCATTCAGACACCACTTGGAAAAACAAATCTCTCAATCATGGGATGGCCTCTAAGGTAAAACTCCTCTAACCCGTGTGAAGATTCTATTCCTGAATACTCCACTTCCAGAGGTGATATGATAGGGGTTTGGCTTGATTAATGCCTTTAAATTGTGCCAAAATATTTACAAACTGCCGATCATAATACTTAGGGTAAACCTGGTAACAATAAGTTAGAAATGACTAAGGAAAGAATTGTTTGTGGGCTGTATTAACAACAGCAAGAAATCCGTGGCAGTTGGGCTGGGATATGGTGCTTTCTGGTGTCGAGTATAAGTGAAATTGGCCCTGGGATAAAAGCTAGCAAATGCATGTTGCAGTGAGAAATTAATGTATCAGTCATTTCAGAGTTAAGCAACTAGATAAATGATTCAAAAAAATCTGTATGAAACAGCTGATGAAACTAGTGCAGAAACATAGTTCTGCTTTAGCAGTCTCCAATCTGCTAAAGAAACTTCAGTGTAGTAATCCTCTTGCCTTAGGCCATGTTTTGGAGTCAAAACCCAGAGTAGGCGCTTAAGTAATTGGGTGGGCATTTTGGAAAAAAAAAACTGTAAGTCAAACCATGAACAACAGAAAGAGATCGAAGAGAGTTTATCAGCTCATACTTGCAGTTTTCTATTTCAGTTTCTCTTCAGGTTCTGTGTAAAGAAGTTCAGAGGAGAGGCCCTTGTTGCTTTGGGCATGGTTGAGTTTAGAACCTTGATTAAACAGCTAAGTAAGTAACTATACAATCTAAGAGAAACTAGAAAAAAAACAACATCGTGAACAGAGAAATGTAATAGAATCAGAATATCATATTGTTTTTCTTGTGCAGCGTTTCAGTTCTCAATTCTGCAGGATTAAGTTACCAAGTTGTTAACAGGTCGTGCAGTTTTAACAATGGGTCTAAATCATGGCTAATACACTTACCTAAGCTGGTACACACTTTGGGAAGGATGTAAATCGGTGTGGGTGAACAAAAAAAAGAAAGAAAAACTAAAACTAGATGAAGTAGAATATAGGAAGGATGTTTCAGTTTTCTGAGAGGAGTGCTCCCTGTATAAACGAATTCCAGGGTGACTAAGGGGGTTGTAGTGGCTTGATAATGAGTCTACAGCAGTGATAATACATTTATCTAGGTTGGGCTATTCATGGGGGAGGTTAAGAGACAGTTTAACAGACATGAAAGAAGGAATGAAGAAGAAATATAAAAGTACTGGTTTCAGATTTTCGGTTCTTGATTGTTTCTGTATACTATAATACAGTTGTTGTAGGAATATGATAGGCCTGGAAAATGAACTTAGACCCTGGTTAATATATCCACCTAAGGGTATAAACACTTTGGGAAAAGTTATAAAACAATTCAACACAATAAAAAGAGGAACTCAATGGGAGTATGCACAGATTCATGTTTTCGGTTTTTCTCTGATTTTTGTTTCAGTATAACTGAATTTCAGAAGAGTTAAGAGTGGGATGATGCTTAAAAATAAACCCAAACCATAGCTAATGACTGTAGCTAGGTTAGCAAAGTGTTTTGAGAAGGCTAAACACCAGTTGAGCTAACTAAAATAAGAAGCAAGAAGAGGTATGTAGAATGTGGTTTCAGATTTCAGTAGATTGTAGTTTCTGTATAACTGATTTATAGAGGTTCTAGGAATGATATAGTGGGTTGAGAACTTGCCCAGACATGGGTTAAGGGGTGAACTGAGTAGTTATACACATTCGAGAGAGTAGAGGTCAGGAAATTAACTGCAAGCAAGAAACAAACAGAAATGTACCAATTATGTTCAATTCCTCTTTCTGTAAATCTTGCCTCTGTATAAATGACTCACAGGTGGAGTATAAATGTTGTATTGGGTAGTTAATGGATCTGAACACACCTGATACGTATGAGTAAAACTACAAGCACTTTGGGAATGATTTAAGTGTCAGATAATCTATAAAAACTATGATGAAAAAAAGAGAGAGAGTGCTTAGCTAAAGGTTGCAGCTTCTATTCCTGGAACTTGTGCTTCTGTATAACTAGGTTACAGGAGTGCTAAGAGTGTTGTGGTGGTCTAAAAGTGAACCCAAGATATTGCTAAAGAGTGAGGTAAGTTGTTGTTTTCAGTTGGAAGGCTGGAAGTCACTGAAGTACCAACTAAAGGGAGGAATAAGTAAGAATCACACAGATTATGTTTCAGATTCTTCTACAACAGTGTTGCTTCTGTGTAACCGTAATACAGTTGGTGTAGGAGTAGGGAATAGGTCTAGAAACAAGCTTGGTACATGGCTAACATATCTAACTAAGGGTATAAATACTTTGGGAAAAGTTATAAAACGAATTGGTGCAGTAACTAGAGAACCCAATGGAAATGTGCGTAGGATTGAGATTTCAGTTTTCTGAATCTGGTTTCAGTATGGTTAGCTTCTAGAGGTGCTTGGTGTGTGGCGTGGGTTAAATAATGAGCCCAAAACAGTACTAAAACATCTAGTTAAGTTGAGGAAACACTCTGGGAAGGATAAACATCAGTAGATGCAATAATGGAGAAGTTAAGTGAGATTCAACACCGAAGCCACGTTGCAGTTTTATTAATTTTGGGACTTCTGTATAAAGGGGTTTTAGGGGTATTTGAAAGACTATATTCTTATGATAATAGGGTTAAAACATTGCTAACCTATTTAGCTAAGGGGAGAACACATCTTAGGCGATTTAAAATCCTTCTTTGGTAAACTTGTCACAAGGTGGTGGGTAAAATATTCTAAAGCATTAGTTAGAGAGGGAACTTAGTAAACGTATAAAACATCAATGTAAATGCCCTAGGGGTAAGCCAAAGTTTAAGGTTAATACTTGGAGAATTCTAAGGGATAATATCATCTGAACATTCAACAAAGAATTCACCTAGGGAACGACCCCAATAAAATGAAATAAACTAGGGAAATGTCACAAGGGTTGTCACATGAAATTATAACTGACAAATTGTTTTGATCAACGATAGGACCGTAACGAACGCCAACCGGGACCCCGTGTGTGGGAGACAACCCTTGCTTCTTATCTAGGTATGGACATGTGTGGTTCGTATGTTGTCGTGTTACACGGCTTGTTTGCTGTGTGCCTTGTGTGAAAATGACCATAAGATCAAAGCATGAAATTCGGATTGTTGCTTATCTTGCTTATATGATTGCTATATCTTTGTTGCATATAATTTGCGCGCACACAGTAGTTTAGTCCCTTCTCGTTTATAGAACTTTGAGATGGAACATGATGAACTACGTAAACAAAACAAAAGAACTATACAAAGAGAAAACTCCTCTCTACCTATAGAGGACCGCTAATGACACCCACTATGGTGTCGAGATTATAATGATAATGAAAAGTAAAATACCAACTGGTGAAACACGAGGATAACCCGGGAAGACAACAGCTCGGGCCGCGCGGTATGGATGATCGGGAGTTAGCATCTGCATCAGATCCTTCAACCGTCTATGGTGGAACATATTTTGGGGGTCCCTGGGTGACCCCGCTTTCTCAGCACATCCTGGAGTCTAGAGGTGACTCCGCTTTCTCGACCCCTTGCCGTCGGGAATGGAGGATTGACATTTGGTGGAGCATTTGGAGTCTAGAGGCGACTCCACTTTCTCGACGGATGATGCCGGGAATGGAGGAATTTGCTATGGAGGAGACGTCCTCCAACGTTCGGTGATAAAATAATTCACAAATAATCCTTAAAGAAACAAGGAAAGATTAGCACCTACATGATATGGTCACGGGATCTAACTATATCCCCAGACCTGGTGCAAGGAAAGAGAAAGAAAATACACATTATGGGAGCAAGAGAAAAGAAATGAAAACACACAGCGCTCGAATGATCCCATAGTGAGTATCAGGAGCATAACATACCTATGCACACGTTTTATTATGTACATGATTGTTGTTGCGATACTAGCAGCTTGTTGTGCTTGGTTGTGTGTTTGATGTGGCTATGACGCCAACATGTTATGCTTGGTTGCTTGTTGTTAATGCTTTTCTACCTTTGAGTGCGTATGAAACCATGATGTATTTGGCCTGCTTTACTCTTTATTATAGCATGTAAATTGACTTAATAATATTCAACCAAGTAGTCGTGTAGCCCGGCAACATACGGGCTACACACGTTCATACTCAGCATAGTTTGCTGAGTCCTTTACAACCCAATTTTTTTCAGGTATTGTGCTGGACGATAACGGAGCGTAGGCGGGATGGCTACCATGGGGGTAGTCTATCAGGGCATGACTTTTAAGTTTGTAGTAGTAGGTGTAATGTATGGGTTGTTACTAAACCCGAGATGTAATTCTTAGTTTATGATTTGGTAATTTTGTTGTAGACACTCGGTATTTGGGAATTGTACTTTATGTTGTATATGAGTTTTGATAAAGGGCTGTTTCCAGTCATACAGACCGTAACTTGGTGTTGGAAGAGTGGTCGTGTCAACCACGTGGGTGGTTGGCGTCTGTGACACCCGGATGGAGTCTATTCTGCAGCATAGTTAACTTGTAATATGGCGAGGAACGATGTTTGTATTGTTGGATGTTTATTCGGGGGTGTTACACCGTAGATGCACACCTTCGGTGTTGTGAAAAAAGTGGGGAAGCCCAAAGAGGATAGCATGCAAGCCCTACCCCTTTGCGGCAACCTGGGCCCGAGCCCCAAGCACTTCTCCAGATCGACTTTTGCATGTTTGTTCAAAAGGTTTAGTGAGAACATGTTAGGCTTGCATGTAACCCTAGTTTGCTCATATGATCAGCCCACTGCCAGCCCTAGAAATTTATAGGAGCTTTCCCTAAATCCAATTCAACCCAACCCGAATTCGCGGCTTTATTGTTTGTGGCCTAAAGGCCCAGCTTGGTTTAAATAAGTAAGTTATTTGTCTTGGCTTATGGCCCTTTCTTTGGCCAAAAATTTCGATCATTCATCTGGGCCCATTTTAGGTCTAGGCCCATGAAAAAGAAATCAACTCTAACTTGAGGTAATTTACAAGACTCAAAAATCAATCAAGCCTTTCCATCAAAACTTTTTCAGCCCAGCAGTCTATTCATATACTCTCTTCTGGCCTATGGCCGCATGTCTCGCCCAAACACATTATGGCCCAAGTGCCACATTCTCAAAACAATTATGGCCCAAGCCACACTTACAACTCAAAACATTCAGGCTCGGGCACTTATCCATTATTCAAATAACATTCCGGCCCAAGCACCAAGTCATAGTCCATAAATCATTTCGGCCCAAGTGACAATTCACAACGTATGAATCATTCTGGCCCATGTGCCTCACTTTTAATTCATTCAGCCCCAAATGCTTATTCACTCACATTTTGGACCAAGTGTCGTGAAGCATCCAAGCCCAAGTGCCTATCCTCATTCGTTAAATCATTTAGGCCCAAGCACTAAGCTTTCAGTTCAAAAGAGATTCAGGCCCAAGTGCTCACTCACATTCATGAAACCATTTCCTGCCCAAGGGCCCCGTCACCAGTCAAGAGACATTTCAAGTTCAGATTTCTCAAAAGCCTACCCAGAATTCGTGGCGAGAAGAAGAAAACGATCATGGTCATCTCAACGATGTCCCGATGGTCGAGAGCTCGAGTCTTTGGCATGTTGACGTCAAACGGTTGGGCAGCATTTGAATTTAATAAAAAGTCTAGGATTCACATGTATTCTACTACATAACCTGCCATGACATTCATATTTCAAATGTATCACTCAGAATTTTCAAAGAATGATCGTTTTCAAATCACTAAGAGGAAACAATGGTTTTACTAAATCTTCTTCTTCACAAGCAAACAACTTTTTATAGTCCGATATTTTCAAATGTCTTTTAAGATGAGATTTCATTTCTCGGCACAAATTTGTTTTATGTTCCTTAAAGGATGAACATGCTATGCCCAAACACCACAACTCATTTCTGAAACCTTAAAAAAACCCACAAAGCGATTGCAGGCCACACTTGTCAAAATTGTCATCACAAATCACCCGAAGCAACTCCTCAAGCATGTCCTATAAAGTTTTCACGAGTCATTCAAAATTCAATTCACCACAACTCCTCATTCAAAAGCATTCAAAAGGTTTGTCAAACGATCCTAAATTAATACTAGGGCAATCTAAGTTTAGGATCGTTGTCTTTAAATATTTCTTTTAAACGTGTGAACAAGTCTCCGAGTGAAACATTCACGAGAGTGTCTTGAGCAGTCAAACCATGAGTGAACGAGCATGCCATTTTCACACGTCTTTAGTGATGCCATACACAAAAGTGAGGTACATGGTATAACTCTGACCGAAGGACATAATTTGTAAATCTAAGCTTAGACTTGTGAAAAGTAACAAAGAACGGGTACTCAACTATCAGGAATGACGAAGCACCTAGGTACAGCACCACATAGCTAAAAGGTTATGAGACCTTGACATTAAACCCTAGGCACCCCCGTTAAGATTTTCATATATCTCCCTTTTTGATATATTAAACTTCACAAAACAAGACAACCCGTGATAAATATCCGACCCATTGACTAAAGGAAGCGAGGAGACCAACTCTCAGATGGAAACTTCATCAGTCCGAAAGAAGCAATGTCGATACTAGCATGATGAAGCGATCCGCAAATGGTCCCAAAGTGACATAGGATCTGAAGATCTCACATCAAAACAGCTCTCGAAGTTCAAAACTAGGAAACACAAAAACCCCGAAGAAGAAGAAAGAAAAAAGAAAGAAGAAAAGAAAAAGGATAAAAAAGGAAAATATGAAAAGCCTCAAAGAAATCTAAATGTCAAAAAAGAAGAGCAATGGTGTTGAGGACGTCTTCAAAAGTTCAAAGTCCGAAGTTCAAAAGAAAAGTCAACACAAAGTAGCCAAACGACTTTAAGATAGAAAAAGGTGAATCTGAGAGAAGGCGCAAGTTGCAGCTTCGATCACACGTTTAAGCTCCACATAGCTAAAAAATTCCTCTGTGGTCCCGTTGTCATTCATCACACCCCATGGCCACGTTATAAGCCTTAAAGACTTCCGACTTGGTAGTTGTGTATCCATCATGTGAAAGTAACAGATCGAATGCATAAATCCAACAAATGTTGAATTCAGTGGTCTAGAAGTTTTGGCCGACAGTAAGAAACACGTGCAAAGCCCAATCACGATTGATTGTAGGTTAGGAAGCCCTATAGTAAATACAAGCCTAAACCCCGTGAGAACGAGAATTGTTTCACAAATTTAAGAAAATACTGAGGGTGATCGATCATTTTGATCGATCGCCACGAGCTTTAGCTCAGATTGTCTAACGAAAAAATGCTAGGGGCAATTGTTGGTTCCAACCATTGTTATGAAAAAACCAATTGAAACCTAAAGCTTAAGCCCATCACAAGCTTTAAGCACCACCACACCTCAGGCCCGTCATAAGTCTTGATCCTTCACACAAACATCCAGGCACATCATAAGCCATACCTTCACATCATTCCACCGAGGCATGTAAGAAGCCCTACCTTCACATTATTCCACCTAGGCACGTCATAAGCCCTACCTTGTATCACTAATCTAGGCACGTCCTAAGCCCTAACTTCACGTAATTCTACCCAAGCACGTAATAAGCCCTACCTCCACATCATTCTACCCAGGCACGTCATAAGCCCTACCTTGCATCACTCATCTAGGCACGTCATAATCCCTACCTCAAATCATTTCATCCAGACACGTCATAAGCCCTACCTTACATCATTTCATCCAGGCACGCATAAGCCCTACCTCACATCATTTCACCCAGTCACGTCATAACCCTGCATCACATCATTTTATCCCGGCACGTCATAAGCCCTACCTTGCTTCATTCATCAACGCACGTCATAACCCCCACCTACCATATAGCATTTTCAAGAGAGCACGTTCATCTTTCAAGTTCGAAAGATTTTAATCACCGTCACGTTTGGCATCCCAACTTTCAACTTTTTACATCTACATTTTTACATTTTGGAATAAGTTCTGGTCCCTAAATGCATTCAGCTCACACCATTCATCATCACATCAAACACATTGCATCATGAAACATATCATCTTCATTCATTCAGGCACAAATAAGCCTTGGCTTTTCATCTTTTAGGCATGAATACGCCTGACTTTGCATTTGCATGACACATAGCCGACGCCTCATATAGTCTTGCCAAATTGACGAGGTGATGGCAATAAATCTTCCTATGTTATGCTAACTTGTTTTGGGATTAACGAATGGTCGGCAAAGGCAATAAATCCTCGGGGTTTATACCAGGAGTTATCCTTGCACACCGGTTAGGGGGGTAATGATGATAAATCCACATAGGGTATAACCAGGATCATTGGCGCGGGTTTCGGTCCCCCAGATGTGCCCGAACATCATTTGCATATAATCCTCATATCATCCTCATTCGCATATCATCCATATAATATTTCACTTACATATCCCCTTCATTTGGACAACATCTTCATTCACATATCGTCTACATTTCACTTTAGTCATTTTTAAGGTTCTCGACACCTTAGATGCACTATGTAGTTTTAGTCATTTCCAGGTTCCCGACACCTTAGATGCTCGGTGTAGTTTGTCATTTTCAGGTTTCCGACACCTTAGATTCTCTACGTAGTGTGTTCATTTTTAGTTCAACTCACTCTTCATATTTTAGGTAGTTGGCACCTTAGAATATCCCAACAATCTCAGACCTTTCTCTTAGATAGCTAGCGCCTCAAAATAGCTCAGCATAATCAACGGATTCTCACCGGAAACTCAGGAAAATAAGCAGATTCTTTAAGGCTGGGAAAATTTTTGGGTATCACTCAAGCATCAACTAGTCTTCTCATCTTTATTAAAAATTCTAGTTGACTGGAGGGGGCAATCTGTTATACCCAAAATTTTGATCGCGGGAAAATTTCTTTTTTGAAGGGTAAAATGGTCAAAAGACGCGAAATCCTGAGTTTGATTAGGATGTTTTTAGAATTTTCTGTCCTTGCATGATTAGCTCACACATCTCAGAATGATTATGGCAGCTCAATCATCACAAGGGGCATTTTTATAATTTTGGGAATTTTTATTCTAAAAAATTAGCTTTTAATACATATTATAAGCTAAATTTTTTACAATATAAAGTCCTTATATTAGAAAAAATATCAATAAAAAAAGGCTTCCATTCAATAAATAAAACTTTTCAATCTAGTCATCAAGCTCATCTATGACCAAAAGCCTAACAAGTTTTATTTGAAGCCCAAATCCCTAAATAAAAGGAATATATGAGTCATCTCATAACTTTCTCTCTCCTTCATAAAAGGCTCAAATTAACTTGAAACATTTTGAAATTGTAACACATGAAAATGATGACATTTAGAGCATAATGGTATTGGAATTTTGAATTTCCAATAATTTCCTATTAAATTATGAACAAATCTAATAAAAATTTGATTTAAAAATAGTCCCTTATCCAAAAATTGCAATTCTTCATTAGAAAAATCGGAAATACTCTCTGTTACATGATGGAGAAATCTCATGGTCAGATTTTTTTGGAAGTTACTTACCAAATCCCGGTAAACTTGGCTCCTTTATCAAGTTTACTATATCTTTATCAATGTCTATATAAGAGATCTTTCCTCTTAACTTAGTAGACATCCATAAACCCTAAGAGATCAGAAAATCCAGCCGTCCTCAAACTTCCCATGTTTTTACACTCCTGAACCTCGACTCAATACCGAAATTCCACACCAAAACAAGTTTTTTGAACTCCCATTACCACGTAAATCATCAAACACCCACAAAACCACCGCCAAAACTTGAAGAACACAGTCACCAACCAAGGGTTAGAAGCTCGGGTTGAAATCAATCTGGAACTGCTGCCGACAAGCTTCTGAAGATTCCTGACATGAAGGAACTCCTAAATCCTGATGGCAAAAATAGCTTAGGAATTGAATTTTCTAACTCTACTGAGTTTAGTATATTCTCTATTCAAATTTAGGACTACATCAACTTTTTCAGCTTCTGAATTAGGGTTTATTTATGTTTCTTCCTTCTTACTTGTTCATTAAGCTTCATATTGAATTCAAACTCAAACTCAAAACTTTTTATTACTAACATATTGAGAATATTTCAGGCTACATACCCATAAAATATGAGCCAAAAACACTGTTGGAAAATGCCCGAACGTCACTGTCCGAGGGTGGTTTGTACCCACGGATGTTACGTCCGGGGTCCCAGACGCCTTGTCTGCAACCACAGACTCCCTCAAATGGTGGTGGGATAATTTTATTTTTCAAATTTAGGTTTTTTCATACCAAGTTTAGGCCCACGAACACCCTGTCTGTGGCCCTGGACTCTTTAAAATTTTGTTTTCCACAATTTCAATTTTTCTATTTACTTACTTTAATTAGAGTCCATGGGTATTGACATTAGGTCCGTGACCACGGACATTTTAAAAAGTTTACCTAATTCGGCTTCCGAAACCCTAGTTTAGGTAATTCAATTTTTCACTTTTCAATTATGTCAAAAAATGTTAAAAAATACAAAAATACAAAAAGGCATGCACTTAGGTTAAACTGACTTCATAATAAGCCATAAATGACATAAGTAGAGGAAAAACGACTTAGAAGGGTAGTGAAAGTAATTTGAACCCAGATAAGTTGTATACCAAGCCCCCAAAATGAACTCTAACCTTTCCTAATTTACTGTAGGTGAAAATTAGGTGGCGACTCATAATAGGTTCCAATAAGCTAGCTTAATTTTTAATCATTATTATTTTATAGCATAGTTATGAAGCTTAGGTTATAAGTGGACCTATAACCAGATCAGATCCTAATCAACTCGAACCAATATAGGATAAGGTTCAAAAACCGAGGCTCACACCATCATGCAATAAAGTTGGTTCTACATCCTCATATCCTTCATGGGCCAAACCCATTTAGATTTAAAAATTGCTAGGTAAGAGATGAAGCCTGTCGGGTGCTTGTCCAAAGAGTATGGAACTCTACCAGTGCAGGGGGTCAGGGTTATCTTTCAAAAGGCTGCTCTTTATGGGGATGCGCTTCGTAGTTGGGGGAGGGAAATGATACACCAAGAAAAGAAAGAAATTTGGCGAGTTACACGGAAGTTAGATGAAGTTTCTACGGGTTTACCTACTGAAGAAAATGTGTCAGCTTAGGGAAATCTGTCTAGAGAACTTGATGGCATGCTACAGAAGGAGAAGATCCAGTGGTATCAAAGATCCCGTCAGCGTTGACTTTCATCTGGTAATCGTAATACTAGTTTTTTTCTTTAGTAGATTCCATGCTCATGCAAGAAAAAATATGATTTACAATTTAAATAGAGAGTATGGTGTTGTGGTGTCAAGTTGGGGAGATATTGAGGCGGTTGCCCGCGGGTATTTTTAGAACCTGTTCACTTCATCTAACCCAGAGCCAAATTATCATGTGTTTGCTTGTGTATAAGGTAGGGTACTATGAAGTTGCTTGATTTTATGGGTAAGCCATATGAGCGGAAGGAGGTGGTTCATGCCTTAAAGGAAATGCACCAATGCAAGGCTCCTAGACCAGATGAGATCAATGGTATGTTCCTTAAAACATACTGGAGTATAGTAGGAAAGGATTTTATTATTGAGGTTTGGCTTTTTAAACTTTGATGTTGTCCCTACAAATTTGAATCATCCATACCTAGTCCTAATTCCAAAGAAAAAGTATGCTCGACTCATGGTCGATTTCCGCCCAATTTCCCTATGTAAAACAATTTATCATGTCATTTCAAAAAATACTAGTTAATCGAGTTAAGGATACTATGCCATCGATTATTATTGAATGTCAAGCTGCTTTTGTCAAAGGAAGGTTGATTACTGATCAGATTGTTGCGGGACATGAAATTTCAAATCTCATAAGATATTCTAAGGCTATAAAAAGGGGATCTTTTGCATATAAGGCCGACACGTCAAAAGCTTTTGATCATATTGAATGTGATTTCTTATTTAATGTGTTACAAAGCATGGATTTTCATCATCGTTGGAATGCCTTTGTTAGAAAGTGCCTTTCCTCTGCCACAATGTCTGTTTTAATAAATGGCTTCCCTGGGCAGGTTTTTACGCCATAACGGGGGTTGAGATAGGGGGATTCGCTCTCTCCTTACTTGTTCATTTGTTGTATGGAGGTGTTAGTTGCTAGCTTGAATCTTGTATATGATATGGGTATATAAGGGAATTAGAATGAGGGGTCCTAATGATTATATAACTCACCAGTTTTTTGCAGACAATTATGTATTGTTTGGTGAGGCTATAAAGGACAATGCTACTGAGCTTGCCAAAATTTTGAATGATTTTGAACGTGCTTCTGTTCAATGTGTGAAAATAATTCAAGGGTCATGTTTTCAAGTGGGGTTCCATCTCAATTGCGTAATCAGGTGATAGCTAGCTTAGGAACCTCTGAAGTAGAGGATTTTGGATTATGTCTTGGGTTTCCAAGTAAAGTTAGGATTAATAGACGATAATGCTGGCCATCGGTTCTGAATAGAACCGGAACCGCTGAATAGAACCGGAACCGGTCGGAACCAGTTCGGAACCGAAACCATGGTCAACCGAAGTGAATACAAATACAGGTTTTGGGATTCAAGACCGAACCAGGCTTGGAACCGGAACCACTTAGAACCGCTTAAAACCGCCTGGAACCACCCTTGGATTCAGAACCGCAGAACCAGAACCGAAACCCGTGGAGCCAGAACCGGAACCGCCCAGGAACCGGTCAAGCTAGCCATTGGTCAATAGGCAAAACGACATCATTTTGGTCCGAACTGGCCAGATTCGTCTAGAACCGCTTAAGAACCGGCCGGAACCGCTCTTGAACCGGCTATAACCGGAACCGGAATCTCTCTAGAACCGACTGGAACCGGTTTTTTGAGCGAATCGAAAGCGAATAAAACCTTCTGAATCGAAACCACCCCGGAACCGCCCCTGACCGGTTCTGAAGCCGAATACACATATCCCAGAACCAGAACCGGCGGAACCGGAACCGTGGCCACATTAATAAACGACATGCTTTTGAATACATTAACTACTAAGTTGTTAGTAAAATTCAAAGTTGGAGTAGGATAGTCTTGCAGCCAGGGAGGGTATTTTAATAAAATCTATTTTACAGGCCATCCCCTCTTATGTTATGAGTGTTATTAATATTCCTAAAGCTCTGTTAAAGTGCATCCCGCAACTTATAGTGCGATTTTGGTGAGGAGGAGGTTTTAGAAGCAGGCCAATCGTTTAAGTTGAAGTGGGAGGGCTAGGCTTTCGTATTTATTATGTCTCAATCAAGCTTTACTAGCAAAGCAATGCTGGAGAATTCTAACATGTCCAAAGTTGTTAACATCAAAGGTTATGCGGGCTAGGAATTTCCCTTAAGGTCATCTGCTAGGGGCAAATCTAGGAAGTCACCCGAGCCCTGTTTGGCATGCATTGCATGCCAGTCTTTAGCTTGTTGAGGAAGGGGCTTACAGGGTGATTGGAGATGGGGCTTCTACAAGGCTTGTTTGATAAATGGGTTATTAGGAAATATGGAGGGAGGCCTTTGTTTGGGACATGAGTTTGCAAGGTGGGAGGGCCTAGTCAATTGGTTAATTAATTTTGAAGCGAGGGTTTGGCGAAATGAGTTGGTCAAGCAATGGTTTCATAATGAAGATGCAAGCGTGATATGTAAAATGGGTTTGAATCAGGATGGAAATAGTCAATGTATGGATAGATGGGGTTGACTGTATTCTAAGGCTAATGAGTTTACGGTTAACTATCTATGACCATTAAGGATTCTATTGAACAGGGGTCTATAACTTGTCCTTTAGGGAAGGTAGTCACATCTATATGGAAATGTAGTATACCTCAGCGTGTAAAGGAATTTGGATGGAAAGTTATTCACAGGATAGTACCGTGCAAGGCGGTTATTTAGTTCAGATGCCTAGGTCTTTTAGATAAATAACCTATTTTGTGGCAGCTTTGAGTCACTTATGCATGTCTTTACACAATGTCCTAGGGTTGATGCTTTATGGGAGGCAGTTGGACTTGTTATGCGAAATTGGCTGCGCACTCATGGTGCATTTGCCACTAGTTTATGGACAAATGTACTCTTTTACCTATTTGTGAGTTATCTAACTTGCTTATTTTGTTATGAGAACTTTGGTTTGATCGTTGCCAGGTGCTGCTGGTGATAAGTGTCCAAATGAGCATGTTTTATAGGTGTATTTCATATATTATATTAGCACTTTTCTTGCTCATTTCTCCACTTTGGTTAGTTTTCCTCTAATTTATGTTTTATTGGTTATCTTACAGATTTATTGGTTAAACATGAGGAAAACCAAGCTAGGAGCAAAGTAGACGAAGAGACGAACGCATAGGCGCAAACGGATCTTAAATCGGAGCTGAAACGAACATTTTGGAAGCAAACGAATTTTCGTCCGAACCAGGTCGGTTCGGACACTGCAAATGGGACGTCCGTGGCACGTCCGGGTAAAAAAGCACGGACACAAAACAAGGACGCGTTCTCCGCATAAAATCGAAGCGTCCGAACCACACTGGTCCGGACAGTGGTTCGGACGCGTCAAAATGAAGCTCACGTCCGTGGAAAAAAGCCAGGACAGGAAAAGAAGAGATAGAGCTGTCCGCTCAAATTTGGCCGGACAAGTTGAAACCTGTCCGTGGCGTGTCCGTGGATTTAAGGCCGGACAGAAGAAGAGAGACCATGCTGTCCGTGGAAATAAGGACGGACAAGAAAGAAATATTTGTGGCATGTCCGTGGAGAAAAGACAGGACGACAAATAGAGGTGCAACCCAGATCCAGAATAATTGACGCGCCGACCGTCTTCCCCGTTTTTCCTGCGGCGCCTGAAAACATATCTATCTACTCCATCAGCAATATCAGGCGCCGGCGCACTCCTTAAATTCCTCACGCGTGTTCCAATGTCTTCTTCCTCCTCCTTTCTTCTATAAAACCCACGCTCCTTCTGCTCAAATTAATCATCCCTTCAAAAATCCAAAGTTCATCATACACGGGAGATTGAAGAAAACAGACAATCGACCACAACACAAACCACACCTACGATCCATTCCATCCTCTTATCCCCCACTTCTCCATTTTATTTTTATTCTTCATTCCACCACTCAGCAGAAGCAGGATAAGAAGAGAGAAGAGAAGCAGCTGGAGCAGAGCGGCCGCACTCCCCTCCTCCAGCACTCCAAAATAATGGCTACTTCTATCTTTATTTTATTTCATTCATGTTAATGTCCTTTTTTTATTTGTATCCTAGGACGGGTTTAACCCCAATAATTCAGACTTATTTATAATACCAAGTTTTCTTATAAATATTTGTTGTTCTCTTAAATTATTAAATGCTTAAGAACTGATCATTTTTACGCATTTACGGTTTTCTCTTATTTCAATGATTTTGTAAATTTGAGAATAGACCACAAAGAGAGACAAACATTAGATATTATCTCCTTGATTAGCAGATAAAATCCATCGATGTTATTAAAAGAATTCTTGCTTAATGCTAATTAATGATTTTAGACTTTTTCTGATTGTTTAAAAAGTCTATTGAATTAATTAAGAGTTGTCCTTATCTAGATTTAGGAAGGCCATAAGATAAATTCTTAAACAGACAATAGAGCAAATTAGGATTATAATTAATGGCTGTACTTAAATAAATATTTATTACTTGTCTCATTTATTAAACTTGTTTTTATTCCTTTCAATAAATATTGTTAAAAATGCTTTACGCGACAAACTACTGCATTTTTATGGTAACTATCAACACATGATTTTGAGATAGTCAAAGTACCACAAAGGAATAAACCTTGGTATTACACTCCGGATTGAGCAGGAAAATACTGAGGCTATTATTAAGAGTTCGTAACTTACCCTTATTAACTCTAATAGACAATAAATAATTGAGACATGGTTATAAATTTGTTTAAGTAATTTAGGCAATTCTCCCGCTATCCTAGGATACCTTTTTCCATCCATTCAATACACTACAGTTTTATCTAAGCTTTTAATTATTTTTATTTTCCCAACACCAAGATTGCCACTAGCTAAACCCCCAATTTACATTTTATGCACTTTTATTTATCTTCTTGTACATTTACTAACTTGATAATTAATTAGATAGTTGCGAAGTCTCTGTGGATACGACCTTGTTGTACTACAATGATTGGGTTCACTGCTCATAAGTAGCAAGATAGTTTAACTACTATTTTGCCCAACAGCTGGGCAGGGTAAGAGACTTGTAATGAGGCTGGTATCAGGCAGATGCTTTTCTTCAGGTGGCTATGGACAGGGGGAGCTTTCTGGCAATGGTTGGTCAAGTGGGAATTCACAGACATGCAGGATTTGGGTAGATGGTAGCTTCATCACCTTTGCTCATGGTCTCGGGGTCACACTAGTAGAAAAAAGATTTTAAATGACGCACTTTAAACCACGATTAATCACGTAACCGTCATTTAAAAACTTTATACCACGGTTATTATCATAACCGTCACATAAAGTGTCGGTGGGAGATTTTATACCACGGTTCCACGCAGAACCGTCGTATATAGCGTGACTTGATGCATTTTACCACGGTTCTGACGGGACCGTCATATATAGTTTGACGCGTTGTATTATATACCACGGTTCTAGGTGGAACCGTCATATATACTTTGACGCGTTGTATTTTAAACCACGGTTTTGTGACAACTGTCGTTTTTAGTCATGTTTAAACAACTTTAAATGACGGTTTCTTGGTAGAACCGTGGTATATAGTCTAAGCGGGAATTCAAATTTTCAGCGAAAATTAACGCGGGTCTTTCTCTTTCTTCTATTAGATATATTTCTCCCTGTTTACAACCAACACTGTCGAACAAGTCGAACATCCTCTCTAGCTAGCCTCAACTCTTCTTCTCTTCAACTCCTTTTTTTTTTTTGCAACCCACCGGTGAACATGGAGCGCGCCTCTTCTTCAACTTCGCAACCCACCGGCGAACTGGAAAACAAGGAACACATGCGCCTCTTATTCATGCTCTGCGCCTCTTCTTCATGCTCTGCACCTCTTCTTCACGGTAATTAATTTTTGCGAACAAGGAACAAATGCTCTGCGGCTCTTCTTCATGCTCTGCACCTCCTCTTCACGGTAATTTTTGCGAACAAGGAACACATGCTCTGCGCCTTGAAGAAGGAACACATGCTCGCCATCGAACAAATTCTCTGCGGCTCTTCTTCATGCTTTGCGCCTTGAACAAGGAACACATGCTCGCCGACGAACACGGCGATTGAAGGCGGCGCTAAATCGCCGGCGATTTTAGAAAAAAAAAGACTATAAACCACGGTTTTATGAATAACCGTGGTTTATTTGTTGATTTTATAAATTATATACCACGGTTTTACACAATAACCGTCATTAATACTCACTTTATACCACAGTCCGGGCTTTTAACCGTGGTATAAAGTCAATGATCTCACGGGAGAAAGGGGTCTTAAACGACGGTCAAAACGAACCGTGGTTTATAACCTTGATTTTAAACGACGGTTTTAAACCGTCGTTTATAGTCATTTTCAAATATACGACGAGTATTAACCACGGTTTGGAACCGTGGTATATAGGCAAAATAATCATCATTAAAAACATTTTTTCCACTAGTGTCATTGGTCGAGATGTAGAAGGGAGATTGAAGGCTATTGGTTCTGAGGGGGTAATGGATTTCAATCCCAGGTGTAGTTGAAGCAAAAGTTGTGCATTTTGGACTTGAATGTGCTCAGGTGAGGCGATCTACTCGAGTGTGTCTATATTCAGATTGTAAGTCTAATGTTAACTATCTTAATGGGGAGGGGCATGTTGTTGACGATGTTAGGAAGGAGTTAGACAAATTTTATTGTGAAGTGAATTCTTTTAAACATGTGGAGTTTGTATATGTAAGTAGGGATGCTAATATCTCAGCATATATGTTAGCAAATCTTGGTAGAAAGGAGCAGGGTCAAGATGTTATGGACTTTGGAAATTGTAGCTTTATGTGACTAATCACAAAGGTTTAAAGTTTTTGAAAAAAAAACAAACGTCCCTAACAGGCCCGGCTAAGAGGGTGTGCAACAGGAGCCACCGCACAGGGCCCCCACTGATCAGGGACCCATTTTTAAGGGTCTTGTTATTTTTAGCAATAGTTAAAAATTTATATAAAAAATTATACGTAAAAAGTTATAAAAAATATATATTTTATTAGTGAACTATATTATTGTATATAACATATAAAACAATAAATTAATTAGTAGTAAAAAATCTGGCACAAATATTACTCTATGTATATAAAAAAAATATTTTAATTATGTACAATATTTTTTATAAAATGAAATATTACCATTAGAATATGATATTGATAAATAAATCTTAAAATCTACTATTTAACAAATGTTTTTGTTAAAAATAGATTTTGATTAGATAATTTATTAATTAATAAGCTATGAATATCATTTAAATTACTATATAATTATTTTTTAAAATAATTTCTTCATATATAAAATTAATGTCTTTATATATTATGACTATGTACTTGGATCTGCACAGGGCCCCCTAATTGATTGAGACGGCCCTGGTCCCTAATTAACTTAAAAAGAAATACCGTACACCTTATCTCGCATATGAATTGGTGAGTACGTAATTGTTCTGAATTCAGATTGGACGAAACCAGATCTGAGGACCTGATCTGGAGCCATATCATTGTACCAAAATCCACTTCACACGATATACTGGACTAAAAATGGAAAAAGACGAAAAAGCAACCGACAAAGCTTAAAAATCTTAAAGCGTGCAGTTCGTACGTACATACAGTCGACCGCAAATACTTGGTTACACCTTACTGTAGCTAGTGTAGCTACATCCTAGGGGATCGAGGGAGCACGCGCCTGTTGTTTTCTGTTTTTTGCATTGCTTTTTTTTTTTAGATTTTTAGGAACTAAGGAGGGCAATTTCGATGCCACGGACCCTCTGCACCCATTATGGTGCAGTCATGTGATGTGGCAGGTCCAATCAGCTGTTGACTGGACTGTTTTGCTGACTGGACTGCATTTTTATTATATTAACTTTAAATGATTGTAACTTTTAATATATAAGTCCAAAATTAAAAAAATTATATCATTATTCACCTAAATTCAAGCTCTTCAAAACAAGACCAGTTATGAATATGTTTTGACAACTTAAAAAAAATTATTTTTACATGTATACAATGATACACTAAAATCATAATATAATTCATTAAAATTAATTTTATGATTCATTAACTGATAAGTGGGGAATTAGATTACAAACTTCGAAACCGATAAAAATTATTATTGTTTTGTAGTGTATTATTATTATTGTATGATATATTTTAAATCTTATATGGTGAATCATTTATTTTTCTTACATACCAAATATTGTTTTGTGGCACTGGTGGAACGCGACCCATTAATTACGGTCCAAAACCGTGTATAATTACGGTTCTGGACCGTAATCTACGCGGGCGTCAATAAAGATGGCGTTTTTTTAATTACGGTTTAAAACCGTAATTAAAGTCCCTTTTCCGGCCCGCGTGTCATTGACTTTACATTACGGTTATTTGTAAAACCGTGATCTAAAGTCCTTTGGCGCGCGCGAACCAAAGGACTTTAGATCACGGTTTTACAAATAACCGTAATGTAAAGTCGACACTTTAGATGACGGTTTTGGCAATAACCGTCATCTAAAGTCTTTTGGCGCGCGCGCCCAAAGGACTTTAGATTACGGTTATTGTTAGAACCGTAATCTAAAGTGTAATTTTTTTTTTTTATTTTTTTTTTTACAAATCTACACAATTGCAACAGAGACAGAATTGTAACAGATAAGCAACAGAGGGCAGAAACTGCACAATTGAACCCCCTGAATCAAATACCAACAACACAAATTCATTCTCTGCGCACAATTGCAACAGAGATAACATCTAATAAAGCACCAGATCGAAAATCTGTAACATATTCAATCTGTTACAAAATTGCAACAGAGATAACATCTAATAAAGCACCAGATCGAAAATCTGTAACATATTCAATCTATTACACAATTGCAACAGAGATAACAATTGCAAATTCATTTCTGCGCACAATTGCAACAGAAACATTCAATACAACAGCTAGAATCTGTTACAGCAAGCTAGCATAATTCATTACAAACAGAATCAGAGCAACTAACAAAAAATATAATTTGTTACACAATATAATCTGTTGCAGCAGCAACTAACAGAATCCGAGCAGCAACTAACAAAAAATATATGTTACATCGCATCAGAGCTAGCTAGTCTACCACTCCATTCTCATAAACATGGCTGCCATGCTCTCTCTGACATGCAACAAGTCGGCAGGACCATAAGTCTTGAATCTGGCATAATGCTCTTTAATCTGCAACAAGAAAGGAATGGAACACATAATGAGATTAAGATAAAGACACAAAAAATATGCCGAAAGAATTAAATACAAGACAGCGTTCGTATTACCTTGTCAATATCATTCTCAAAACTTCGAAGTACCCGCAGAACTCGTACATATCCCATCACGTAGTACCCCGCAACTCTTAGAATCCTTTTGGGTAGGGCACTAAATCACCAAAATTCACAAATGTAAAACAATTGTACAAAGATAATAGCAGCACGAATGAAATACATGAATTACCAAACCTTGATGTAATTGACGGTCAAATCACCAAACTCTCCCTGAGGGGTTTTTTTGTAACAACTGTTACATATATTAACAAAAGCGTTTAGCAAAATGAACAAGTACATTAATTTTGGTTCAAAAAACTTACAAACAATTAAATAATAATAAAAACTTACTCTTTGATTAAGTCTTCAGTGTTGAATTCTGTCCACTGCCCTAGTGGATCTAGAACGAGCAGAGTAGCGGTGGCAGCGCAGAATATAAACAAAGCCCAGTGGTGGCTACAATGTCAAATACAAAATGAAATGAGAAATGAAGGTAAAAAAGTTAGCTAATTAGTATGTAATTTTATATTAGAACTCACGTTTGGTGATACGGCATTAGAATGAATAATTTATTCTGTTGATCAACAACATTGAAGCAATGAATCATGTATTCACAAAACCTCCCGGGTCCCTAGTGACTGAGTCGTACGATAAACGCTCCGGGCACACCGCAGTAATGGAGGTCATGTCCTTCTCAGCACATCTCTCAAGCAGACATCTATTAATCACATGTACTATAAAAAGTTAGCCAATGCAACTTCATAGATACTTATTCTATATGTTTTTACAGTATGAGGAAAGAACACTTACTTTAGATAAGCTTGAATAATGTTAATGTTCAGATAATCTCCACACATCATCTCTCTGATGTCCTCAAAGTTGATTGCCGTCATCATATCTTCTTCGTAGTGAAACATCGACTTTGGAAGCGTCATCATGAAGTTGTTAGTTTGAGATGACTTCAACATGATCTTGTCGTAGAGATTCATCTGCTTGGGCCCCAAAACATTACAAAGGACCACACATCAGAATCTCTCTTACAAGATGCACGAGGAGATGTATCATTATGTCGAAGAACGATGGAGGAAAATACATCTCCAGCTGGCACATTGTCACAATAAGATCCTTTTGTAATTTAGACAGAGTGTCCACATCAAGAACCTTAGACGAAATGGATTTGAGGAAGACACTGACGTTTGTGATTGTGTGTCTTACAGCATCCGGCAAGATCCCACGTAGTGCAATTGGCAAAAATTCTTGAAGTAGGACTTATATCGTGAGATTTTCATTCCTACTAATTTGAAATCTGTCATGGACACTAGGTTTCTTATGTTTGAGGAGTAACCTGATGCACCTTGATGTTGTAAAGGGTACTGCATAGACTATGTTCTCTTCTTTAGACAGAGTGTGACAGGCAGGAGGCAAGAATGTGCGTTTTCCACGTTCTTGCGGCCAAGCTCTGTGCGTATGCCCAACTCAATTAATCTTTTCTTCCTTTCAAATGATCCTTTGTCTTTCCTTTTATGTTCAAAAGGGTGCTAGTGAAACTTTCACCCACGTTCTTCTCGACATGCATCCCATCGATACAATGTCTAACCTCCAGATGCTGCCAGTACTTAGTTCCCAAAATATTGATTTTCTTTTTCCAGACACTTTTTTCACCACTTTTGGTTGGTGGCGGCCCGAAGTTGTTCACAATATTTCCAACTTTTTGTAAATCTCTGTACCTGTCAAAGGCTGGCGCACCATGTTATGATCAGTTTTTCCCATCGAACTCTTTCGCCATCTTTCGATACTTATGTCCTTTTGGAAGCATTTTTCGGTGGCCCATATACACGTTTTCCCACTATGTTTTCAAGCGAATGCTATAAGTGTTTTCACACCAAATCGGACACGCCAACGCCCCCTTGATTGAATAGCCTGAAAGATTACCATAGGCGGGGAAATCATTGATTGTGTACAACATAGCACGCAAATTGAGGTCCTCTTTACTGAATGAGTCGTAAACCGTAGCCCCTTCATTCCACAAGAGTTGTAGATCCTCTATCAAGGTTGTAGGAATACGTCAATTTTGTTGCCCGGTTGCTTTGGACCTGTGATAAGTGTCTAAATGAGCATGATTATGGGTGTATTTCATATATTATATCAGCACTTTTGCTCATCATTCTCACTTATCGTATGCTTTTCCTCTAGTTTATGTTTTATTGTTTATCTCACAAAATTATTGGTTTAACATGAGGAAAACCAAGCTAGGAGCAGAGTACACGAAGAGACAACGCATAGGCGCAGACGGCTCGAAAAACGGAGCCCAAACGAAGAATCTAGAGCCGGTCAAAGTTGGAAGGAAAATAGGTCAATGCATGCATGGCAACCGCCTATATTAGGCGCGGACGATTCACCCAAGCAACCGCCTGTTAGCCAGGCGGACGTACACAGGCGGCCACCAACACGAGCGGACTCACACAAGCAACCGCCTGTTAGCCAGGCGGACCAGCAGGCGGACGTGAGGGAGTAAGTAAGCAACCGCGTGTATATGAGGCGGTTGTTCAGGAGGACACCACGCGGACGCGTGTAAAAATTCCAGATCTGAGACGCGCCTGTCTCCTTCTTCCTCGCGTCGTTCTGCAAATGGATTCTGTTATCCATCTACTCCGCCGCACCGCCTACCTTAAATCACTCCAGCTCTCTGTCCCCTCTGCAATAAATGAAGCACTCAGACTGCAATCAACTGCAATCAATTAATATGTACGGATCTGCCTCCTCAATCCTCTATATAAACCAACACCATACTGCAAAACAAACACACTACGTACGTCCACAGGCTGAAGAAATCAAACAACACCACACTCCATTCTCTTCCATTAATTCCTCCCGTAGCACCACAATTCTCCATCTTTTATTTATTTCACCATTTCACCACATTCACGTACGTACTCAAACACTCAAACAGAAGCAGTATTTTACAAAGAGAGAAAAGAGGCAGGCGAGTGCAGACCCGTTATTCGCAGGCAGTTCCTGAGTAATGAATATTTCAGTCTCTACTCTGTTTTTATTTCTGTCAATGTCTGAGTAATCTCATAATTGTGCTTAGGATGGGTGTTTAACCCAAAATAACTCAGCGTATTTATAATACCGAGTTTGCTTATAAATATTTGTTTTGTCTCTCTCTATTATTAAATGTTTAAGAACTGATCATTTTTACTCATTTACGGTTTCTCTAATTTCAATGATTTTGTAAAATTAGAGAATAGACCACAAAGAGAGACAAACGTTAGATATTATCTCCTTGATTAGCAGATAAAATCCATCGCTGTTATAAAAGAATTCTCACTTAAAGCTAATTAATGATTTTAGACTTTTTCTGATTGTAAGAAGTTTAATGAATTAATTAAGAGCTGTCCTTATCTATGATTTAGAAAGGCCACAAGATAAAATTCTTAACAGACAAATAAGAGCAAACTAGGATTATAATTATTATCTGAGTTATAATTGGGCGATGTCACCTTCCTTAGCACATTTACCATCCACTTAATTCACAACTGTTTTTACTGTTTTTTTATTTCTTTAATAATCCAACAACAAATCAAGCTTGCCTCCGGCTAAACCCCTTTTACAGTTTTCTTTTAACTACCTAAACTAGGATAATTGAACAATCTCCTTGTGGATACGACACTTGTTTTACTACTACGAATAGGTACACTTGCCTAATAGTTTGTTATAATTCTATATTAATTATAGTGTAGTTTTATCCCAACAAGTTTTTGGCGCCGTTGCCGGGGAGATTGATTCCATCAATTTCCCTAGTTTCTGGTAGTTCACTCGCTATATAGTAATAATCTGTTAATACTATTAAATTGTTAATCTTGGACATCTGAATTGGACATCGGACTTCGGACCTGACTTGGACATTTGACTTCGGACTTTGGACAACTAACTCCTAACATCTTAATATTATTGTCATTTCGTTCCATTGTCATTTCGTTCCATTGTCCTTTCTTTCCATTGTCCTAACTACTAACTTTAATTTCTTGTCATTTCGTTCCATTGTCCTTAACTTTTCTTTCCATTGTCCTTAACATTTCTTTCCATTGTATACTAACTACTAACTTATAATTTCTGTATACTAACTCCTAACGTTTATCAGCCTAACCAATATTTCTGTCTTTCTTATTTTATTTACTAACTAATTTGCAGTTTCTCACAAACCACAAGTTATCTTCTGTGCATGCCAAATACTCGAACCCGAGGCTCTCCACCAATCAGTCCGAGCCCCGAACCCGAGCGCACTTTATTACAAGCACAAGAAACCTGAGAAACCAAGCCATGGCCAATAACGAAGTTATAAATGAAATGGACCATGCAAAACCAGAACACCGTGCTCCTCTGACTACCACCAACCTACCGAAGGAAGAGCATCAGCTATAGTTCTCCCCGAACTAACACCAGAAGAAGCCGGACGATGGGTTTTCAAAACCCACTACATCACCGCCGTCCGGGATCTAGGCAAGTTTAGTGGAGCGAACCCAGATGAAGCCCCAAATCATCTGAGTCTCTTCCTAGACTTCTGCAATTCCTTTTCAAACCGGCAACGTCAAAGAAAGAATCCGTCTACAACTTTTTCCTCACTCGTTGTCGGATTCAGCAAACAGGTGGTATCGAAGCTTCCCTCCCGATCAATCACCACATGGCTTCAAATGGCCCAAAAATTCCTTGCCAAATACTACCCAACCAGTAGAACGAGGCAATTGATCGGTGAAATCAATACTTTCTGTCAGGAGCCGGGAGAAACGTTGTACGACGCATGGGACAGATTTAAAGATATGCTATGAAGTGTTCTCACCATGGTCTTGACGATCAATCCCTCTGCCTGTCATTCTTCAACGGTCTGGATGATGGGAACCGACTACTTGTCAATTCCTCTGCAGGAGGGAGTTTCATGATGAAATCTCCTAAAGAAGGAATGGACCTTCTCGAAACCATGACGAGCAATACGAGACAGTGGACGAGATCCAAAGGAAGAACGCCACGAGCAGCAGGCCTACTCCATGTTGAGCCTACAGATCATTTATCGGCTCAGATCTCGTCCCTTACAAAGATGGTGGAAAAGCTAACGACATCACAAAACGAAATTGTAAAAACAATAGCTTCCCCACCTACAAGTTCATCGTCAGTTCCACCTACAGAAGGATGTGCCATATGCGCCGGTCCTCATGAAACCCCTCAGTGCGAAGGTAAAGGACAGTACGAGGATGCAAACTTCATAGGAAACCGTCCCGGTAATTCCTACAACAACAACTTCAACAACAACTATCCATGGAGAAATCACCCGAATTTCTCATGGAAGAATAATGATCAAAACCAAGGAGGTCAGAACAACAATTCAAACCTATCAGGGGAACAGACCCCAACCAAATTCTAATATGGTTATCGAGCACAAGGTGCCCCTCCAGGTTTCCAGCAACAACAAAACCATCGTCAACCTCTTCTGATCCAAATGAGGAATTCAGGAACTTAATGAAAGGATTCATGACTACGACTCATACCCGACTCGTGGATCAAGAAGCCACTAACAGAAGGGTTGAAGCCCAGATACAACAAACCAACCAACAGTTGGAACAAATCAGCCAACAGCTTGCACAAAGGCCACCTGGTGCCTTCCCTAGTCAGCCAAATCCAAATCCAAGGGAACAGGCCAAGGCAGTGACGTTAAGAAGTGGTAGGCCGCTCAACTCATCTCCTCCCCGAGATGAACTGATAATCAAGAGCAGCAAGCTCATGAACCTCAAGAAAATTCAGCAAAGAACAGAAAGATGCTGAAGAAGCCCCTCCTACAAAAAATTTCCAAGGAGAAGGAGTCTCCTGAATCTACTCCTTCCCCTCTCACAAAAATTCTTCCCCCCTTCCTTTTCCAAACAGAATCAGAAAGAAAAATTTAGATGAACAGTTTGGAAAGTTTCTATCTCACTTCAAGAAACTGACGATCAACATTCCTTTTGCCGATGCTTTAAAACAAATGCCAATATACGCAAAGTTCATGAAGGATATCATCACCAACAAAAGATCGTTGCAGGAAGTGGAAACTGTACACCTTACACAGGAAGTGTCAGCAGTACTTCTCAAGAGTCTCCCTCCAAACTTGGAGACCCAGGTTTGCCAATTATTCCATGTTCAATTGATAATGTTGATTGTGGTAGTGGGTTATGTGATCTAGGAGCTAGTATCAATTTAATGCCACTGTCAACTTTCAACAAACTTAAAATTGGTAAATGCGAACCAACTTCTATTCAATTACAATTAGCAGATAGATCTTTAGTATTCCCAAAAGGAATAATAGAAGATTTGATTGTTACTGTAGGAACCTTTGTGTTCCCCGCTGACTTTATTGTAATTGACATGGAAGAAGACACTAGGGTGCCCTTAATCTTAGGACGACCTTTCATGAGAACTGCAAGAGCACTAATCGATGTTGAAAAAGGAAAAATCATTTTAAGGCTGCATAACGAAACTTAGAATACGACATGTCCAAGGTTGTAAGAAACCCGCTCATTTAGAAGATACCTTTTCCATAGACTTGTCGACTCTATTGTGCAGGATAATTTATCTGCTATTATCCGTAATGACGCTCTTGAAAATGCTTGTCTGAAATCTGTGATAACCGATTAGTATACCCTGACACAATCCAAATGGTAGCAGCTCTGGATAGAATAAAATCATACAAGAAACCACGCTACCCACCACCAGAACCATTAGAGCTTCTCCACTCAGAAGTTACCACCATCCATTGAACAACCCCCTCTCGTAGATCTGAAACAATTGCCATCACATCTGAAGTATGTTTATCTTTCTGATTTTTGTACTTTGCCTGTTATTATTTCTTCATCCCTAACAAGTACACAGGAAGAACAGCTTGTGAAGATCCTTCAGAGCCACAAGAAGGCAATAGGCTGGTCCATTTCGGACATTAAAGGTATCAATCCCCATTTCTGCACACATCACATATACATGGAAGATACCTACAAGCCTTTAGTCCAACCACAGAGAAGGCTGAATCCCAACATGAAAGACGTAGTAAAGAAAGAGTGCTCAAACTTCTCGACGCCGGGATAATCTACTCCATCTCCGACAGCAAATGGGTGAGCCCCGTTCAAGTGGTCCCGAAAAAAGGAGGTCTCACTGTGGTCCCCAACGACAAAGGTGATCTAATTCCTCAGAGAACCACGACGGGATGGAGAGTCTGCATCGATTACAGGAAACTGAACAGCAACGCGGAAGGACCACTTCCCCTTACCCTTCATCGATCAGATGCTTGAAAGATTGGCTGGGCAAGATTACTACTGCTTCCTGGATGGTTATTCAGGATACTTTCAAATACCCATTGCTTCTGAAGACCAAGACAAAACCACATTCACATGCCCGTACGGGACATTTGCATACAATCGGATGCCTTTTGGTCTATGCAATGCCCCAGCAACATTCCAAAGATGCATGATGGCAATCTTCAGCGACTATCTTGAGAAGAGCATCGAAGTCTTCATGGACGACTTCTCTGTCTTTGGTCCCACTTTCGAATCCTGTCTGAATAATCTGGATGCCATCCTCGCCCGATGTGAAGAAACTAACCTTGTGCTTAACTGGGAAAAATGCCATTTCATGGTTAAAGAAGGAATAGTTCTTGGGCATAAAATATCTTCAAAAGGCATTGAAGTTGACAAGCCAAGGTCGAAGTTATTGAAAAATTACCACCACCATCGACGGTAAAAGACATCAGGAGTTTCCTTGGCCATGCTGGGTTCTATAGAAGGTTTATCAAGGATTTCTCCAAAATTTCAAAACCTCTATGTGAACTCCTAGCTAAAGACGTCAAGTTCGACTTTACTGACAAATGCCTACAAGCCTTCAACACACTTAAAGAATGCCTCATCTCTGCTCCCATTGTGATATCACCAGATTGGAGCCTTCCATTTGAAATCATGTGCGACGCCAGCGACTATGCCGTGGGTGCCGCTTTATGCCAAAAGAAGGAGAAGATCTTGAGAACCATCTACTATGCAAGTAGAACCCTCAACGACGCTCAGAAGAATTATTCAACTACTGAGAAGGAACTTCTAGCAGTAGTCTTTGCTCTGGATAAATTCCGATCATATCTCTTGGGAAGCAAAGTCATAATTCACACCGATCACTCCGCTCTGAGGTATCTATTTGCCAAAGAAGATGCCAAACCCCGACTCCTCCGGTGGATACTCCTACTACAGGAATTTGAGATTGAAATCAGAGACAAGCCAGGAGTGCAGAATGTAGTAGCAGACCACCTATCTCGCATAGAGGCACCAAGTGATGGCACTTCCATCAATGAATTCTTTCCAGATGAGTGCGTCTTTATGATTGGTGACACCGGTGATCCATGGTACGCTGACATGGCCAACTACCTCGCACGAGGAGTAATACCACATGGGTAACCTACCAACAGAAAAAGAAGTTCTTTTCAGATAAACATTATTACTGGGAGGATCCTCTCCTTTTCAAGGTGCAGACGGGTGGTAGAAGATGTGCCCCGATGAAATCCATTCTACGACATTGTCACTCTCTTGAAGCAGGAGGACATCATGGGCCAGCTCGAACAGCGGCTAAGGTACTTCAATCAGGTTTCTTTTGGAAAACCTTACATAAAGACTGTCATTCCTTTGTAGCCTCCTGCGATGAATGCCAAAGACTTGGGAACACCTCCAGGAAACACGAAATGCCTCTCAACATCATACTCGAGGTGGAACCTTTCGACGTGTGGGGCATTGACTTCATGGGTCCCTTTCCTTCGTCTTGTTCAAACCTTTTCATCTTGGTGGCAGTCGACTATGTCACTAAATGGGTGGAAGCTATCGCCTCTCCCACAAATGATGCAAAGGTAGTACTCAGGTTCTTGAAGAGGAACATCTTTACACGATTTGGAGTCCCACGTGCTATCATCAGTGACCAAGGATCCCACTTCTGCAATAAGCAGTTCACAGCCTTGATGACCAAATATGGAGTGAGACATAAGGTAGCCTTGCCTTATCACCCTCAAACGAATGGCCAGGCTGAAGTCTCTAACCGAGAATTGAAGTGGATCCTACAAAAGACGGTTAATTCTTCCCGAAAAGATTGGTCCCTGAAGCTGGATGATGCACTCTGGGCGTATAGAACAGCTTACAAGACGCCTATCGGCATGTCCCCATATCGACTAGTCTTCGGCAAAGCTTGTCATTTACCAGTCGAGCTTGTGCACAAATCATTCTGGGCCGTGAAAGCCCTCAACTTTGATTTACTGAGAGCAGGTGACAAAAGGAAATTCCAGCTCACTGAATTAGAGGAATTCGAGAGGATGCCTATGAAAATAACAGAATCTACAAGGAAAGCCAAGAAGTGGCATGACAAGATGATCCTTAAGCGGGAGTTTCATGAGGGAGATTTGGTTCTGTTGTACAACTCCAGGTTGAAGTTGTTTCCTGGTAAACTTAAATCCTATTGGGCTGGACCATTTACTGTCTCCAAGGTCACCCCGTATGGATCCGTTGAGTTGGTGGATTCTAAAAAACACACTTTCATGGTCAATGGATCTAGACTAAAGCATTACCAGGGTGGTAATCTCGAGACAGTTGATGCTCGTACAATAAACCTACATGATACTCAGATTTGAGTACGCTTCAAAGCGTCTAGCCAAAGACGTTAAAGAAGGGCAGCTTCCGGGAGGCAACCCGGACGAACTTATCTTTATATGCTTTTATGTCTTTTTAATTTTCAGTCTTCTTCAATTTTATTTTTGCTAACTTTTAACCCCGTTTGAGTATGGTTGCTTCTGGTCTTATGCAGGTGCAATTTCATGTCTACACCGCAACCAAGCTACGCTACTTGAGGCTAAGCTCAAGTGTGGGGGAACTCCATACACGCAGCAAAAATAATCTCAGGGGAGTACCAGTTTCTTTAATTATGCTTTTAAATTTAATAAAACTGCAGAGGAGAGTTTATGTGCTTAAATGATTATTGTGAGCTTCGTGTTCTCTCTATTTTATCTACTTACCGAAAAGGCCTTCTGAGACTTTCCCTTGTTTTTCTAGTGAACAATGAGGACATTGTTCAAATTAAGTGTGGGGGTGGTAGTGTACCTTTTCGGTGACATTTTGTGCTTAAATGCTTAATCTCTCTGCTTATCTTGCGTTTGTTCAAATTCAATATTGTGGACCCTGTATATGTGGGTTGTTCTCTTTAGGAATAATATTGTTATGAATTGTGGGATAAATGGTATAAAATGTACAAAAATTTTAAAATTTTGATTACTTTTGAGGAGCATTTTTATGCGGTGTGACCAAATGATCTGAAATGGATGGATTTTTATTACTCAGGGGTTCTTTCTGTCTTCTTTCTTAGGGATTGCTAAGGGGTGCTTCTCTGTCAAAAATATAAATAAAAAAATGATAATAAGGGACTTTCGAGACACCATTGGTAACCAACAAAGAGAGTTGAGTTTCTTAACAACGAAGGCTAATGCCCACATATTATCTTCTCTTCTCTTATGCAAAAGTGAAACAAATGCATAATTCTATTTCTCCTTTTGTTTCTCCTCAAATACCCATTCTTGAGAGAAGTTGGCCATGGTAAAAGTTCTCAAAGTCACCCAAAACAAAAGAAGCATTGAAGTACTCCGGATCATACCCCGAAACTCTAATTTTTATTTTTGCCCTGAGTACACCTATGCCACCAGTAGGTGATGGATCACACTCCTCTAAAAAGTTTAAGATCATGTACTATTGACTTTTTTATCCTACCCTTCATAATAGTATTTGTTATTATTGAGCATTCCCTACTTGCTTGGGTACATGGTTTTTCTTGAGGACAAGCAAAAGGTAAGTGTGGGGGTGTGATAAGTGTCTAAATGAGCATGATTTATTGTATTTCATATATTATATCAGCACTTTTCTGCTCATTTCTCACTTATCGTATGTTTTTCCTCTAATTTATGTTTTATTGTTTATCTCACAAAATTATTGGTTTAACATGAGGAAAACCAAGCTAGGAGCAGAGTACACGAAGAGACGAACGCATAGGCGCAGACGGCTCGAAAAACGGAGCCCAAACGAAGAATCTAGAGCCGGTCAAAGTTGGAAGGAAAATAGGTCAATGCTTGTTTGACTGCATGGGCAACCGCCTATATTAGGCGCGGACGACTCACCCAAGCAACCGCCTGTTAGCCAGGCGGACCGGCAGGCGGACGTACAGGCGGCCACCAACACGAGCGGACTCACACAAGCAACCGCCTGTTAGCCAGGCGGACCAGCAGGCGGACGTGAGGGAGTAAGTAAGCAACCGCGTGTATATGAGGCGGTTGTTCAGGAGGACACCACGCGGACGCGTGTAAAAATTCCAGATCTGAGACGCGCCTGTCTCCTTCTTCCTCGCGTCGTTCTGCAAATGGATTCTGTTATCCATCTACTCCGCCGCACCGCCTACCTTAAATCACTCCAGCTCTCTGTCCCCTCTGCAATAAATGAAGCACTCAGACTGCAATCAACTGCAATCAATTAATATGTACGGATCTGCCTCCTCAATCCTCTATATAAACCAACACCATAACTGCAAAACAAACACACCATATACGTCCACAGGCTGAAGAAATCAAACAACACCACACTCCATTCTCTTCCAATTAATTCCTCCCGTAGCACCACAATTCTCCATCTTTTATTTATTCTCACCATTTCACCACATTCACGTACGTACTCAAACACTCAAACAGAAGCAGTATTTTACAAAGAGAGAAAAGAGACAGGCGAGTGCAGACCCATTATTCGCAGGCAGTTCCTGAGTAATGAATATTTCAGTCTCTACTCTGTTTTTATTTCTGTCAATGTCTGAGTAATCTCATAATTGTGCTTAGGATGGGTGTTAAACCCAAAAATAACTCAGCGTATTTATAATACCGAGTTTGCTTATAAATATTTGTTTTGTCTCTCTCTTTTATTAAATGTTTAAGAACTGATCATTTTTACTCATTTACGGTTTCTCTAATTTCAATGATTTTGTAAAATTAGAGAATAGACCACAAAGAGAGACAAACGTTAGATATTATCTCCTTGATTAGCAGATAAAATCCATCGCTGTTATAAAAGAATTCTCACTTAAAGCTAATTAATGATTTTAGACTTTTTCTGATTGTAAGAAGTTTAATGAATTAATTAAGAGCTGTCCTTATCTATGATTTAGAAAGGCCACAAGATAAAATTCTTAACAGACAAATAAGAGCAAACTAGGATTATAATTATTATCTGAGTTATAATTGGGCGATGTCACCTTCCTTAGCACATTTACCATCCACTTAATTCACAACTGTTTTTACTGTTTTTTTATTTCTTTAATAATCCAACAACAAATCAAGCTTGCCTCCGGCTAAACCCCTTTTACAGTTTTCTTTTAACTACCTAAACTAGGATAATTGAACAATCTCCTTGTGGATACGACACTTGTTTTACTACTACGAATAGGTACACTTGCCTAATAGTTTGTTATAATTCTATATTAATTATAGTGTAGTTTTATTCCAACAACCAGATATTAACAAAGACAACAAGATGTGTCTTGGTTTCATGCATAACCACGGCGGTAGATTGTAAATAACCAAAAGCACAGGCCAGGTACTGTGTATGCTACTCAAAGTACCGTAAGGGTTCATCCCATCCGTGCACAAGCCTAGCCTTAGGTTTCTCGGTTCGTTACCAAACTCAGGAAATTTTACGTCTATGTTTCTCCACTGTGGTGCATCAGCGGGATGTCTCAATCTGCCATCCTTTTTCCTGTGAACTGAATGCCACCGAAGATTCTCTGCGTCTTTCTCAATGGAGAACAAACGTCTGAACCTTGGAATGATGGGCAGGTACCACAATACCTTAGCTGGTGAACCTTTCTTACTACCGCTGATGTGAGTTTGTTGTTTCTTATACCGTGACGCTCCACATGCTGAACAGCTTTCAGCAAATTCATCCGATTTCCAAAACAGCATGCAACCATTTGGACAAGCATGAATTTTCTGGTACCCCATACCCATTGGGCACATCATTTTTTTGGCTGAGTACGTAGTCGTTGGTAAAACGTTGTCCACCGGAAGAACGTATTTCAATAGTTCCAGGAGGTCAGTGAAACTTACGTCGCTCCAGCCATGTTTCGCTTTCAAGTTGAATAGCTTGAGGACGACACTCAACTTGCTTAACTTTGTAGGGTCACACCCGGGGTACAACGGTGTTTTGGATGAATCCAACAAATTTTCATGCTTGTCTGGCGTGTTAGAGTAATGTCGTTCCACATCTTCAAGCATAGTCTCAATGTCATCATCCCAGAAATCTGGCACAACGTTCGCTGTAACGTCTTCTGGATCACCAGCAACTGTATCATCTCCAAGTTCTGTTTCTGTGTTTGCCTGACCATTATCCCCTTCGTCAGGCTTAATAACATCGAACGCACTCTGACCATGCCATCGGATTATGTCTTGGAAATCTTTTGTAAAACCGCGGCGGATCAGATGTTCCTTAATTGTTTCAACGCCGCGATATCTCAGATTGTTTTGGCAGTCGATACACGGACAAAATATGTATCCCTTGTCTGTAGGTTTCAGATTGTTCGCCAACACCGTGCATAACTTATCAACTCCTTCTAAAAACTTGTCGTCCAAATTTCCGCTGTAAATCCACGAACGTTCCATCTCCTTCTAGCTATTTATATGAAGGCAGCCATTTCATACCGTCACCCGTGGCAGAGTCTTTACACTTTTGTATCTTATCAACCTAAATCCATCCATGAGTATTAAATCCCACCGGTGAACGTGTTTTTAATATGTAATTTATTGAAAATTTCGGCAGCATCTCCCTACAGTTCTTCAAATGCACGATATTATGATATTAATCAATAATATATGCATTCGAAGAACAATAAAGAGATACTGCTGAAATAATCAATAAAGTACATATTAAAAGCACATTCACACCCTAGGTGTGTGATTTAACAATCGTGGACAGTCCCGACAGGGACTGCCGAAGATATACCTCTATTAGGTATATCTTGGGCGGATAACTATGTTTGGTAGTTTGTCAAATATTATATGTATATATATAAATCTTACCTCTGGTAGACGATTAGCCGATGCTAAGACGGTTGAGGTCGGAAGCCTAAATAAAGTCGTAGTCCTGATGCATAAATGAAAAACGACAACATTAGAATTCATCAAAAAATCAAGGTTAAATGCTAGCTAAACCGCGGAAAAAAATCGACAGCATCTCCCCTATATTTCTAACGTCTCCAAATCAGTTTTATCAAAGTCAAATTCGCACGCACCATCTAGAACTGGTAACATACATAAACTTATCTTCACTGATGTATTTAGTTTACAGAAACAGAAAAACGACAACATCTTTCTGTTGCCTCTACTGAACAGATTCACACAGAACTCAAACAGAAATAGAAACTGAAAGAAAAGAAACAGACAGACAGAGACTGGTGTATGACTCCTCTCTGTTTGTTCACGTGTTTGAATTCTCAAACCTTTCTAAACTGTCGATCCTGTCAATTTGGTGTGTTATAAAGTTTCTAACTCAACTAAACCCAAGGCAACTTTGTTACAGATGCAGAATTAGTCAGAACCTGATCTGATACGAAACTGAAGCTGAAATCCAAACTGAAATCAAAACAGAAACTGAGTTGTGTTCTTGCTTTCTTCCCTGTCTGTTTTTTTTCCTTTCAACTGATTATACTTCTCCTAACTCCTTACCCAGTTACTTAAATATTCCATTAAGCTTTTAAATCCAGACCAAAACTCAAACAACTTGTTACAGTTCTGTTCCATTCATGAAACTGAGATATGCTACAGTTCTGTACCATTCATTTTTCAGGAATCGGTAATATACTTGAACTTACTTTCTTTCCTGTGGCAGTTTTAAGTAGTAGCATTTTTAACTACACTATTATGTATTAATTGTAATACTAAATGCTAAGAACAAATAAAATACAGCAGTTTACAGATTGGTTTGCAAAGTTACCGTAACTAAGCACCGAAGTGGGCAAGTAGTGTAGAATCAGCCCACGAACTAGGTCGCAATTAACTGAATCTGGGCACAAATAATGAACAAGGTTAGAAATTTGCCATTACCTCTCAGGATTCGATACAAACGAGGTTAGAACTTGCAATCGAAATGCATGTATATGAACAAGTTAGAAAAAAACGACAATCAATCGCGATCGCATACCCATACGCGATAGAGACGTCGACGGTGAGACCAGTGGTAGATGGGTGGTGACCGGCGGTGGCGATGGGAGTGACAAGGTGGTGGGAGCGACGGCGGCGATGGCCGTTAGCAAGGTGACGGGAGAGAGGAGGCAATTTCAGTGAGGAAGATAGCGCGAAAGAGAATAGAGTTACTGTAGTAGAGTGTGCAGAGTGTAGGCAAATGTTTAAATGGACTTTAGATTACGGTTTACATGTAAACCGTAAACTAAAGTCACACTTTACATGACGGTTCTCACGAAAACCGTAATCTAAAGTGTAACGAAATTAAAAAAAAAGCGATAATTATTTAGCATATGTTGGGTTTCAAACATAGGTAACACATTAATAAAGTTTTTATTAATCTAAAATACACTGATAAAACGACATCGTTAAATGTAATCTAAAGTGTAACGAAATTAAAAAATAGCGCGATAATTATTTGCCATATGTTGGGTTTCAAACATAGGTAACACATTAATATAAAGTTTTTATTAATCTAAAATACACTGCTAAAACGACTCGTTAACTGTAATTTAGATTACGCGCGGAGTCGAATAAATCAAATAATACGGGAAATTTTTTTCGTCAGGTCAAAACGACGTCGTTGACGAGGTTGGCGCGCCTTTTTTAGGAGGGACTTTAGATGACGGTTTTTAGTAAAACCGTAATCTAAAGTCCGTTGACCGTAAAGCGCGCGTCAACACGGGACTTTAGAATACGGTTTTACTAAAAACCGTCATCTAAAGTCCCTCCTAAAAAAGGCGCGCCATCCTCCGATCGATTATTGATTACGGGTTAATCAATCATCATCGCTAATAAATTCCGGCCTTCCTATTAATCACGGTGTCTGTTTAAACCGTGATTAAACCACCGTCATTAAAGCCTCGCGTTCCACTAGTGTGGTGTATTATTGTTTAAAATTGTTATATTTATATGTTACTCATGATACACTAAAATGATGTTGTGATTCATAAATTTGATATTATGATTCATTAAAATTGATATTATGATTCATTAACTAATAACTGAGGAATTAGATAGCAAACTTCGGAACCGATAGATATTATTATTGTTTTGTAGTGTATTATTATTGTTGTGTGGTGTCTTTTAAACCTTATATGGTGAATCATGTATTTTTCTTACGTATCATTCTTACGTATCAAATATTGTTTTGTGTTGTATATGTTTAAAAATTTTATTTTTACATGTGATACATAAATGATACATATATGATTCATTAGTTTTGATATTATGATTCATTAAAATTGATATTATGATTCATTAATTAATAAGTGGTGAATTACATAACAAACTTCAGGAACTGATAAAAATTATTTTTATTTTGTAGTGTATTATTATTGTTGTATGGTGTATTTTAAACCTTATATAGTGAATCGTGTATTTTTCATACATATCAAATATTTTGTATTGTATTATTGTGTAAAAATATTTATTTTTATATGTTTGTGATGATACACTAAAATAAAGATATGATTCATTAATTTTGATATTATGATTTATTAACTAATAAGTGGTGAATTAGATAACAAAATTTGGAACCAATAAAATCATTTTGTTTTATAATGTATTATTATTATTTTGTAAATAATATAAAATTTTAAAGTTATCAAAACATATTCATGTCTGGTCTTGTTTTGAAGAGCTTGAATTTAGATGAACAATGATATAATTTTTTTTCATTTTGGACTTATATTTTAAAAGTTACAACCAATTGAAATTAATATAAAAAAAAAAGCAGCCCAGTCAGCAAAACAGTCCAGTCAGCTGCTGACTGGACTGCCAAATGGCAGGACTACACCGAGCAACACACGGCTTGCCCGTGTCGTCGACTGTCTGCTAAGGAGACAGGCGCCGTTTTGTTTTTCTTTTTGTTTTTTTCTTTTTGTTTTTTTCTTTTTTGTTTTTTAAAAAGATTTTTATTACTTTTTTTTTTATCACAAAATTTTAAATTATTGTAACTTTTAATATATAAGTCTAAAATGAAAAAAAATTATATCATTGTTCATCTAAATTCAAGCTCTTCAAAACAAGATCAGTCATGGATATATTTTGACATCTTTTAAAAAATATATTTTTACATGTATATGATAGTACACTGAAATGATAATATGATTCATTAATTTTATATTATGATTCATTAAAATTGATATTATGATTCATTAAATAATAAGTTTTGAATTTGACGTTTTTAACTTTCCTAGGGTGGGTTTTGGGGTGTTTTGGGGGTAGGGTAATCTATTTGGAATTTGTTATGTACTTTATATTATAGCAACTAACTCGACAGGTTTTTAGGGTTTGTGGTAGCGGGTTTAGGACCGTTAGACCCTAAACCCGCCACTAAAAATCCTAAAAATGCGTTTGACGTTTTTAGCTATCCTAGGGTGGGTTTTGAGGTGTTTTGGGGGTAGGGTAATCTATTTGGAAACCGTTGTATACTTTAATGTGACAATGTACATATTTTAATGTGAGAATGTACATGTTTTAATGTGACGATGTACATGTTCAAATGTGAGAATGTACATGTTCAATTATGAGAATGTATATGTTTTAATGAACATACGTACATGTTTGTATGACCGTATGTAGAAGTGTTCTTCCTTATATGTACAGGTTTTAATTTAATGATGTACATATTTAATTATTCGTATAGGTTTATATGACTATCTATATGTTTTTAATGCGAGGATGTACATGTTTTTATGTGAGGATGTACATGTTTTAGTGAACATTTGTACAGGTTTGTATGACAATATGTACAAGTTTTCTTTTACGTTCTGTGTTCCATACATGTAAAATTAATTTTTTAAAAATGGTCAAAATGTATTCATGACTGGTCTTGTTTTGAAGAACTTGAATTTAGATGAACAATGATATAATTTTTTTTCATTTTGGACTTATATGTTAAAAGTTACAACCATTTAAAATTTTTTATGATTGAAAAGGAAAAAAATTAAAAATCTTTAAAAAAAAAGTTAAAAAAAAACAAAAGAGTGGCGCTGGAGAGGCGCTGAAAAAAGAAAAAAAAAGGAGGTCGCGAGCGCTCCCGCGTTCAAGGATGTAGGCATCTGGCTACACCTAGTTGTAGGCAAGACAGACCCTTATTTGCATTTTTTCCTTCGACAATTGCTCCAACGTGCTTTAAAAGTCAGCATATTTCTCAAGAAAGTAAAATGATACACATTCTTATATTGTCTTTTTTTCTATGTAATGCTTACTTTTATATCAAATATTATAGATAAATATAAAAAATAGAGTGCTAAAAAGTTGAATACAATAACCTATATGTTTTAAAAAAAGTTTGTATACTGAAATGTTTTTTTTTTAAACGAGAGATAATTAATAAAAATGGTGTAATCATAAGAAATTAATAGCTGAGCTAGTATATGGAATTTTGTTATTGTTGTTGACAGTAGTACTATTACACAATCTGATTCGTAGGTCGGATAATGACGGAGATATTAAACCCTAACTTCACCGTCAAAATATAAAAGACAAAATTAAAAAGATGATATATTATTACTAAACCGTAGAACTATATATCTAGTCTTTCAAATCAATTGGTAAAATTAGGGATGGTGGCGTGAGGCTCACAAGCCTTAGCAGCTGGAGCTGGCTCAACAGAAGATGATGGAGTCACAAGGTTTTCACAAACAAGATCCACAGGCAAATCCTTGCTCATCCCTTTAAGATAAAACGTGTAGTACAGCTTGAATGGAAAAATCAATTGTCGAAGCTTAACTTGTCCATATGCACCTTCAAACACACCAGTCCCACCTTTGACCGTAAGGTATGAGTCTTCATAAGTCAAATATGGTCCTTGTACCGACAAGTGTCCGTAATCTCCAAAATAGAAGCTGTAGATTGCTTCATACCTGTATATATAATAATTGAGTAATTAATACTGCTTTTATTGTGTAAACCTAACTGATTAATATAATAGAATTAATTGACACATGCCTGTCGCCTTTCTTCTCTGGTAAATGTTGGATTAACAAACAAATCCCGGCTGTAATTCCTAATCGTTTCTGTAAATCCCCACTATATAGCTTGTTGGTGAATGGTACAATGTCTCCTAAAGAATTCACTTCCTTCTGGCTTAGTCTTAAGTATGCTGGGCTTGAACGGTCCCTCTCGTTAATTTCATAAACATGCAGCTCTTGTACTTTTTCATTATCATCTTCTGCACGACGTTTCAACAAAGAATTTTGAACAAATTAATTAGCAACTGATCATGAATTAGTTTTGTGATTATGTCTAAAACTATATATTGATATTGACATATTTCAAATCAAGAAGATGTATGCAATTAAGTGATGCTTACTGCGTCTGACTGTGGTTGAGGAATCATCGGAAGTGATAAGAGTAGAAGCATTGGAGGAGAAAGTAACCAGAGATCTCTTTGACGAGGTCGTCATCATCAATTGATTATTAACGTTGGAGGAGAATGGAAATGGCAGTTGATGAGGAATCTTATTAACCTTGTTCATTATAGGGAGTTTAGAGACAAAAGAGGAACGAAGAGCAGATTTGAGTGATGAGTAGTTGGGAGCCATAGCCATTTAAATTATAATCGTAATTGAGAAAATATGTGGAAGATCAGGTACTTTTAATTTGTGGAAGAAAGATAATGGTAGGATATGAATCAGAGTCTCAAAGAGAGTAGTAATGAGTGTTGGGGGTAATGGAGTAAGTTGTAGGATGCATTATATAGAGGTTGGATGTGATATCACTTTGCTCTTCCTCAAGTAAAATGAAAAAGTGACGATTGGACGTGAATGGTGAGAACGCCCTTTTTTTTGTTTAATGGACGGAAAGGAAGAACTAACGAATTGATTGACAGGGACACACAAAACGGCCAAAAAAATGACAAAAAAAAAGAGAGAGAAAGAACCCACAAGTACGGAAAAATTTCCCAACCTTTCTTCTTCGTTGTGCAAATCTCGTCCAACCAGAGAATTATAGCTCATCATGAGCTATCAGCACAATTCTGTGCTAGGCCTGTTAGAGGAGCAGAACAAGAGACGAGAGAAAATGAGAAGGAAAAGGAAGAAATTGAATGCGATTGGAAAGAGAAGGAGGGGAAGACGGAGGATCAGGCCGTGCGGGACTATACCATGTCGCATCGGGAATCAATGGAGGTGGTTGTGGAGAAGCAAAATCGGCGAGGCGTGCAAGGGAGAGCCGACGCAAACGATTCTCGACTGGTTAGATTCAATAGTGAAGGTAGATATTACCCTTTATCTTCTGCTCTAGAATGCGATCTTCCAGAAATCGTTTTTGCAGATAATCTAGGTTTAGCAGTTACAATGATTATACCGTGTAATAGTCTATTAGAATTAAAGGATAGATACATCTTGTTATACGATTACGATCCACACCCATCTCCCTCTCAATTCCATCCTGAAACCCATCTCGATATTCTCCTGAACTTTTCCTTCTTCGCCATGGACAACATGCTACAAAATTGGAACAACTTAAAACTTCATCCCGCTGAATCTGATGCCTCTAATACAGAACCTCTTATTATCGAACCTTTCAACCCTGATTACAAAAAAGCTCTGGTAGGAAGAGTGTGGCACCCTAGTAGAGTTCACCAGCGACTTATGCTGAGTTTTATGAATCAAATCTGGAGACCCAAACCTCACCTTCGAGTGAATGAAGTGGGTTACAACACTTTCTCCTATCTTCTGTCGTCTGAGAGTGAAGTTAAACAAATCCTAGCCAATGGACCTTGGCATTTTCAGAATCGTCTCCTAGCGCTGCAACCCTTAAATCCAGCTTTAAGTTTCATGGAGCACAAGTTTAGAACCATCAAGATCTGGGTTGGGATTCATGGGCTCCCCATAGGCTACTGCAACAGAGCTACTGCGATTCTGCTAGCCAAAGACTAGGAAACTTTGTTGAATACCTCGACAAGGTAAACCCGCTTCTCTCAAGAGTTCTCAGATTTAGAATCGAAGTTAACATTGAAGACACCTTATGTCGAGTTCTGATCGTCACTACTGGTCAAACAAAAGAGTATGTCGGGTGTCATATGAAAGTCTTCCTAATTTCTGCTATAGGTGTGGGAAACTTACCCATACTGTTAATGAGTGTAAGGCTGTTAAGGAAAATCCCAATGATGTGGACAAATTTGGCCCCTGGATGAGAGCTGAAAATGCTAGCTCTTTGGCACCAGTTACTGAAGACCTTCTTATGCAACAATGGAGGGAAGAAGGTTTAATTAAATGATCTTTTCTCTGTTTCCCAACCCCCTAGCAGTAACTGGCTTCCTTGCCATCAAGTCAATGTGGATCTCTCTCTGACAATGCACCCCACCCCTGGCCCTGTCAACAAGTTTTCCTCTCCTCGACCCATGATCAATCCCCAAGAATTTACTTACAGTCCTTCTCCTCTAAGAGCCATCATCCCTCGACCTCATTTGCTACATTTCACCAGAGCCCGCCCCACTGTTTACCCTGCTTCTCATAATCCTCTGAGTCCTTCCCCTTCTAATCCACCACAAAACTTCTCCAACCCTCCGAATATCATTGCTTCTCATCAAATCTCTGGACCTTACAATTACCCTGCTACTCATTACCACCCCATCCTTGGAACCTTGACCCCCCTGGTGATCAAACAATCTTCTGCTGGCCCTTCTCAAGTGCAGAATCCTAACCCACCCTCTTACCCTTACAGCCACTTCTATAAAAGTTTTGATTGGAATGCAGCTATTTCCTTCTTCGGTTCAGATGCCTACAAAAAAACTAACAGTCAGGACTCTATCAACCAGGAAACACCTCAAACTGTCTCAGAGGTGCTAAAAGAAGCTGAACAGAGAATTAATCATCCTTCTATCCACCCTCAAGCCTCTAACCAAAAAGATCCATCACCTCCCCCATCCCAACGTCCAGGAAAACAGAAAGCTCACTCCTTCTTATCTCTTGGACCCACAAAACCACAATTCAAAAAAAGGAAAGTTTCCAAACCCCAACCTCTAATGATTAGATCAACTCCATTGGTGGAGGATGATGTAGAGGAGTCTGTCAGTTTTGATTCTAGCCTAGTCAAGGCAGACCTTGCTTCTCAGCAAGGCTGCCTCCCAAAATGAGTTACATTAGCTTTAACTACCGGGGTTTGGGTCCACCCCAGGCAGTCACTTGGGTTTTGGGGCTTTTAAAGAAGCACAAACCTGAGTTGGTGTTTTTGATGGAGACCCACAGATCATCTGTTCAGATGAATCTGTTAAATAAGAAATGGAGCATGTATGATGGTTTCTGGGTGCCAAGTGTGGGGAGAAGTGGCGGGCTGGCTTTGCTGTAGATTAAAGGTATCAACATCTCTGTTATCAATTCCTCCTCTCATCACATTGCTGTGGAAGTATCCTTGCCAGGTATGAACACCTTTCATTTTACTAGGTTATATGGGTGGGCTAATTGGAACCTTAAGTATTTATCCTGGAAATTACTTCTAGCCCTTAGAAGACAAGTTTCCATCCCTTGGATATTAGCAGGGGACTTTAACCAGATTATGTATGAAGAAGAAAAAAGTGGTGGTAGAACTAGACTAGATTCCCATATGGCTCCATTTAGAAATGTTGTGTGGAAAGCTGATCTGATAGATGTTGGATTTATAGGCTCCCCCTTTACTTTTACAAACGGTCAACCAGAACCTTTTCTGTCTATTAGTATATTAGATCGTGTTTTATTGTCAACAGATGCTCAATTTCTCTTCCCTTCTCTCTCAGTCCAACATCTTCCTAGAGACAATTATAATCATTGTCCTCTCCTTATAAAATTCCTTGGCACCCACAAAAAGCCTAGTTCTGTTTTTAGATTTGAGCACATGTGGCTTCTGGAGGATAAATGCAGAAAGATTGTTGAGGAATGCTGGGGTCCTAACAATCAAAATATGTTGGAGAATATAGAAAATTGTAAGAAAAAACTTTAGGCGTGGAATGGTTGGAACATTCACAAAGTCAAAAATAAAATAAAGAACAAAACAATTGAGCTCCACAAATCCCCTTATATAGCCAAACTGTGGGTAGCATTGCCAATAGGAAAAAACTTATTGATGAGATTGAACTTCTTCAGTACAAGGAGGAGATATGGTGGAAACAGAGAGCTGGGGATAGATGGATTCAAGATGGAGACAAGAACACAGCTTACTTCCACTCCAAGGCATCTGCTAACACAAGGAGAAACTCCATTTTTTGTTTAGAAGACGAGAATGGTAACATGGCCTTCAATTGGGAAGAGTTGGATCACATTTCTAGGAATAACTTTCAAAAGCTTTTTAACAGTACCAGATCTGTCACCTCCAATTCTCTTTATAACCTAGTTGAGAATTCTCTCAACTCTGATCACATCTCTTCTCTGAACAAAGTCTACACCCAAGCTGAGATTTTTAAGGCAGTCAAAAATTTAGGCTCTGATAAAGCCCCTGGCTCCGATGGTTTTAACGGCAAGTTCTTCAAACAGTTTTGGCACATCATATATAGGCAGTCAGGTTAGTCAATTGGCTCTGGATATCCTAAATGGTCAACCCCTTCCCCCATACCTGAATGATTACTACATCACTCTTATCCCTAAAATCCCAGGAGCAACCCACCTTAACAATTTCAGTCCATAGCCCTCTGCAACATTACATACAAAATTATCACAAAAGTTTTGGCAAATAGAGTCCAGTCCATTCTTCCTAAGAACATTTCTGAGAACCAATCTGGTTTTGTTGACAAAAGACTCATCTCAGATAATATTATCCTAGCAGGAGAACTCCACAACAAGATAGCCAAAACTCAAGCCATAAAAAAACCCCTGTTTGCCTGTAAAATTGACCTAAGCAAAGCCTATGATAGGCTTGAGTGGACCTTCATTGATAACATTCTGAAAGCCATGGGATTCCCTGATCTTTGGAGCATCCCAGTCATGAATTGTATCACCTCAGTTAGGGGAGCTCTCATTATTAATGGTTCACCCGAAAAACAATTCACTCAGCATAGAGGAATTAGGCAAGAAGATCCCCTCTCTCCCTTTATTTTTATTCTCACCCAAGAAGCCCTTTCCAGAGCTCTTAATAAAGCCATGGAGGATAACAATTTCCAAGGAATCAAGATCAACAAAGATACCCCCAACATTTCTCACTTAGCTTTTGCAGATGACATGATCCTTTATGGTACAGCTAGCACTCAAAATGTTGAGTTTCTAGGAAGTCTCTTAGATAACTTCCTTAAAGCTTATGGGCATGAAATCAATCATCAAAAATCAGAAATCCTGTTCAGCAACAAGGTGGATCCTCAATCCAAAATCCATATGGCTAACTGTCTCAATGTCCAAATTGTTCCCCATTTCAAGAAGTACCTTGGTATTCCTACCAAGATTGGAAGAAACAAAAATGAGACTTTCAATTACATTCTAGATGCCCTAAGGAAAAGAATTCAAAGCTGGAGTAGACCAATATCCCAAGCAGCTAGGTCTGTGCTGACTTCCAGTGTTCTCATGTCCATTCCCTCTCTTACTATGTCCATTCTAAAAAACCCTAATCATATTGTCAAGAAAATGGATTCCATGATATCTAAATTCTGGTGTGCAGGCAGTGGTTCCAAAAAACCTATGTACTGGACTAAAGGGGAAAAGATCTGCACTAAGAAAGAAAATGGGGGACTGGGAATCAGATATTCTAAAGACTTCAATCAGGCAATGTTAGCGAAACAGATTTGGAATCTTCTGATAGCACCAGATACTCTTGTTGCCCGAACTCTGAAAGCCATTTACTACCCTAATCATAATATCCTTAAAGCCAAACCTTCAAATAAGGACAATCCCATATGGAAATCCCTTCCGTCTAGTATTCACCTAGTGAAAGCAGGGGTTAGGAAAGAAATTGGCAATGACAATAATACAGAGATCTGGGATACCCCCTGGGTGCCAAGAAATGGGAATTTTAAGATCATTTCCCCCAATATAAACCAGCCCAGAATCACTTCGGTTAGAGACCTTATGGATCAAGAGGGTAAGACCTAAAACTCTGATGTGATTGACTCTTCTCTTCTGCTGGTTGATAGAGAGGATATCCGTGCTATTAAATTTGATTATGAGAAAGAAGATAACTGGATTTGGCACTATTCAAAAAACAAGGAGTACTCAGTTAAACAAGGGTACATGCTGATGCAAGACAACAAGGATCAAAACAACAGTTCTACCATAGACCGAGGAACTTGGGATTTCACCTCAAGAATCTCTGCTAAACTCTCCCCCCCCCCCCCCCCCCGAGAGTCAAACTTTTATAATAGAAGCTGCTCAATAATCATCTCCCTTGCATGACTAATATTGCTAAGAGAGTAGGAGGCACAGGTAAATGTGTCTTTTGTGGGGACCTGGACACTGATATCCATAATCTCTTCTTGTGCTGGACCAGTAGAAGTCACTGGGAAAAGATCATTGATCTGAAAGATATACCAGATTACCACAGTGGAGCTATTCAAGACTAGCTCATTCAGAAAGCAAAAACCTGGTCAACCAGGAAGACGTCCACAGTGGCTAATCATATCTGGGCGATTTATGATGGGAAAAACCAAGCAAAACACAATCCTGAATTTGCAGGTATGAGTTGTATCGAGTCTAATATAGCCTTTACAACTAGTTATGAAAAAAAAACTAAATCATAAAGATGGAAAAAGAGTCTATGAGAATAATACTAATCTGTTACAAGATGAGATCTTACTTGTGACTTCGTGTTACAGGAAGAAAGGCCAAACACCTATCTCAGCAGGGCAACTCATTGATCATGACAACCATCCAAGAATGGCCTTCAACATCAAAACTTCCCCAAAAAAGAAGAACATGAAATGGAGATTGAGACAATTATTGAAGGTATCAAGCGGGCAAGAGAAGAAGGCTTCACCAAACTGCATATTCAACTAAATCAGAGACAAACTAGCAAGATTTGCAATGATGTGATGGAAGATTGTATGATGACAAGCAGATACTCCTCAGACTTAGCACTCGGTTTCAATCAAATGACTCTTTTTTTTTTATCAGGGGGCTACATGAGTAGCTATGAACCATTACATGGTTTAATCAGCTGAGGTTTTCACCCCGCCAAGATTTAAAACAAGAGTAAACTAACTGAGAAAAAGAAAGAAGAAAAAAAGATAACTTGCCGCAGCACATATCCAACTTAGATTATACACTGACCCCTCAAAACTTGAATTGTAATATTATGTTTAGACAATTTCCTGCATTTCTAGTAACCAAACTCTTTAATGATAGTCCTATGTGGAGGATCTGGAAAAAGGGAGAAATTCCCCTGGCAGTACGCATAGCTTGCGGGGATAAAACATCTGAAACCTAGCAGCTAAGTACTCCTTTTGGCTGTAATACTTTTGATGACTTGCTCTGAAGTTATATATATATATATATATATATATGTCGAATGCGAAATTTTACTAAAAAAAAGAATTGATTGACAGATTTGAAGGACGGACGGCAAAATGTGGAAGTCAGAACCAGTAGCGGACCCAGAACTTTTGTTTAAGGGGGGCAAAAAAATTTTTTGACACTATTGTTCTTTAAAACATTATATTATTTTGTATTTTTCAAAAATTTATAAGAGCGTTTTACAAATTTACAAAAGTTTCGGAGGGGCCCGGGCCCCCCGGCCCCCCTCTGCGTCCGCCACTGGTCAGAACTATACATGACATCTTTTCTCAAAAAAAAAACTATACATGACATCTTGCATTGAACCGATCATTGCTATGATTTTTGACTGTTTATATAGTGTATATTATTGGTGAAGAACTGAATATTCACGTGCCAAGAAGTCTAACTCAAGCATATATATTATAAATTAAATGTTCCATCTTTTACCTTAATTTTAATTAAAATTGTAGTTTGAGTTAGATAACATTGTGTTTATATAGTAAATTATAAACAAATTATCCTTTTTTGTTTTAAATACATAATATCTAAACTATTGGTACAAAAATTAAAGGAAAAAAACAGATTTTGACCCTAAAAAAGATGGCAAATTCTACTCTACAACCGTAAGCACACAATATTTTAAACTATATTGTTCAACATTTTCAACCATTTGTACAAAATTTATCTTATGTTGTTTATAAAATTTGCTCAGAACAAAATTCCAGATTAGTTTTTTACTGACAATTATATAATAAAGGAATATTAGTACAATTTTCTTTAAAACTAAGATTTTTTTACTTAACAGTTAATAAACTTTTTAGAACTATTTGTTTTAAACTTCCAGATTTTCCTCTAAAACCGAGATTCTTTCACTTAACGAATACTAAATTTTTTAGAATTATTTGATTGGAATTTTTCAGAATATTATTTTAAGATGAAATTTTTTCAAAATATTTTGTTTTAAACTTCGAGATTTTCCTTTTAAATTTATATTTTTTTATTTAACAGTAACTAAACTTTTTAGAATTGTTTGTTTTAAACTTCTAGATTTTCCTCAAAAACCCGGGATCCTTTTGCTGAACGGTAACTAGATTTAATTAATTAAAAATCCAATTTTAAATTATAAAAATAAAAAGAAAAACTTTTAAATATATCAAATCCACATCACACATCCACGATATTTGTTTTCCATGTGTACGGTAAAATTTACCGGAAACAATATGTGGTAAAGAGAAATTAGGGAATAAAAAGAGTTGTACTGGCATAAAAACAACCTTCTATATTATGAAAATACTAAGACCCAAAGTATTATATAGTTAAGGACATGAGAGATTTTATTATTTTTTTAGTTCAGAAGAGATTATATTTTTTAATATCATAGTTTACACATAAACGATGTTCACAAAAAATATTTAGCACATAGCGGATCTAATTAATTTACGTAGATGAATTGGTTATTATTTTAAGTTTGAACCAAGTTTTTGAACTGTTTATTAACTGTAACAAAAAGTCAAATATAATGAATGTAATGTGATGGGATGTCCATAAAATTTTGTTTTGATGTATAATAACCAATCAATACGGCTATACACGTGGACTTGCAATACTAGGTATGAGAATAACTATAATTTCAAAGATGACAATATCGTTCCATTACAATTACAAGTCGTAATTGCATCACGTGGGCTAATTACGTACTAGAAGCCAAATTTATTTCATAAATATCATAAAAGAGTCCTCTTGTTCTTATCTCTTCTTTTCTTTCAGTTAACATAACAAAGTAAATTCGAGTACTTGCGTTTCAATGTTTTCACGGTTTTAAACGACGAGACAGTCTTGCTACACTTTACTGTAGCCAATGTGGCTGCAGATCCTGTCACGGAGAGCACATCTCCGTCAAAACGACGGATAGAATCTGGACCATAAAAAGAAAGTGATAAAAATAAACGGTCTTGATTATATATATTGATAATCATGATATGCCAACAAAAAACATAGGCCCTCTTCCATTCAATACGAAAAGTGATAGTAAATGTCAAGATAATTTTAAAAACGATGTGTATGGCTACGTAATTTTCCGGCATTATTACTAATCAAATGTAGTTATTTTTTATAATAATATGCAGATTGGGTTTGGTATTTTTATCTTACAATACCATAATAACATAATTAGTTTTAATCCTTATTGAATAATTTATCAATTATATAAAATGTTTTCATGACAATACACACATATATTTGGTAATTGTATTATAATTTTTTAATCTTATAATATTTGTTGTTTATACATATATGTAAAAAAGTTGTCATTTCAAAATACATGCCTTAATCAACTAAATAAAATTAAAAAAATCTTAATGTCAAAAATATAAATATTTTTTTCTAAATTAAAAAAGTGACATATAATGATTTGAGAAAAAAATATAAAACGTAAAAATATTAGCCTTCAAATTATATGTTATCGTGCATACATATAAACGTAAAATTGACTTTCAAACATTTATAGCTTTTAGGTTTATTATTACTTAAGTTCAGTAAACAGATAAATGGTAGCAAAACATTCTTATATATACACATTAATGATTCACTATGAATGGTCAAATGAAAAGATATATACCAACTATTGTCATCTTCTCTATAATAGTGATGAAAACGATTATAAATGGGTGTGTATATGTTTCTAATCATTAGTAGAAATGTTTATAAGCTATCGTGGATAGGTAAAAACCAACGTTAATGAATATGTAAAATCAAATCCAACAACTCAATTTATCGATTGTAAACATTTATAGCATTTAGGTTTTTCTAATGATACTACTAGTTGTGGTATTCTAATATGCAAGCTGATGGAGTTTTGGGAGGGGCAACAAACAAGAGATGGATATTTAGTTGGAGAAATTGAGAAGGCAGCAGATCGGTATCGAAAGAAAAGTAAAATGATTTCAAAGAGAAGAAAGAAATGAAGGCTTCTCAAGAGATGGAGATTTGGCAACTTTTGATACTATTTAGTTTGTTTCTTCTTTGTAATTTGACCTTGTTATGAAGTTGCGGAATTGAGCCTAGTTCAGTTTTTTGCAGATGAGGAAGAAAATGAAAGTTAAAGCATTTTGAATATTAGTGGTGCTTATATTTTTTGGGTAAAATACAATGTACAGAAACACAGAATATGATATTTTACATATGACTGCTATTATACACTTCTGTCTAGATTCATCAAAAAGTAGTATTGAAGTAATTCATTGCTTTTACATTCGTATATCCATCTCCATTGATAGTCGACTCTAGAAACTCACTTTATTGTTTCCAATGGTTTGTCACTAAAGCTTTGTAAGCTAGATGCTATTTTATGTATAATGTTGGAAATGTTATATATAATCATGGCGTGGAAACGTTTATATATAACAATGGAATCTTAAAAACATGGAAATGTTTATATAAACTCGTGGACACGTTAAAATAAAAAGGTGGAAATGTTTATCTGGACTCGTGGACACCTTTAAGTTTACCAGTGGAAACATTATATATAATTGTGCCGTGAAAACATTCATATATTATTATAACAATGTTTATATGTAAACATGTCGTGGAAACGTTTATATGTAATCATGGCTTGGAAACGTTATAGATAATCATTGAATGGTAGAAACGTGGAAACGGTAATATAAAAACGTGGAAACGTATATATAAAAATGTGGAAACGTTTAAATTAAAAGGTGGAAACATTTATATGAATTCGTGGACACCTTTATGTATAACAGTGGAAACGTTATATAATTATGGCATGAAAATCTGTCGAGTCAGTGACAACAATATAAAATATAAAACAACTTCAAAATAGATTAACCTACACCACACACACCCTAAAAATTTGTTGAGTCAGTGACAACAATATAAAGTTAGGACGGCTTCCTATTAGTTTTATTTTTATTTTAAACCAATTTCAATAGTTCATAAATTAAAAGAAGACTTTTGAAAGTAAAAGCACATTTTACTGATAGAAAATAATTAAATATTAAATTTTGTTCTATTTATTTAAGAAAGAAAAAAACACGTATATCCATTCTTCCTAAAATATTTGACCAAAATGAAAACACGACATGTGTATCCACCCTTTACATGTGTACAAAATTGTACAATTCAGATTAAAACAAAAAATAATAAGTATATCAATGGCTGGAATTGGATCTGTTGCCGACGGAAATATGCCTTCCGTCATATAATCCCTGCCGTACATCCGCCGTACAGGTACGTTTTTTTCCTTTTTTTTTCAATTTGTCTTGCCTACAGGTGACTGTAGCTATAGGTGACTACATCAAGGTAATTTTGTAACTAAGCACAAAAACACAAAAAAATAAAATAAAAAATGAAACGCGCGTCATAGACCAAGGGGACGAAATGAGTCGAAACTATTTGCATTTGCTTTTTTTTTTAAGTTTTTTTTCTTTTTTTATCACAAACTTTAAATGGTCATAACTTTTAATATATAAGTCCAAAATGAAAAAAACTTATATCATTGTTCACCTAAATTCAAGCTCTTCAAAACAAGACTAATCATGGATATATTTTGACAACTTTTTTAAAAAATTATTTTTACATGTACAGTGCACAAAACGAAAAAAAACTTATACAAATGGTCATACAAACCTGTACAAATGTTCACTAAAACATGTACATCCACACGTAAAAACATGTACATCCTCGCATTAAAAATATACAGATGGTCACATAAATCTGTGTGAATCATTAAATATGTACATCCTTAGATTAAAATTTGTACATATAAGGGAGAAAACATGTACAAATGGGCATACAAACATGTACAGATGTTCATTAAAGAACATGTACATTGAACATGTACATCATCAAATTAAAACATATACATTCTCACATTAAAATATGTACATTCTCACATTAAAGTATATAACGGTTTCCAAATAGATTACCCTAACCCCACACACCCTAAAACCCACCTTAGGAAAGCTAAAAAACGCCGAAGGAATTTTTAGATTTGTAATGGCGGGTCTAACGACCCTAAACCCGCGACCACAAACCCTAAAAACCTATCGAGTTAGTTGCTACAATGTAAACTATAGAACGGTTTCCAAATAGATTATCCTACTCACCAAAACACCCCAAAACCCACCCTGGGATAGCTAAAAAACGTCGAAGGCATTTTTAGGGTTTGTAGTGGCAGGCCCGCTACCATAAACCCTAAAAACCTGTCGAGTTATTTACTACAATATACAGTACGGAACAAATTCCAAATAGATTACCCTACCCCCCAAAACACCCAAAACCACCCTAGGAAAGCTAAAACCTCGAAGGCATTTTTAGGGTTTGCAGTGGGCGGGTTTAGGGTCTAACGACCTTAAACCCACTACCACAAACTCTAAAAACCTGTCAAGTTTAAAAATAAACTTTTAAAAAAATTGTCAAAACATATCCATGACTCGTCTTATAATTTTTTTTGAATTTAGGTGAACAATGATATAATTTTTTTTATTTGAACTTATATATTAAAATTTACAATAATTTAAAATTTTTGTGATAAAGAATAAAAAAACAAAAAAAACAAAATCTATGTGCGTGCACTCTCCCCTCTCACACGCTCCGCTCAGTAGTAGGAAATTGGGTCATGTGGCCGGATGTAGCCATCACTGGCTACAGTGACCTTTAGCCAAGAATCTGCGTTTTTTTTTTCGCGCGCGTCTCCGACGCTTTTCTTCTATTTTTTTTCACTTTTTTTTTAGATTTTTTTATTCTTTTTCTTTTCTATATCATAAAAACTTTAAATTGTTGTAACTTTTAACATATAAGTCCAACATGAAAAAAAATTATATCATTGTTCACCTAAATTCAAGCTCCTCAAAATAAGATCAGTCGATATATTTTGACAACTTTAAAAAAATTGTTTTTACATGTATAGAGCATAGAACGTAAAAGAAAACTTATACAGATGGTCATACAAACCTGTACAAATGTTCAAAAACATGTACATCCTCACGTAAAAACTTGTACATCTTCGAATTAAAAATATAGATACTCATATAAACTTGTACGAATCATTAAATATGTACATTCTTAGATTAAAACCTGTACATATAATGAAGAACACTTGTACAGACGGTCATACAAACATGTACAGATAGCCATACAAACATGTACAGATGTTCATTAAAGAACATGTACATTCTCACATTTGAACATGTACATCGTTACATTAAAACATGTACATTCTCACATTACAATATGTACATGCATCCTCACATTAAAGTATATAACAACTTATATATGTAAAAATAATTTTTTTTTTCAAAGTTGTCAAAAATATATTCATGACTGGTCTCACTTTAAAGAGTTAGAATTTATATGAATAATGATATAATTCTTTTTCATTTTGGACCTATATATTAAAAGTTACAATAATTAAAAGATTTTGTAATAAAAAAGGAAAAAAAATATCATACAGCGCTCTCACATACACACACCTAACACAAAAAAAAGAAAGAAAAAAAACGACCTAAAACGCTAGATGGATGTAGCCATCTCTGTACATCCACTTGTAGCCAAGTAATTGCGTTAAACTTAATGACGCAAGCGGGTGTACAACGTGCTGAATAACTGTCAAGATGTTGTACTGTAATAGTTGCTTTCACCGTGGACGGAGAAGTGGACAACACAACTAATTTCTCACAACACCACGGCGTCAATAGCGGCTGGTCATCTATCGTGGATGCAAGTGAAGCCCGCGTGTGGGACTGGGAATGATATAGATGCCGACTTGTAAGCATGTGGTGGAAGTCGCGTCATCTAATAAACATGGATCACAAGAGAAAAGGACAATGCATTTGTATACAAACTCATATAAACTTCTCCGATAAATAAACTACAGGGTTATGTTAAGCCAACACATATAGTAAACTCTATATCCTTTTCGTGTCCGTCATCTAAAACATCTCTCCCTTTTGAAAAGGGCATGTAGACCATGGAGTTCGTTCCACCTTGTAATATGGCTTCATGCCACATGTCAATGTATTATTAGATTAATTAAAAATGAAAGAAGAAAATAAGAAAAAATCAAAAAGGAAAACAAACAATACGCACACATGGAGGAGGAGAGAGAAGGAGGAGAGAGAAATAATAATTTATTTAAAATGTTATAACTTACAAAATAAAAGTGCAAAAATAAAAAAAATTATACCATTGTTCATCATTTTTCGTGCTCTTCAAAGCAAGATGCATCATGGATATGTTTTGGTCAACTTAAAATTTTATGTTTTAGAAAGAGTATATATTACGTATTTTTAAAGTGAATCTTACTCATTAGTAAAATGACTCTTCTTTAATAATAAAATGAACCATATTCATTAGCAAAATGAATCTTACCACAAACACCCTAAAAACCACCCTAGGATAGCTAAAAACGTCGAAGACATTTTTAGGGGTTGTAGTACAGGGTTTAGGACCCTAAACCCTAAACCACAAACCCTAAAAAACTGTCGAGTCAGTGACGACAATATAAAGCGTAGAACTAATGCCAAAAAGATTACCCTACCCCCAAACACCCAAAAAGCCACCCTAGGATAGCTAAAAACGTCGAAGGCATTTTTAGGATTTGTAGTACAGGGTTTAGGGTCTAACGACCCTAAACCCTAAACCACAAACCCTAAAAAACTGCCGAGTCAGTGACGACAATATAAAGCGTAGAACTAATTCCAAAAAGATTACCCTACCCCCACCCCCCAAACACCCAAAAACCACCCTAGGATAGCTAAAACGTCGAAGGCATTTTTAGGGTTTGTAGTACAGGGTTTAGGGTCTAACAACCCTAAACCCTAAACCACAAACCCTAAAAAACTGTCGAGTCAGTGACGACAATATAAAGCGTAGAACTAATGCCAAAAAGATTACCCTACCCCCAAACACCCTAAAAACCACCCTAGGAATGCTAAAACGTCGAAGGCATTTTTATGGCATTTTAATGACCTTTGATTCACTTTTTAACAACCTTTGGTTCACCTTTTAACAACATTTGATTCACTTTTCCTAAACTTAAGATTCACAATGAATCTTAAAACATATTTTGTACATACAAAAAATAGCAAAAATTAAATTTATCAAAACATATTTATATTTGGTCTTATTTTAAAGAGTTCCAATTATGATGAACAATGGTATAAAATTTATGTTATTTGGACTTATATATAATAAGATACAACATTTTAAAATTTTGCAAAATGATAAAGTAAAAAAAAAATTGAAACGATCTCCATCTTCTAACGTGGCGTAAGCGCCAGGTTCGAACTTGCCTTTGAAAATCTTTCTCGCTTCCGCGGGAGTCATTTTCCCCCTTTCTTCGGGTGTTTTCCTCTCCGATTACAACTTCTATTCTGTCGTTGGGGCATTTCGATTTGATCATACTGCTTGCAATCAGGGGCGGAGCCAGGAATAAAAATTGAGGGGGGCATACATAAAATTACAAATAATTAGGGGGGTTTTTGTAAAAAATTTCTTAAAAAAAATTTTTTTACACTATATTTTTGTGCAATTTAGCAAAGTTGGGGGGTCCTTTGTTCCCTCCTTCCCCCCTGGCTCCGCCATTGCTTGCAATGACGATTTAATCATAGAGCGAAGTTCCTTTTGTCCCGGCGAGCTTCCCTTCGTCTGTTAGGATATATATATATATATAATATCTCTCTTTTATTTTGTTACAGTGATCTGTTTATGTTACTTAGTTTGTACTTAGGTCTCTGTATGTAATTTTCCTTCTTAGTGTGTATTTTAGGATATTATGTATTTTACATGTCTGATAAGATCGGGCCTTATGCCTGAGATATATCCATCTTATAAATAGGTACTCCCCACTGTATAAGCAACTTACGGCTTATATTCTCATATCAATAAAGTTTTTCTTCATTCTCTCTTCTGTAGTTTTACATCGTCCAGGTTTCCCTGAATGTTAGACTATTGCATGTCGATTTTGAGAATTTTGTAAGTGTCCTTTATTCTTCTTCTCTCCGAACTCTACGCTTTGGTTGTCAATATGGACGACACTAGACTGTGAATCTCTCGGGTTGTGGCTTTGTGGATTGGCATGAACTAGAGCTTCTCGATCAGTCGGAACGTGGTTTTGGTTCTCTGATATTAGTGCTTTGATTTGATTTGACGGTGTTTTTGGTTCTCTAATCTTGGTGTTCTGGCCGGGGTACTAGAATTTCTTGCGTTCATGATTATACTAGCCATTAATTATCGGGACTTGGGCTTGGCGCCCACGGTCCGCTGGGTGACAGATGTCATTAGGTCGCAAACTCTAGATATCTTCCTCTTCACTGAAACTCGAAGATCTAGGATGGAAATGTCGTAGTTATGTCAACGACGAAGAGGTTTCAATTGCTTCATTGTTGATAGTTCTGGTAGAAGAGAAGGACTTGCCTTTTTGAAGGGATTCAATCAAGCTTCAGATTTGATCTTTCACTTCTCAACACATTGATTGTTGGATTGATCGAGGGCTTGGTTCTGGATGGTGAAGCACTGGCAATTATGTCTGGCTGAACACAAATGATAGGTGGAGAACGTGGTCTCTGATTGAGAATCTGAAAGAACCTGGGTCGCAGGCATGGCTTGTCTTTAAGGAATCCAATGAAATTTTGTTCAATTATGAACAACAACGTCGTTATGACAGGAATAGAAGCTGAATGGCGCCATTCAGGAGTTTAAGTAATTGTGATCTACATGATCTTGGTTATGTAGGGGATGCTTTCACTTTTACTATCAACAGGTGGGGAACTCGTAATACACGGTGTCGTCTAGACCGATTCGTCGCTAGCCCTGGGTGGTCATCTGTCTTCCTATCAGCTCGGAACTACCATATTTAATGAGCCTGATCACAAACCGATTAAATAGAACGTTTTGTCCAACCAATTTGGAGGACCGCGGCCTTTCTGTTTAGAGAACTGTTGTATTGAAGAACTAAAATGCCAGCGGATTATCCAAAATATATGGAGAACCCCAATTGGTCAAGAGAACTGAGAGTCTATAGCTTATGGAGATCAAAGGGGAAATTAATTGAATGGCTAGTGCAAATCCGACCCCGGACAACTCAACTAGATTGAAGGATTAAAAAAGGAAGTGGATCCCCTCTTGTTGAGGGATGAAGCCCATAGGGCTCAACGCCCTAGACACAACAAATAGAAGAAGGAGATCAAAATACCTAATTCTTCTTTAACAAAGTTCAAACTAGACGTATACAAAATACAATTGTTGAACTTAGGGACGTGAATGGAACCAAGGTAACATGTTGGAAAGATATTGTGACCATAGCCTGCAATCATTTCTTGAGCCTTTTTTGCACATCCGACTCACACCAAAACCCGTATTTGCTAGCTTGTGTGGAAAACCATGTCATGGCATCACATCATGACCTCCAAGGACAGGATTTTACAAGGGATGAAGTCAACTCATCCCTTCAAGAAAAACCTCTGGACTAGATGGAATTAACCGTGTTTTTAATAATTCCTACGAGGACATCATTGGTCAAGATTTCATGAATTTGGCCCTCTCTGTCCTGAACAACCTGAACAACAATGTCATGTCGGCCGGACTGAATCACACGTACCTGGTGCTCCTGTAACAGACCAATATCCTACTGTTGTGATATTGTCCACTTTGACACGCAGGTCGTACGGTTTTTTTCCTGGGGTCTCCAAACCTAAAAAAGGCCTCACAACAAGGAGAGGTATCCCCACCCAGATAAGGAGTGGTTCGTTCTCCCCTCCAATCGATGTGGGAGGTAAACCTCAAGGGCATTACACTCCAGCCCCTTGGGAGCCCAGCGCCCTCGCGGGCCACTCTAGCACACCGACCTGGGTCTAGCTCTGATACCAACTATAACAGCCCAGTATTTCACTGTTGTGATATTGTCCGCTTTGACACGCAGGCCACACGATTTTGTTCCTAGGGTTTCCCAGCCCTAAAAGGCCTCACAACATGGAGAGGTATCCTACCCAAATAGAAATTGGTTCGATCTCCCCTCCAATCGATGTGGGATGTAAACCTCAAGGGTATTACAGCTCCTCCCGAAGAAGATGGGAACTCTCTATTCAGGATTTCAAACCTATTTCTCTGTGCAACATGATCTATCATGCCATTGCAAGAGTTTTAGTCAATATAAGTGAAGGATGCTATCGGGCAGGTGATTTCCGAAGACCAAAGGACCTTCGTTCCGGGTTGACTTATTTTTGATAATATTGTCACTGCCCATCAGATTATTCACTCCTTGAAATGCTCAAATTCTTATTCAAGAGGTTATTTCCCCCGTAAATTAGATATGACCAAAACATTTGACAGGGTAGAATGGTCTTTTATCATCATTATCCTTCTTAGCATGAATTTTGTTGAAACGTGGGTTAAGCTGGGGGAAATGTGTATTACATTGGTTTCTTTCTCAATTCTTATTAATGGAAACCCAGGTCCATCTTTCTTTTTGGAAAGGGGAATTAGATAAGGTGATCATTCTTGTTCATCTACTGCATGGAAGCCTTTTCTCCAAACCTTCAAACTTCTGCACTCTCTAATGATATCAAAGGTTACCGCTTCCATGACCTTAATTTTGACATTACTGGCCTCCTTTTTGCAGATGATTGTGTTATCTTTTGTCAAGCCAATGTCTAGAATGTTCAAGAAATTATTAATATCATTGAAGACTTTCGTGACGCATCTGGTTAGTGCATGAACCCAACGAAATCAGGCTTGGTGTTCTGTGGAGGTCTGAAGCCTCGTCTTCATCATGAAATCTCTAAGTTATTAGAATGTGAATGATCTAGGGTGGTACTTGGGGCTTTTGAGCTTTATTGGAAGACATAAAAAACAAATATTTAACTATGTTAGCAACAAAGTGCACAAGAGAATTCAAAGTTGGAATGACACTGTATCTCAAGCGGCCAGGGGAGTCCTCATCAAATCAATCCTCTAATTTATACCTTCATATGTCATGGGAGTTATTAGCCTTCCTAACTCACTCATCAATGAGATACAAGGCACTATAAGAAGGTTCTAGTGGTCGGGCTCCTTGAGTGCTAAAGGGATCCCCTGGCGTAAATGGGATGTCATATGCAAGGAACTTGACAAGGGAGGCCTTGGCTTAAGAGATTTTCATTATTTTAATGAAACATTGCTTACTCGTCTTAGTTGGCATATCCTATGCAGCCAAATCTACCGGTTTCTCAAGTTTTTCTAGCTAAGTACTCTTCTGGTTCTCTCCTTAATACTTGATTAAGCAATTCTCTAAGCCCTATTTGAAGATCTGTATGGGGATCTATACCTCTAATCCAGCAAGTTGCATGAAGAGTTATTGGTGATGTCCAATCCATTAGAATCACTAATGGGTGGCTCTTGATAAGAAAGTAGGAAAGCCTTGGGGACTGGAATTTGCCCAACCATATTTGTGACCATGGAAAGGTCTTTTGTCTAATCAACACCTAGAACCAGTCTTGGAATATGGAAAGAGTCCGAACGAGGACCATAACTTTATTCTAAGCACGGTCCTTCCAAGTTCCTCAAATCTGGATGAATGGTGCTGGGGACATACTAGAAATGGGACATTCACTATTAAATCGGCTTACTATTTCACAAGGGATGTTGATCCTGATTCTACCTCGTATGGTAGTCTACTGGGTGCAGCAATGAAACTTATTAAAAACGGGGATCTTCCACCTCAGATTCAACTCTTTGCCTGGAAGATTCTTCATAGTATCCTTCCTTGTGCGCGCTTATTGTGCAGAGCCAACATAACCTCCTGAAAACTATGTTCTTTGTGGAAAATTTGAAGTTATTAATCAGTCACTAGTTTAATGTCAAGCAGTGAAAAGATGGTGGTCAATTGACGAGACTAGTTCATAAATCTTTGTCTTCATGAAGATTTGTTCTAGGTTCAGAAAGTTGTTAAGTTATGCTGGAAGCTTTGGTATGCAAGTTGTCAACTCAAACGCGACCAAGTTCCTTCTTTCGCTCAAGGAATGGACCAAGCCTCATCATTTCTTTGAACTTACGGTTTTTAATCACACCATAATACCCACGACTTAAGAGTAAGCATCTGGTGATGGTGTCAACATCTATATTATGGGAGCACACCATTGGAAGGCTCAGGCATTGGTGCAATTTGTAAAGACTCTAGAGGAAATTGTCTTGTCGTCAGCGTTTCAAATGACTCAATCGCCTGGCCACCGCAAGTCATCAAAGTAAAAGCGATTAAATTAGGGATTGAAATCGCTTTGAATATAGACACCACATCCTTCTGTTTCTTCTCGGGCTATTTGACAACAATTTCCCCAATGGCATTGAAGAAGCTCGACCTGATGTGGGTCACATTCTTCATGACGCATGCTCGCTAGCTTCTACTCTTTCATCATCTAGTTGGTATCACACCCCTAGGTCAACCAATATTAAAGCCCATCTTTGGGCTAATATGAGTCGGACTAGTGGTATTAAGGGTGCATGATTTAATGACATTCCACCGTGTATTAAAAATCTTATTTCATAATGCAAGTTTCATCTCGCTTACCAAAAAACTAAGGGGTATGTTTCGATGGAGAAAAAAATGCATGATGTTAGCTTTGTTTGTGCATTAGCTTCTCTATCAGTTCTTAAACCAACTTCTCTGTCTCCTTATCCTCTTAAATTTTGTCTCAGGGTTTGCAACAAGATACCATGCATACATTTCCATCAATTTTCTACATTCCATAAGTTTCTGTGTTCGATCATATTTTTTTGTTATTTCAAATTCACAGTGTCTCTAATTTTTTTAGTTCATGGTAGACTCTTAGAAAAAGATAAAGAAAAGAAATCACTATAACCCATCACACGATTTGTGAATCTTCTAAATCAAGTTTAGTCTAACTTAGAGTTATATTGCACAAGAAAGAAATAATTTCAATAAGGATGTATGGTTTAATACTTTCAAAAGTTCATATTTTGTTTATTAGAATATTCACAATATACCCCTACAAACTTTCATAATTCACAATATACATGTGATATACCGGATTTTCTTTTCATTTCAGGCTTAAAAAGGGATTTTACTTTAATGCCAACCTAATGTTAAGTGAGAGTTTATGTCATTTGATAGTTGGTTTATTTAAGAGGGAAAGAGGGGCAAGGTAATTGAACAAGCCAATATTTTTTTAGTAAGTAAGGAAAGAGATAAGGTAGTCACCAGTTTCTTTTCCTAACTCAAGTTATGCGCCTCTCTTGTTCTCTCTTCTTTCTTTCTCTCTCACTCTCTCAAATTGCAGTTATGTGATGAATCGCTCTGTTTCCTCGAAGGTTGTGTATTCTGGTGTGGAGTTCAATTTCTTGGTGAATCAGGTTTGGATCTTCAGTCTCAGTAGTGGTTGTTCCCAATTTGTTATTTTCAGTTTATGGATTTGGTTTCTAAATCCTCTATTGGTTTTGACTAGATTGCCTATTGTGAGATTCGGGGTGGATCAGTGGAGTGTGCTGTTCGGATTCGTTAGAGAAAATAGATCTTCGATTCGAGGTAAATGGTAGATGGATTCAATTCGTGTGTTCACACATGAGGTTGAACTTAGAGATTTTATTTCAATTTCTAGTTGTTGATTTCTCTGAATTTTCGTTGTGGTCTTTAGACATGTTTTGGCTGGTTTTGCACTCTGTTAAACCCCCATGGTGATTGTGTCCTTAAACTAATTTGTCAAGTTGAGGTTTAGTGTGGAAAATAGGTGTTTTGCTTCTAAATTCGACAATTTTTTATACGTCCAAATGTCCATCCGGACTTGCAGGTTTGGACAGGCCTAAGGATGCCTTCTATTTTTCACATTTTGCACCGTGTCTAGGCGGTGTGCGAGAAAAAATATTGGGTTGGAGTCTTGAGCTATGTTCGGACTTCAAAGCCTAAACACAAGTCTAGACCATGTAAGGAGTTTTTTTTAAGACTTTTGTCAAGACTTGAAAGCCCGGACACAAGTCCAGACAATCTTGTTTTCAAGTTTCGGCTTGTGTCTGGACTTTCATGCCCATATCAAGTCCGGACACTTCTGATTTTGAGTCTCGACATGCGTTCGGACTTCCAAGCCCAAACAAATGTCCGGACAACCCACTATTTTTGCCTAAAATGTTCTTCTGACTACCGTTTTATCCTGTCTTTGTGGGGTTGTGATCCCCTAAGGCTATTTAAGCTATTCTGCTTTGTTAGGTGTCCACAACCACATGTTTTTGTTCTAAAAGTGTACTTTCATTTGAGATCTAGTTTCTTGGCCTTCTGAGCCGTGGATGGTTGAGTCGAACTATTCTGTACCATGCTATAGGACATCTTTCTGTTCTGTTACACAGGCACTCTCCCTGTTTTTTTCTAGGACTAACAGAACCATTGGTCTTTGGACCAACTTTACGTTATCGAGGATCTTCTGATCCATTGGTCTTTGACCATTCTGCGTGTGTACTTTAAGCTTGGGTCCCACTCTATTTTGTGCTCCGAAATGTTGTGATTAGTGTAGCTTTTGCTTCTATTTTGTTTTCTATACTCTTGACAGCTTTGGCTTATGTATTTATGATTTCAAAAGCTAATGGTATCAATATATGTATATACTTTACTATCCTATGATATTTATAATATTTTGAGCATGCTTCATTGATGTATTTTATCTACTGAGCTGTGGTTGCTCACCCATTTTCCACTATCATCTTGCAGATTGATTAGCAAAGGTTCCCCTACTTTGTGTTCCTGTTTGTGGGATTTGTTTAGTTTAGCGTTGATGCTCTTGAACATTGTTGTAGCCTCCAGGCCTTTTCTCTACTTGGGTTGACATTACATTTGGGAAATTTAGAAACCCTTACTAATTACGATAATATAAGTATTTATTTTGTATTGGGAAGCGATTAGTAGCCTTGCGCGCTTCTAGTTAGATAGAGTGCAGCGTGTTTTGGCCTTAGAGCTAGCCTAGTCTTAAGGTCATTATATTTAGTGGTATCAGAGCCAGGTTTGCTTTTGTTGGGTGTTGGGTTTGTGTCTGCTTGTCTGCACTTTAACGTTTGTCTGTTGTTTGATGTGTGGTTGTGGTTAAGTTTTGGATTTTTGGTTCCTCAGAATGTCCACCACGCAGGGAAGTTAGGACTCCTAAGGGTGAAGCTCCATAGGGAGACATCGCCAGCATTGTGCAGCAAGTTGTTTACCAAGTGCTGCAGAATGGGAGACTACGGGTTAGCTGCCAGTGGTGGTAGCAAGTCAAGGTGTTACAGGAGGTCATGAAGTGTTGAAGTCTCCATCCTTTGATGCAGTGGCGGATCCTCAGAAGGCTAGCCACTGGATTACGGTTATCAAGGACCTTCTGAGGGTTATGAGATGCAAGGAGAAGCAAAAGGTGGACTTCATTACCTTCATTTCAGGATGATGCCAAGTCATGGTGTAAGTCAGTGGAAGACAAGTTATTTCACCCTTGGACGGTGGGTACAGGGAATAGAAGTTCCGATAACTTACAAACTAGTTCCACCCGGATATGATAGAGTCGAGATATGTTTGTAGAGCCAGAGTGAGAACGAGAAGGCTAGGAAGTTTGAAAGTGGGTTGAGGCCGGACATCAAGACTGTTGTGAATCATTTCTGACATAAGACCTTCCAAGATGTTGCTGATTATGGCTCGCGGTATACAAGAGCGAGCTAAAGGCGAAGAGATTAGTGGTTAAGGACCAGAAGAGGAAGCAACAATCTGACGATTTGAAGAAGGAAAAAATAGAAAGACCATGCTTCTTCTTAGAAGAGCAGTATTATGGTGATCGTAAGACTTTCGCTTCTTTGGGGTAAAGTGTGAGTCTTGTGGAAGATCCCATCCATGGTTGGGATTGCTACAAGAAGACGAGAGCGTGTTTCAAGTGTGGGTACTTGGAGCACCTGCATAGCTGACTGCCCGCAATGCTGATAGGTGCAGAGGAATTTCAGGAGGTAGAGATGTCAGTTTTGGGTCCAAGGCGAAGTCGGATCAGAGGATGTCTCAGGATTGGGCGAGGGTTGTAGGTATATATTTGGGGATCATGATCGAGCGATTAGGCCATGTATTCTTTAGTTATCTTCTAAGTCTTGTCTTCTACTTGTTGATTCTGGAGCTACTCACTCCTTTGTTTCTGATGATCTGGAGGGTAAGCTTAGCCTGTCTCTTGAGCCTCATGGTATGGAATTGTATGTGACTAATCCTCAAAGGGGACAACCCCTCTAGTTTTAGATTCTATTTGTAGAGACTGTCTTGTGGTAGTGGGGACAGAATTATGTGTGTTGACCTTATCCATCTAGGGATGACCTGTTTTGATGTGATTTCGGGCATGGATTGATTGTCTGTGCACCATGCCATATTGATTGTGCTGCTAAGAAGATGATTTTTCAGGAGTGGTAGATCCCGTTTGGAGTTTGTGGGAAATGTGTGCCTTGCTCGCCTCTTATAATTTTGATTATGCAAGCGTTTAGTTATCTAGGAAAGGTTGCCAGGGATACTTGTGTTTCATCCTAAGGTCAAAGAGGTATCGAGACTGGAGGATATTCCAATGGTGAGAGAGTTCGATCATATGAAGGTGGAGTTTACGATTGAGTTAGCTCCAGAGACTCAGCCGATTTCTAAGGCCCCCTACCGTATGAGTCCACCTAAGCTTAAGGAGCTAAAGGTTCAACTGCATAAGTTGCTGGATAAAGCATCATTCATCCCATTATGTCTCCTTGGGTGCTGGTGGTGTTGTTTGTGTCGAAGAAGGATGGCAGTTTCAGACTGTGAATCGATTACCAGGAGCTTAATAAGGTCATCAACAAGAATAAGTATCCCCTCCCTCGAATCGATGATTTGTTGAACCAGCTAGCACGTGCCAGTGTGTTCTCAAAGATCGATATCCGTCCAGGTTACCATCAGTTGAGGATTAAGGGGGCGATGTGCCTAAGTGAGCCTTCACGACCTGCTATGGGCACTATGACTTCCTAGTGATGCCTTTTGGTTTGACAAATACTCCATCAATATTTATGGACATGATGAACCAGGTTTTCAAACCCTTCCTAGATCAGTTCGTTGTGTGTTCATCGATGATATCTTGGTTTACTCCAAAAGTGTGTAAAGAGCATGAGGGAGTACTGAGGATAGTGCTTTAAGTTTGAAGGAGTGTGAGTTGTACGCTAAGTTGAAGAAGTGTGTGTTTTGGTTGAAGCATGTATTCTTTCTAGGCAGTGGTGTGTAAGGATGGTATTTTAGTGGATCTAGAGAAGATTTAGGAAATTACTGAGTGGGTGAGGCCCACGAATGTTTTTGAGGTTTGTAGTTTCCTTGGTTGGCTGGTTACTACAAGAAGTTCAACGAGGGATTCTCTAAGATTTTCACTCCAATGAATCGTCCTTGGGAAGGACGTTAAGTATGAGTGGATGGAAGCTTGTGAGTTGAGCTTCCAGAAGCTTAAGAGGAGGTTGACATGCGCTCCTATTTGACTTTGTCATCGGGGACCGATGGTCTAGAGGTGTTTTGTGATGTGTCACAAAGGTCTTGAATGTGTTCTAATGCACCATGGTAAGGTGGCCATGTATGGCTCCCATCAGCTTAAACCATACGAGAAGAACTACCCGACCCATAATTTAGAGTTGGCGGTGGAGTGTTTGCTCTTAAGATGTGGGGCACTATGTCTATGGAGCATCGTGTAAGGTCTATACGGATCATAAGAGTCAAAGTATATGTTCACTCGGAAGGAGCTGAACTCAAGATACAGTAAGTGGTTAGAGTTCTTGCACGATATGATTAAAAGATTCTCTACCATCCTGGTAGAGCAAATGTTATGGAAGATGCTCTCAATCGTAGAGAAGCATCCAGTGTAGCTTAATTACACTTTGGGACACAAAGGTCCTTGAGGGAGCTGCAACATTTGGGTGTAGAGATTGTGAGACCAGATAGTTCTTGAGTGTTAGCTACTCTTTAGGTTCAGCCTACCTTGATCGATATGATCAAGGCCAGTCAGAAGGAGGATTCCGACTTGTGTAAGATCAGAGATAGTGTTTCGGCTGGTTAGGATTCCAAGTTTAAAGTTGTTGAGGATGACTGTTTGAGGTTCAAAGATATGGTTTGTGTGCCAAATGATACTACTCTTAAGTAGGAGATTATGCATGAGTCACATGGATCCCTTTATTTGGTTCACCCAGGAGGTGTTAAGATGTACCGAGACCTTCGTCAGTCATTTTGGTGGAACAATATGAAGAGAGAGATCTCCGAGTTTGTTTCTCGTTGTCAGTCTTGTCAACAAATAACAGCAGAGCAATGAGACCTAATGGGCTTCTTCAACCCCGTCCTATTCCTAAGTGAAGTGGAAGAGTTTTAGTATGGGCTTCATGACGGGTCTCCCTCGTACATTGAAGGGATATGATGCGGTATGGGTGATAGCGGATCAACTCACTAGGAGTGCCTACTTTATACCGGTTAGAAAGGCCTTCAGTCTTGAACGACTATCCAGGATCTACATGGATGAGATAGTCAGGTTGCACGGAGTTCCAGCCGCAATCGTTTCAGATCGAGACCTCATGTTTATGTCTCGTGTCTAGGGTAGTCTACATAAGCTTTGGGGACTAAGCTAGTGTTCAGTTCCGCGTATCATCCTTAGTCTAATGGTCAGACAGAGAGGACCAACTAGATTTAAGAGGATGTGCTTTGAGCTTGTGTGTTGTATTTTAGGGACAGCTGGAATGAGCATTTGACTTTGATCGAGTTTGCCTGCAACAACAGTTACCAGTCCAGTATTGGTATGACGTTGTCTGAGGCTCTGTATGGTAGGAGAGAACTCTGAAGGAGAGAGCTCTATTAGGTCCAAATATTGTTTAGGACGCTATGGATAAGATCAGATTATCCGGAAGCGTCTGCTTGTTGCTCAAAGCCATCATAAGAGTTATGCTGGTCAGAGGATGAGGCATTTGGATTTTCAGGTTCACGACCATCTCTATTCGAAGGTATCTCTTGTCAGAGGTGTTGTTAGATTCAGGAAGGGTGGGAGGCTGAGCCCACGGTTCGTAGTCCTTTTGGAGATTATGAAGAGAGTTGGAGCGGTAGCCTACCGCCTGGCCTTGCCGCCATCTTTGTTAAGGGTGAATGATGTTTTTCATGTGTCAATGTTGAGGAAGTATATCCCTGATCCGTCGCATGTAATTGAGTTTGGTCCGCTTCAATTGCGTGAGGATCATTCTTTTGAGGTAGTGCCAGTCAGGGTTCTAGCTCGCGATGTGCGCAAGCTCCGAAGTAAGACGTTTCCGATGGTGAAGGTGTTGTGGTCTAGTCAGTCAGAGTGAGAGGCTACTTGGGAGCAAGAGAATGAGTTGCGGTCCAAGTATCCCTTCCTTTTCGAGCTTTAAGGTACGTAGAATTTTGAGGGAAAAATTCTTTTTAAAGGGGGGAATGATGTGATATACCAGATTTTCTTTTCATTTCAGGTTTAAAAAAGGGATTTTATTTTATTGCCAACCTTTTGTTATGCGGGAGTTTGTGTCATTTGATAGCTGATTTATTTAAGAGGGAAGGAGGGGACAAGAGTGTAAATGGACAGCCCAATATTTTTTTAGTAAGGGAGGAAAAGAGAGTAGACAGTCACCAGTTTCTTATCCTAACTCATTGTAAAACCCTAATTCTTAAACACATAATTAACCTCTTAAACCATCAGAATTTGCAGCGGAAATACAAAATCTTTTAGGTGTTACCGCCACATTCCTCTCAAAGGAATGTTAAGGCTAAACCACTTGATTAAAACATTTGTAAACTTTCAAAACTTTGGGAATGACCTATCAAGGAATGTCTAGGAAACCATATCAACATCTATGCAAGAAACATGCTTACAAAAACATGCCTGAAAACATGCTTACAAAAACATGCCCACATGGGCATGGCCAACTAGTGGCTCCCGAAAGGTAATACCTGCAATTTATAAGGTAGCCTAGACCATGTACCTTTACTCTTGGTCATCCTCTAATGCATTTTTCAAATTGTTGTTGGGCAAAATAGTAGTGAAACTTTCCTACTAACTATGAGCAGTGAACCCATTCATTGTAGTACAACAAGGTCGTATCCACAGGGACTTCGTAACTATCTAGTTAATTATAAGCTTAATGTGCAAGATGATAAATAAAAGTGCATACACTTAAATTGGGGGTTTTGGGTTTTTTTTGTTGTAAATGGAGAAATAATGAAAAGCAATAAACGCTAAACTAACTATCTAGTATAGATGTAGCCCGGAATGGATAATTGCATCCGTCCTCCCCTTACTACTGATTGTCGACCCTTGAACTTATAGCTAAGCAACAGAATACTTAATTAATTTGCAACCTACTCTAGTCTACTAATCCTAACCAATTTAACCAGAACTTCTCAATCAACTAAGCCCCAGTCAATCGATAGCACTAAGCTTAAGATCCATTAAGTAGTAATGTAGCCTAATCTCAAAACCATCAAAATTAGAGTACACTTTTCTAGTCTCCATAGTTTAGGTTTCTATCTCAGAATATCATTTTGATAGAATCCCACAATAATGCTAAACTCATCGATAGGCCAAACCAACCAACTTAACACATAATTGATCATTTGGGCAAAACCCTAAACAAATCCCAGATCATGAGCAACAAGTTTAGAAGCCATAAACACTCAATAATTATCTTCATTAAGCACAAGGACTAAAATAGAGCATAAAAACAAGTTCAAGGTTCAACAATGGAGTTCAGGGATTTGGGGCAAAATCCAAATCCCTAGCTACAAAGATTTTACACAAACATGGACAAGAAAATAAAAATAAAGGGATAAGAGAAGGCCAATAATGGATCTTGAAGGGAGCTGAGCTTTTCTTCTCTTCCTTCTCTTCTTTGTCATCTTCTTTCTCCTCTTCTTTCCCTTTCTTTTCGCCTTTGGGCTGGAACGCACCTTCTGTCTGGTTGTGAGAATGAGGTCTCGATTCCTCATTCTCAGCTTTTTTATTTTGTGTTTCAGTGTGCGTCTAGACTTGTGTCTGGACATTCATGTCTGGACACCACTAATGGGGATGAATTTGAGCGCGGGGGTTGTTGTCCGGACTTCAAAGTCCGGACGTGGAAGAATCAACACACTGACTTCGACCGACCCACACGGTTGGGTAAGTTGAACTTCAAAGTGCTCTATCTTTTTCGTTCCAGCTCTGATTCTGGATCCGTTTGCACCCACACGTCTGTCTCTTCGTCTAATTTATTCCTAGCTATGTCATCCCTCCCGTTTCAGCAATAATTGTGGAAAACATCAATAAAACAAAAAACAAGCGAAAAACTAGCTAAAGTGGAGAAATGAGCATGAAAGGTTTTGATAAAAACATATGAAATACACTCATAAAATATGCTCATTTGGACACTCATCACACCCCCACACTTACCTTTTTGCTTGTCCTCAAGAAAACAAGCACCCAAGCAAGTGGGAATGCTCAAGACTAGCAAATACTAACATGAATTGTAGGATAGGAGAAGAAGCACAATGTGATTAAAACCTTTGAGGAGTGTGAATCGTCTCTTATGGGTGGCATGGGTGTGCTCCGGGTAAAATAAAAACTAGAGTTTCGGGGTATGATCCGGAGTGCTT